>CM035145.1:138108827-138708827 GCA_020205605.1 Panax ginseng | reverse complement strand
GAAAACATTTGTAAATTAAGACTTGAATAATCAGCATAAGCAACATACGTAGATGACTGTTTAGACTTAAAATTCTACTATTAGAAAATCATGTGCACAACACTGACAAATTCTGAGTAGAAATGATAATATTCAGTATTAACATTTGTTGTCTTTGGGGAAACAATATTCAGTATTAGCTTATGTTCAGGGGAAAATCACAATTTCATCCTTTTCAGCCAGAAATGTAATATGCCATCTATATATATTCAAGAAAAGGAAGCAACTTTTGTTGGCTTCAGTAAATTTATATCCCTTGAGTCATAATCTATTCCTTTGCTGTAGGAAGATATGTCTAGGTATTCAGCCTTTAAGAAACTGGATAGGAAATGTTAAATAATTTAATCAGCAATATGTTTTCAAATAAGTAACCAGCGAAACTAATGATCACACTCATTTAACTGTTTGGAAGTCAAGGTGAATTTTTATTGCTTATACTAAAATGCTATACCAAACCGAATTGTTGTTGAACATGTTGCTTCACTTACCATCCAAATGTTCCCGAAGCTGTTCATCTCTCTGCTCCAGAAATCCAAAAAACTTTACTAAATTTAAATGCTCAATCTTTGATAGGGCAAGGATTTCATTTTTGAACTCCGTTGACAAGCGCTTGTCATGCAAGTCCTGCCAAAAGAATTTTAAGTTAGTTTGCATAGGTAAATGTACTTCATCTCAATTGTTTTAATATCGGAAAGATGTTAGGTCTTTTCTCATGTTTTTGCTCCTTGACCCTTGTTAATACAGTCCAATTAGCCTATCTCTGGACAACTTGTTTCATTTTTGCCTTAATGCCCATCTCTGGACAACTTATTTCATTTTTGCTGAATGACAAAACTTGTTGATCAATAATATAGCACAAATAGCAAACCACATCAAAATTCCTCTCTCTTGAGTTGATTACCTTTTTAACGCGCTTTACAGCAACAAAAGATCCATCCTTTAGCTTTGCCTTGTATACTGTACCAAACCCTCCTTCCCCAATTTTACTTGCTACAGAGAAATTTCTTGTCCCCTTCTAATAAATCTCTGCAAATGAAAAATCCATTATCCCAATCTTTTCACAACCCAAGGCCTTCAAAGATTCAGGGGAAATAGTAATCTTATTTCTGCTACTGCTTCTTGAAGGATCTTCTGAAGCTGCAGATCATAGACATTTGTAATTATTGCAAACTACAAACTAGCTTAATAATGGAACAACAAAACTAAACAATCATTATTTTCATTAGATAAACCAATAAATTAATAAATTATAGCATTTTTTCATGATAAACGAGCAAAAAAAATCTGAATAAAGAAACTTACAGGCAATTTCTGCTGCCTCGGTCGCCGCCGCCGCCGCCGCCGCCGTAGGTACCGTCTCTGAAGTGATGGTGGTGGTGGCCGTCGAAATCAGAGAATCGAGCTTGGCCTTTTTGATCAAAGAAGATTCGACTACAACCTCTCCCTCGGCAGCTCTCTTCCCAGGAAGCATAAAGTGCGATGATGAACTGTTTGACACCATTTTAAAAAATTCTCAAATCATATGTAAAGGAACAAAAATGAACAACAAAGGGTATGTAAATATATAGAAATACGTATCCGATTTGAAGATATATATAAATGGAAGGTCAAATACTTGACGGGAACTGGAAGTAAAGAATGAGTGAAACAAAAATAGAAGAACAGATAAATAGTACATACCTGTAAGGACTTTGAAGGGGAGAAGGAATCGATCGTCATATCGGTTTAGGTGAGCAAATTAGTATTATAACTCAACGACCAGTATAAAAATACAAGGAACATTTACTCTTCGAGAATTCCAGAAGACAACGCATGAAACTACGCAAAAGGCTCACAGATTGAGCCTAAATGCATGTACCATAACAAGCTGAACCACAAATAAGCATAAACTGAAATACTGCAACAATATGTAGATAAATAAATAATAGAAGTTCTTATTTTTTTCCCTATTGCCAGAAGTCCTACAAATTCTAGTCTATGACAATGCAGCAAAAGGTAGAAGGCTACATATGAAACTTTGAAGCCTGATGCAACAGATATATTTTAATGTTTGCAGGATACTACAGATACCAAGTCTAATTGGTTTACTTCTCAAGTACAAAGGCAATTTTGCTCTAATTTCATATGAAGCAAAGAATGAAACAAAAGTTCTATCCTGAATGTTATTTGTACTGTTGCCAGACAACAAAATCATACTGAGAAATATAAAAGGTAACCAGAGTTTTACAAAGGAACTCAATTTCATCATACCACTCGTGGTTTCAGGTTAAATCATATGCAAACTTTGGAAGTGATCAAAAGGCTCTGCGCATTGTTTTCTTTGGCTTCTTCACAAAACTTAGACGGATCTTTTTAAGAGTTCTCCGTTTCCTTGCCATCTTTTCAGGCAGTGTCTCCCGCTTTTTCTCTTTTTTCACAACAGTAGGTTTCTTCGCGAATCTCGGGTCCAATTTATAAGCTTTGGGTGTCAGTGTCACCTGAATCCCACTATTTTCAGCTTCCTTAAAAAGAGCATTTGCCTTATCCACCTTCCCATGAGCACACAATTTCTTCATCAACAAATCATAAGTCTGAATCCCAGGTTTACAACCATCCTCCTTCATCTTAGCAAAAACACTCATGGCATGATCAATCCTCTCTATTCCGCACAAAATATTCAAAAACTCGTAGTACGCCTTCTTATCAAGAGCATCCCCAAATCCAGCAGATTTCATCCGATCAATCATCTCATCCCCCTCTCCTACCCTGGCAGCCTGATACAAACTTCTAATCAAATCAAGAAAAGTAGTCTCATCAGGATAACATCCCCATTCACCCATTCTCTGAAACAAATTCACCGCATCCTCGGTCTTTCTAATCTTACACAAATTAGTAATCAACACATTAAACGTTTCTACATTTCGCGGAATACCTGCCACATCCATATCAACTAGTACATTCTCAGCCTCAGATTGAAGCCGAAAAGGATCCTTCTTCCTACAAAGCTTACACACACAATCAAGAATTGCATTATAAGCCATGGCGCCAATCTCAAACCCTCCCCTATGCATCTCCCCAGCTAACCTCTTAGCTTCTTCTAATTTCCCATCAACACACCACCCTTTAATAAGCACATCACATATATATTCATCTGGAAAAAACTCATTAGCCAAATTCTTAACCATTTTCTCAGCATAACTAGCAAACCCATGTTCACATAACTTGGACACAATCAACTTCAAAGAATCAAAATTTCTAACAAACCCATAATCATTCTCCATTGTATCGAAAAACGAAACTACCTGCGTGGGTCTCCCAGCCCGAACCAGGTGATCAATCGAAGATTCAAGGGTTTTATCTCCGGCAACCCCACGGCTATCAACAAGAACATCATGGGTCGCCTTAAAATCTTTCCGGCGGCCAAAATAATTGACAAAGTACGAAATAATTTCATCAGTAGGTTCAAAATTGGGTCTTGAAAAAACCCATTTGTGAAATCCAAGAGCAGAGCGGCCAGCATCTGGGGAAAGATTGAGTGTGGAGAGGATCAGGGTAGGGGTTAGTTTGATGTGAGAGAAACTGAGATCAAGGCGTTGAGGAAGAGAAATAGACCCTTCTGAACCAGATTCTTTCAGGAGCTCAAAGGAGAGAGAACTGGAAATAATTTCTTCTTCATTTTGTGTGTTTTCAGTTACAGAAGAAAAGGGTTTAAGAGAGGAGACAGAAAATGGGTTTAGGGGGAGAGATTTGGGGGGAAGATTTGGAGAGAGAAAGGAAGAGGATTTAGAGAGAGAAAGCTGTTGATGGAGATGGGGTGAGGGAGCTGAGGAGGAGGAAGAGAAGCAACGGAGGAAGAGGTGACGGAGTTGGAGCGGCGTTAATGGCGTCGAGGGTCTAGGCATTTTCATCGTCGCTTATGCGTCTACAGTCTACACTATGGAGCAGCCACCGGTAAACCTAGAGAGGATAAATGCTATGATGCGTATTATAGCACTGTAACTAAGGTGAGACTTCATCTCATGCCATATTATTATTATTATTAAATAAATTATCTTCTCTTTTCCTTTCTGTTTTCACTTTTCACATATCAAAAGAGAATTTTTTTTTCCTCACCAAATTCCCACCAAAACTTAAATGTTTATTATTATTTTTTGTAGTTTCTAAATAATTTTACGTACTTATGTTTATTTGTAAAAATAATAAATAAAATATTATTAATTTTAATTTTTAATTAATCATTTATAAATTAAATAACAAAGCTAATCATAACTACAATAAATTAGAACAATAATAAATTAATATAAATAATCATACTCCATCCTTCATTTACTTTGGACAAAAATAACATTCAATTTTGTTTAATTAGTTTACTGTGAATGAAAACAAAGAACTTTTGGCACTGGCCCATAACTTAACCGAAAAGACTAGTATACCCAAAGCTATTTGGATTTCTGTTTATTATCCGGTCAGCTTTTCAGGATAGTTTTGTCTTTTCGAAAAAGAGTATTTTAGAGTATAAAGAAGTGGATATAGAGATATATCATGATGTGGAACTACTGGTAACAATAAAACCCAATTCCAACTGCTGTGCTTCCTTCTCTCTCTATCTATTTCCCAGAACACCAAGAACAAGGTACCATTTGTTCGACAAACACTTTAATTTCATACTACTATATACATATATATATATGGTTTATTTGTAGCTATTATGTAATGGGTTTGGACAGATTTCCAGAAAAAATGTTATCTTTTAATTTTCTTACTTCTTAGTAAATGAGAAATTGTTATATATGCTTTTTGAATTGTTATGAGTTTGTATTATGAGCTTATTATAACTGTCATTCTATAGCATTATATACTAGGAAACTATATTATTATGCTTACAATAAGGGAATAACAGATGCACATTTTGATTTTTACTTTGTTTTGACCTTATCTTGATATACTTCAAATTCATGAACCAAGAATTTTCAATTTATAATTATCTGAACTGTAATTTGATATGGCGTAAGCAAAGAACAATTGTAGACGGAGAATCGAGTTCAATTGTTACATTAATTTGTCACTGTTTAGGTAATTATTCCCCCGTTTGGATTCTATTATATCAGCCTGATATAGCTTCTGGCAACTTTGGTGATGTTCTTTATTAAAAGTTCATAGAATAATTTGCAGCGCGAGGCTCAAAAAAGCACTATATAATGAAGTATATGAATCACATGTTAAAACACTTTCAATTAGATTTTTTTTTTCTGCTTGAGGTTGCACTTTATAGGTACCATTTGGTTTTCTCAAAGTATGACCTTGGACTTGGTTGTTAGTGATTTCAGTCGGAGGCTAGCAGAAAGTTGAATTCAAATTTCTTAAAGTTTAATCGAGCTTAGTTCTGTCAAATCCCCAATTGCTATGAAGGTTTCAAGGTATTCGAGAATGGGAAAAAATGAACCAACTGATTTGCATTCTAAAAATCTGAAAAAAGCAAACTCCCCCTTCGTACCGTTTCACATTTTACCAGAATATGATTATTTTGACCACATAAGCGAATCCAACATCTAAAATTTACTTTTTTGCTAAAAACATCATAATCGAATCCTAGAAAGGCAATGTAAACAGTTCCAGAATTGAATCTCTTTTTGCTAAGAAATATAATGGATAAAGATATCTTGTTGCTGGTACATGCTCCGATCAAACTCTGCAGGACCAAAATCAAAGTTCCTTATTTTCTATTGTATAGAGAGCAGAAAGAAATGGTGTCTCTGCAACAATCACCTTCAATTCATCAGACATTGTTGCGGAGCTCATCTACTCAGGTCTCAATCCTCATGCTTTTCTCCATAGCTGTAACATCACTTGTCATTATCATATATTTCTTGTTTTTCTTTTTATTCTGTTAAGTTATATCCATTCTTCTCCTCATGTTTATATAAGTTGGATTTATGCATCAGCTAGGGTTATACAGGCATGGACAGTTTCGAAGAGGTGGTGTTCCCCTTCCGGTCAAAGCAGAGCAAGTATCAGCAGCAGCTTCATCTTCCTGTCACCAAGGTGGAAAATATACTTCATGCCCTGTATTTCATTTGGTTAAGAAGTATACAGGTGTGGAATTTATGAATCATATAACAAAATGAATTTGAATTTATAGCAGGAGAAATGTATGTCTATACAGTTTGGTAAGACGTGCTTTGCTATCTGAAGTGATCTGATAGATATTTTGGTTAGGTTTTCTGCATAACAGGATAAGCTATATGTAGTTGAATTGCATCCTTGTTCAGAAATCTTAAGTTAATAACACGACAAAAATATGATTTAACCTCTTTTTTGAGCCTACAACAAACTTCTCTGTCTGTTAACTTTACAACTAAAGCTTGCTAATGAGATCGTATTACCATCGGATATTTTCCTTCAGATAAACCTGGGAGGCGCCACTTGCTTGCCGTTGGGGCAATAGCAGTCCCTTGGTTTTTGTCATCAGAGCCGACATCAATATCATGTACGTAATCCTCTTCCTTCTAAAAAGTGTCGCTTGTAACACACAGTTCCTATTCTGAAGTTTCTGTTTGCCCTCTCCTCTTCATGTGAAGTTCTATTATTCATTTTAAGAAGCGTTTAAGGCATGCCTAATTTTCAATGAAAGGAATTTAAGGCATGCTTACAAGTTGAGCAGTGAGTTAATTTCCTCAGTAGTGATGGCTGATATCCTAAGACTACACCCTTGATATGGTTCAGTTGCTGCAGAAAATACAAAGGGATTTCTGGGAGTCACAGACAAGAAGGATGGATATTCCTTTGTCTATCCGTTCGGGTGGCAGGTATCGCGTTACTACATTTTTATGCTTTATTAAGTATCGTCAGCATAGTTTCTGTGGTTTGTTTCAGCAACTTATCCTTGTAGTGTGTCAATAAATGATCCTTGTTGTAATATACTTTTTTTTTATCATATTCGTTTGATCTTTCTTATTCTCTTTTTATATTTGATCCAGGAAATAGTGATTGAAGGACAAGACAAAGTATTCAAAGACGTTATTGAACCATTAGAAAACGTCAGTGTAAATGTTTTTCCTACTAGCAAAGAGGACATTCATGAGCTTGGCTCTCCAAAAGAGGTTTGCCACATATTACATACCTTATCTTTCTTTCTTCAGATATATATTTGCCATTCATATTTGATATTTTCCCTGAATAGTGTTGATTCCTGCTGTTCTTATGTGCACCAGGATTTTGCAAGGATGATGAATCTTTAATACTAACAAACATAAAATTACCCTGAATAATCAATTGGTTTCAGGTTGCTGAAGCTTTAATCAAAAAGGTCTTGGCTCCTCCCTCCCAAAAGACAAAGCTAATTGATTCAGCAGAGGTGATAATTCTGTATTTCTTCTTCATTATAGCACACTTTGTGAGCTTCTAATTGGTTTAGGGTGGAGTTCATATAATTCACAATATTTGAAAGAATTATAATACTCCATGTTTTAATACCTCTACAAACTTCAAGAGTTATGATAATATGGAGTATAACCAAGTGCTTTAAATAGAGCCACATATATGACTAACCGAAAAAATTTCTGACCATACTCTTGGCAGAGGATTCGGCGACACTGCCTGAGTTTTCAGTCTGTTTGTCTCTGTCGAAAATTTATTGTATGATAATGTTTTTGAATACTTAAATCTCAAACTGAATCAAAACTACCATTTAACTTTAGAGAAATGCAACATGTGACTTAAGTTTGGCTTAAATATGTTATTTGCAAATCTTTCCTGAACCACGCTGCGTGTGTGAAATGTTAATATAAATCTGACTATTCTGGTTAGCTCCTTTCTAATAAAATCTTATGATATTAGTGTCTAATATATCTTTAGATGCTACAGAGTGATGCCTAGAGCAGTAAAAACTACTCGGGCAAATAAATTGTTTGATCCATGCTTCTTTTGTTTGGTTATGACTTTTGAACTTATGATAACACTGAAGCTTGTGTTTTGTGGGATCACATTTTGTCATGCAAATATTTGTCTATTAACAATATGCCCATTCGATAGCCCTAACTTGACCCATGCATATATGCTAATATGAGTTAATGTATGTATTTATATACATGTAATGCAGTTATGATTTATTCGATAGTCCTCTTATTATGTTCCAGCATGATGTTGATGGAAAAGCTTATTACACATTCGAGTTCGTTGCTCAAGCCCCAAACTTTACTCGTCATGCTATCAGTACAATTTGCATTGGGAATGGTATGGAACTTATAATGCTTCGATGAATATGGTAATAACATGAACATGACTGCTTGTGGCAACAGGACATAATTTTGGAGATTCCAGTAATAACACTTTTGTCATTTCACAATTTCATTGACCAAATCTGCGTTGTTTTGGACCATTGCCGCAACCAACTAGATATGACTACGACAACCATATTATCCCCATGTATATTTTTTTTATCTAGTTATCAATTATGAATTTTGAGACTTTGCGGATTGACTTTAAAAAGTCAAAATGTATATCAAATTTTGAAAAAATAAATACTTGTCTGCGAGCAGTGTAAAGCATTTCAAAGCTACGTTTTCATTATATACTCGATTGCTTTTCACTCAAGACCGGCTCTCTCATGCAGGAAAATTTTACACTATGACTACGGGGGCCAATGAGAGGAGATGGGAGAAGATGAAAGACAAATTGCACACAGTGGTTGATTCCTTCAAAATCTTCAATGTTTGAGTTGAGTTGGTACCCGAATTGCACCATCTCTTTGCAGTTGTCCAGGCTTGCTCAATTCCGGATACTAAATTGTTTAAAGAATAACTAGACTATTCACTCTATATAGTTAATGAGCATTTTTGTCTTGAGAAATTGAAAATACCAGCTGCAGTGTGTTTTATTTTACACAATGTTAAGCATACTTTCATTTGTAAGATATTTCTGGCAAATTGACAATCACTCATTTGTATGATATTCGCCGTCCGCTAGTTCAACTAGCGGACACATAAAAAATAAATTCCTGACCAAATTGTCCTTAACTCTCGTCCGATAGTTCAACTAGCGTACGAGCACTCCCTCCTGCTGCGATTTCGTCTGTGTGATTCCTCTTGCTGCTCCCTCCTACTGCGATTTCGTCTGTGTGATTCCTCTTGCTGCTATTTCAATTAGGGTTTCACAATTAGTGAAATCGTCCTCCTCTGTCCGATTGCGAGCGATTCCTCTGTCAAATCGTCAAAACCCTGTTGCGATTGACCGGGTATTTTTGCTTTTGTATCAGGTTAGGCTGATTTTGCTACCAAGTATTTTGTATCAGTGTTTAGTTTTGCTTATCTGATTAATCTTATGGTATATATTTTCTAGTTTTTGCTTAGGTGGGTTTTCGAGATTTGGTAGTTTTGGTTATTTTTAGTTATCAAATCTGTTAATTTGTTGTTGGTCATGTATCTCGTTTTCAATTTACTGTATAGTTGACTACTTTCAGAAAAGTAATTGGCCTAATATTAGGCTTCATATAATACTGTTCTAAGATCAGTTTAGTATTTGTTTAGTCTTCTGGCTTTTGGTAGCATTGGAGGAACTTGTTTTCAAATTTTGGAATTTCTTAATTTTTGGAAAGCCTCAAAATCAGCATTGTTTGAGTTGTGAAAGACTTCCGAGTGAAAAGTCATATGATAACCAAAGTCATTCATCTTGATCTATATCACTGCTGGTTTCTTAAAATTAAAGGACCCATTTGAAGGACATAATTATGTTAAGGTTAGTTTGATTGATATTTTACTTGTCATATTAACTCATTTGGTGCCCCAGCCTGTTTTCACTTACTTTGTGGTTGGTCAAGGACATTGTCCTTGGTGTGTGCACATATAGGAGTGTTATCTTTTGTTGTATATAGTGAGAAGAAACAAAGATTTTTTATCCGTAAAGTAGAGTTTTCACCGTTCTTGTGAAAGTGGTGTATTTTGTTGTTATTCAATTGATTACTACAAGTTTACTTGTGCAAAAAAACTAAATTACCACTTTATCTCTTGTTGTTTAATTAGCCACATGGACGTGTACGTTGATGATACAAGGAAATAGCTAGTTTGCGATAGAGGACCATTTTCCTTTTCATGTGTATAAATGAGATTTCTTTGTATGTTTTCAAGATTATATAGCGTCTATAGCAGGATAATGTATTGCTGCAATTACTTTTCTCCTTGTCAAACCAAAATTTCTAACCATCTTTTTTGTAATTCCATGTGGACCGTGCAGTTATTATGTTGCTTAGGCAATTATGAGTGTTTTTTTTACTTTGTTTATTGGTTTCCTCATTCTGAAACCTTCTCTTTAGTATTATTATTTCCAGAGTAAGCTTTGATATAGTCTTCTTGGTTGGATGTTTTTTTGCTGTCCACTCAGCTATAACTGACCAAAGCAAAATAAAACTCTGCTATAACTTCTTGTTTCTTTCATTTGTATTACTCCAACAGTCCACTGGTGCCTTCATTGCTGTGTCAAGGTATGCAAGTGCAACTCCTTTACCACCTTCTGTCCTCAGCCGTGGAGTTGGTTGGCAGGTATGATTTGATGATCTTGCTCTAAATTTTACATGCATTAATATCTAACTACACACCTAAAGCTAGATGGGTAGGCAAATACTCTTATCCGCTACTTCATCAGCAGGTTACAACTGTCTTGATTTATTTTTAATCTGTACCAATTTATATAGAACATAGTTCATATTACTTTGGAGAGAGAGTGGAAAGTTATGGATGCTTTGTTGTATTTAGCATGTTGAAACTGGCTGAGTTATATGTTCTTGATTTTATGTTTATATGTTCTTGGTTGGCAAGTGCTTTTTCTTTTTAGTATATTCTCTCCAACTATCTGATGCTTATTTCTGTTTGTAGTTACATAGTTGGAGTCTTGGCTTATATCTTACTGTTGGCTCGATCAAATTCTATTATTTTGTAGTTGCAGACTAATTTGAGATGTTTGTATGTTTTCAGTTTCAACTCTTCATATGAATGATCTACAAAATGCTTTATTAACTTCTTTATCTGTCAAGAACAACAATAGCTGTGGGTATAATTGGACCTGGGTTGATTGGTGCCACATTACTTGACCAGCTCAGGGATCAGGTACATACTTGTTCTGAAATTTGAAGCGACTAGATGAATACTCTTGTACTAGTTTCAAGGCAAGCTAGCACTAGTTGAACAAGATTTCAAGTATATAAAGGTAAACTATCACATCTCTTCTGATGATGGACATGTTGTGTCAATTCTCTATGGCAGGCAGCAGTCCTGAAGGAAAATTCTAAGATCGATTTGCGTGTCATGGGTATCACTGGATCAAGGACAATGCTTTTGAGTGAAACGTAAGTTGCACGCTTCAACATAATATTATTATTCCGATGCTATAGCATTCTCAATACTGTTATAGTAGATTGTACAGCAGATTCTAAAGTTGCAAGCCATTACTATGAAAGGGGAAAGCTTTTCCTGAAAGGACATCCCATTTGAGATTCAAGTAATTATTTTTGCTGCGGACTATACCTTTGTACTTAAATTGTTTTTTCTTTTTTACTTATTTGTTACTAAATCCGTCATCTTTTTCTAGATTGATACAAACTACGATGGCCATTGAAAGTTAACCCATCATCTGTTGAAATCAATGTAACATCCAATTGATGATATAGAATAGAAACTGGTGTTTGTAATGAAAGGCTTTCTGATGGATGGTAGGTTTCTTCCTTAATTATTACACACAATATAACATTACCTACCCTTTCTAAATCTTCATAAATATTTAGTTTTCACCAATTTCTCAATTGTGTGAATTTGAATCCTCTGACTACAAATATAAACATTTTCAAAAACATATAAAATAATACGGAATAATGTAATTTTAATTTTAATGATGAAGGTTAGGATTAATAATAAAATCAGTAGTTTTTTTAGAAGGATGGGTTTAAAAGGGGATAATTTGTTTTGTAAATAGCTCTCTGATAAATTTGGAGTTCAAATTTCAAAATTATCAACAACCCTCT
The DNA here is from genome assembly GCA_020205605.1 of Panax ginseng. Classification (NCBI taxonomy): domain Eukaryota; kingdom Viridiplantae; phylum Streptophyta; class Magnoliopsida; order Apiales; family Araliaceae; genus Panax; species Panax ginseng. Next base: position 138,696,802 of record CM035145.1, on the reverse strand, counting down.
ACTATATATCCCAACTAAAGAATAAATAATGTTCTAATTTGCAAATATATTTCAAACTGCAAATCATGTATAAATTTCAGTTACTAGGTGGCCTAGCTAATCATCACAATAAGTATGTTTTAACAACCAAAGAATTAATAATGCGCATACCATGATTATTGTACTTCTTCTTCGTCACCCTTTGACCCTAGCTATTTCTCTCCAATAATTCCATGCACTCTTAATTTTTTTTATTAAAAAAATAAAATTTTTGTTGACAAATCATGTTTAAAATAAAATAAAGAGACGTGCTTTAATAATGTGAGAGAGGTTAATAAAAATAAAATAGGGATAGAGATCGAGATTAAGAGAGAAAAAAAAATAAGATTATGGTGGTGACCCAATTACACTAAAAAGCAATTAAAACAAGTCAAAAACTTTATAATATAGATATAGATACACCACTTAATTAATGAAGATGGATAAACAACATATATCAAGATAGAACTCTGACCTACATTTAGCCAATTGACAAACACCACCTTTACTATATTTGTTTTTTTTTTAAATCCAACATTCACTCAAATATCGTAAAGTTCTCGTGTACGCACTTCATTCTACGATAATAGTGTAACTTCAATTTTCACTCAACAATCATAAAGTTCTCTTGTTCGCACTTCACTCTATGATCGTAGAGTAACTTCAATTTTCACTCAATGGTCGAAAAGTTCTCTTTGAGCACTTCACTATATCGTAGAGTGACTTTAACTTTCACTCAATAATCATAAAGTTCTCTTTAAGCACTTGACTTCAACCTAATACATCTGTTTGGTGTTTTGTGTTTTATGTCACTGCAAAATGCATCAATGTATATTAAAAGGTGCAATAGTACATACTATTGACTTTGCATCATGCTTGGCATTCCTTCTATTAATTAGTTAATTTGTAGATGGCCTTATAGTTGACATATATGTTGTTGAAGCTTGAGTATTTCTTTGACTTTGAAGATTCATTGTGGTTGACTTACATTAGACGGCTTCAAAGTGCAACAATGCATATTAAAAGGTGCAATTCCTAATTGAAATCTATATTCGGGTTGATAATAATAGTTAGTATTGCATATAGCCATCGGTACTGTACTTATATATATATATATATATATATATATATATATATATATATATATATATATATTTAAGTATTTATAAATCCCTATAACTAAAATATTTGGATAATATGTACCTAATAAATATGGATGAATTTTAGTTTTCACCCGCGTTGAATATTAAAATTCATATTATAAATTATAAATAAATACATAGTATTTTGCATATTTATTATTTAGACCTTCCAAAAAGTAAAACAAAACGCAAATACAAACACAACTGCTACGTCTCTCAACTAAAAAATAAATTTAAAGCAATGTTCTAACGGGCAAATACATGCACACATATACGGTTAGGATCAAGAACATTCTTCTTAAATAGCATTCCTTCTTAAATAGCATTCTTTTATTAAAAGCTATATGTTTTTTGGAGGACGGCGGTGGCGTTTTTTGTAAATACAATACCACCGCGTATTTACAAAAAATGTCACCGCGTCCTCCAAAAACGCGTAGTTTTAATAAAAGAATGCAATTAAGAGAGAACGCTTCTTGATCTTTACTCATGGCACACACACACATATATATATATATATATATATATATATATATATATATATATATATATATATATATATATATATATATACTATCAAATCTAAGCGAACTTTAAAGAGCGAACCAAAGGCATTTAACTGTAAATCTTTGCGCCATAGCCATGTAGTGTTTGGCGTGGGTCGAACCGTCGCCATAGACACCAAAGACCACGGTTAATTAAATGCTTTAGTTAGTTTTTTAAAGTTGATTTTTAGAATCTACGTGTATATATATATATATATATATATATCATTAATGTAGTAATAAAATGTAATCATGCATGATCACGATCATCATCGATCTCAAGGCTTTGTAATGCGCTTTAGGCTACAAATCAACCTTAAAAAATAGCCATTCAAATTAATTTAAACAGTAACAAATTCTCTAATGATATCTTAAACATGTTGGAAAAACACCCAACAAATTAAGGAATATATATGATGATATATGGCAGTTGGTAGATATATATATGATTATCTAATTAATCAACCACGACTCTAGTAGGTAGGATAATAATTAATGTTTTTAATTGGAAAATCTTAATTCCTTAGTATTCTATTCATATGTTTTATAAATTTAAAACCCAAAAAGCACTCGTTTATGCTAGTAATGACTTGATCAAAGGCTGCTTCGACCCAATAAGCTTTTTCATTATTATGCATTAGAGGTTAGCACACCTTGCTACTTGTTCATATATTTATATTCATGCTATAATTTTAGTTCCTCGTTTGCTCTTTTTTGATGGGAACTTCACACCAATACACTAAGTAAATAAAATTGTATTTTTATTTATCATCAAATTGCAAAAGTAAATTCAACTTAAAACCCATAAAATTTATACATTGTTCATAAATATAAAATAAAGAAATTAAAAAGAGTAAATATTAATTAGGCAGATAAAGAGTTGGAGAGTTTTATTTTGCAATGGAAGAGTTGTACAAATAACTCTAGACAAATAATAATGGGTGATCAACTTTAACTGGAATGTACAAGATTTTTGTTTTCCAATACAATTTAGTATCCACCAATCTCTCAATCTTTTGGATTTGAAACTTCATTTATTATATTAACATATATAAATATATTCAGTAATTAACTAGGTAGCATGACATTATAGAAGTATAATATTAATAGGAATGAACAATATAATAGGAATGCATAGGAGTTATGATTATACCCTACAACTATTAAAGCAACAAAATCATGTAAAAGGTAACTGCTAATAAGTTAGATCTCCCTACTAAAAACTAATTAAAAGCAGAATATATATTTCACAACTAATTTTCAAAACTATTAAAGCAACAAATTAAATCATGTAAATTTTCAGCTAGCGGGTGACCTAATATCATAACAAATGTGTTTCAGCAACCAATTAAAGAATACATATAGAATGCTTGTACTTCTTCTTCTCCTCCTTTGACTCTATATATCTCTCTCCATTCACTCTCCCATGGCAGCTTGCCCAAAAAAGAGCCTTATCCACCAAGACAATTAAGATTATGAGCTCTCTTTTTTTCATTTTAAAATGTATATCTAATAAGAATAACAAAATTAATTTGGTGTTATTGTAAATGCATGTGTTCCTTCAAATTAAAGTCGGCATACAGTAGAACATCTATAAATTAATACTCGATAAATTAATAATCTCTCTAAAATAATATTTTTTTTCAATTCCGACTTGGGTTAATGGGATAAATTTATAATTTCGATAAAATAATAATTTTTAAAAAGACCCTTATATAAATATATGGTCCCATCAAAATCATAAATTAATAATTCTTTTAAATTACAAATATATATATCTAGGGTAGTCTTGTAAAATATAATTTTATTCTCGTTTGTTTTGTCTTAAAATTTAAATCTAATTGAATTTCATCCTTAATCTTTCTCATTGCGTCCACTGTTGTAAATCTTTCTGAGTACATGTAGGGTGATCTCTCTTATACTCGCATAATTCCTTGCGTATTTTATCTGTCATGGTGGATTTATAAACACCCTTTTAGATGAGAAGCCATTGTTGAGTATGATTTGAAGAATTTTTGTTGATGTTTATATAGTAGTTCTCTTTATCATCATACATGGAATGTATTAAATTCTAGTACAATGAACTTATATATACAAAATAATTAAACTTAACGTGAATATAATTTTTTTTGAAATAAAATGTGAATGTAATTTGAAAAGTGGATACAATCAACATTATTATTTAATTATTAAAAATAATTAATATCACTTACAATGAATTCTATTATTACATCAATTTAATAAGTATGATACATTACATCAAAAAAGTATGATATAAACATCAATAAAATGCAATAATTTTGATGTAATTAAATTTATATTCACCGAATAGAAAAACACTCTTTAAATTAATAAATTATTAATTTATCGATAAAATAATAACTCTTTAAATTAATAAAATTTTCCAGTCTCAAGAGTACTATTAATTTATAGAGGTTCTATTTTATTTTGTTTTAATGCCAACATGTGTTGTACTAATTCGCCTCAAAACCAAATTAATCATGAGATATGGTAGACATGTACGTACTTTATTTGTTCAGGGCACCCTGTAATATATAAAACCAAAAAAGGACTTGTTTATGTTAGTGATAATTTGATCAAATGATTTTATTTTTTTTTATCAGCAAAAAATAGTTCATTATCAACCAAAAGTTGATTCTTGATTAGACCTAATTATATAAATATATATAAGCTTTTTCTTTATGCATTAGAGGCTAGCATGCATATCTTAAATAACATGTTGGAAAAGCACCCAACAAAGCAATATGATGATGGCAACCATGAAGGCTCTGGTTGGATGCGTATGTAAACTTTGGGAACAATTATTGTTCTTGGCACATCTTAAATTCCTTAGTATTATGTTCATATACTTTACAAATTTAAAACCCAAAAAGGACTTTTTTATGCTAGTGAGGATATGATCAAATGCTGCTTAAACCTAATTATATATATATATATATATATATATATATATATATATATATATATATATATATATATATAATGCATTAGAGGTTAGGATATGATGCATTGGTACTAATTGTTCATATTTTTATATTTACAAGACATTTGATATTGTATATATACTTTCTGCAACATTAGTGTTATTGTTAAAAATGGAGGTGTATATTCATGAATACTTATGTCATGATGTTTTTGCTAAATGTGTTTGTTTATAAAGGAACCAAATTATCATTGTCGTAATTAATTATTATTGAAATAGGCATGCATGGCTGCGAAGGAACTGCATGTCGATCAACCCACCATGTTGCAGTAAGCCCTTTATTCAAGTATAATCCTTAGATAAAACAAACATTAAAATTTAATTTAAAGAAAATTTGTAATAACATTTTTTTTACAATATATATATATATATATATATATATATATATATATATATATATATATATATATATATATATATAGTAGGAAAAGCAATGAGAAAGGAATATGATGATCGAATTAGACACATAATTATCTAATCAACCATGACTCTAGTAAGCTTCCCAAGTACTATAGTATTAATAAATTCCAAAGCCAAAAAGAAGCTATTTATGCTAGTGATGAGTTGATCAAGTGTGGCTTAAATTAGGATTGAGCAAGGAATTAAATTGAAATCGAAATCGCACCAAAAATTACAAATCGTACCAACATATGGTTTCGGCGTATGTGACAGTTTTAGGTGGATTCAAAAACCAAATTTACAGTTTCGGTTTGGTTACTAGCCAAAACTGCACGCATAAAATCAAAACTACACCATGTTGGTAGAGTAGTCTATAATGTTTCTGACTCTTTGTATAAATGGTGGAGAGAAGTGTTATATAGGAGCCTATTATATAGATAATATATTGTCCCCCTTTGTAAAGAAAAAATAAAAATTTGAGTTGACCTTTTGGGAATACTCAAATGCATGATCTTGATGTCTCTGAATGTATGATTGTAATGAAATTAAGCATGTTAAAAATTATTGATCGCATAATTAAAAGTTCCAAATGATTGTTCATTTGATTCGGGTGGAAAAAAATTATATTGAAGGCTTAGACCTTATTAGAAAAATGACCTATTCAAGTCACCACTAATTGAATTGGAAGGGAAGTCTGCAAGTAGTGGATGGCCATGGTCTAAAGAAATAATTACACTAGAAGTTCGCACCAAAGAAATAATCGGCTCAAGAGATAAATATTTTTCAAATATAGTCACAAAATTAGAGTAATGATGCTAAATTGTATAAAATTTTGTTGTTTCAATTTGTTTTGGAACCGAAATCGCACCAAATAAAATCGCACCGCACCAATCACAAACGGTTTCATGTGCAGTTTTAAATTTGTTAAACCGCATCTAAACAGTTTCAGATGCGATTTAAAGTACTGCATCATACTCACCCCTAACTAAGCAGTTTCAGGTGCGATTTGAAATAGTGCATCATGCTCACCCTTAACTTAAACCTAAGTAGCTAGCTAGGTGTTCTTTCTAACCCTAGTTAGCTAACTAGGGACTAGTCTTTTCCTTTAAACATTAATTAGAGGCGTTAGTTATTCATTATATCTATTGCAACTTACCAATCAAAATTATAGCTCTATTCACAAGTCATGTGTCAGGTTTGTTTGGTGACTAGCATTAACAGCATCTACTGCCTAATTTTTGGTGTATTAATTTTGACCTCTAAACACATTACATAATTTTTAGTGTATTACATTTGATTTTTAAACGCTACATTTATAAATTATAAATTAAATAAATTACTTATGAATCGATAAATAATATTTTCAAACTTTCAAACGTTAACCAAACATGCACTAAAACAGATCGGCATATTGAACACTTTTTCTGCTGCATTAAGAGAACATTATTATTGTTCTCACCGCATTGGTATGAAAAAAAAAATCACGTAATGAATTCTTTGTCATTTTGATTTAATAATTAGGGCCGGTCTATATGTTAAGTCATTTAAATAATGGTTTGAGGTTCTCAAAATTAAAAAGATTCTTAAATTTTAATAATTCATATATATTAGAGTTCATTAAAAAAATCCAAAAAAAAAATATTCTCAGCAAAACAGAAACTATAAGTACAATCATACAAGATTTATTTTTTTCTCTCTAATGGAAAGACTAAAATTTATTCTTTTTTTTTTCTAAGGCTGAAATTTATTCCTATTTTTCCCCAAGACTGAAATTTAATTATTTGGCTTGACACTCCCCAAAAGTTTAACCAAAAGGAAGTTCACTTTAAAATTCTGCTTTTATATATATATATATATATATATATATATATATATATATATATATATGATGAACTTATTCTCTCCTTTTAATTGGTTTGAAAGTGAGATATCTAGCTAGGAGGGATATGGATTTCATATTATTATAAAAATTTTATGTCCTGTTTTATTGTCCGGAGGAATTCCACTAAATGAAACCTTGTTTACGTTAGAGTATAAGACAATATTAAAGGAACATGGTGCATATTTTGGTCCCCTCATTACAGATAATTAATTAAATTAATCTAATATAATGACGATCGCGATCATAATCATAATTAAATTAAAAAGAATATACTATGATGGTGCAGAAGGTGGCGCTAGCTCTTGTGGCAATTAACGAATATATATCAGATTTATTTATTTATAAATAGTGAAACAAATCATCATTTGAAGAATACTATATATAAAAAGCACCAAATCTTCCTAAACTTTTGTCTTTTTTAATTTCTATATCTACTCAAACATGTACATGTATTATTAGATCGAGAAACTTGTACTGTTATGGCTATCTAATTTTCCAAAGGCCAAAACTGTGGGATCTCCACAACAAAGATCTCCTAATTGATTAATCTTCTTACCTTGTATATTTTAGGCCTTTAAATTCACACTCAAACATATATATATATATATATATATATATATATATATATATATATATATATATATATATATATATATATGTACTATGCTTTATGCTTTATTTCTCTATGCTTTATGAGAAATAACTTCATTGCAATTAATTCCATGCAAACCCTAAAGCATAATCTTTCTTAATGACTATCAAACAATTTATACTTAAATATCTCCATATTTGAAGAACTAATATACATGCAACTAGAATGATTTTCATCAATTAATTGGGATTATTTGAAAATAACTAAATTAAGAAATGGATATATGGTTGTGTTAAATTTGGAAATTTCTTTTCTTTTTACTCCGTATTTCTTAATTTTCCCTCAAGTTTTTCGAGTTCCAACATACTACCTCCATTCTAAAATAATTAGTCTTTTTAACTTCATGCACATAAATTAAGAAAGTCATTTAATATCATTTAAAAATTAAAATTTGTATGAAATTTATCATTACCCCTTTATAGAAAGTTAGAAACTACTAATGTAAATGAGAAAATTTATTGGGACAATGAGAGAAGTTAGAGGTAATATAGGAAAATAAATAATTTATTTTCTTAGAAAGTTGTAAGTAACAAATAAATTAAAAAAAAATTCTTTTATAAAGAAAGTTACTACTATTATGGAACCGAGGGATTACCTTTATCTATCCATTTTACGATTTTGTGAAATAAAAGCAATTGTACAAATCATCTTGGAGATTATTTTACAATCAACTGGAGCTGGGCCATGCATGCACTCAAAATTTATTTAATTTGTTTAGTCCAAAAGAATATATATATAGTTCATTAATAAGACTAATGATTCCTATAAATTAAGAAAAAATTAGCAGCAGCCGTGAAAGGAAATTTATGTGGCAGGCAAATGAACAAATCATACGTAAGATCTATAAAAGAGTAGTAGTTCCTAAATAGCCACAAATATATATATGTTCCCTACAACTACAAGCCAAGGATATATTTACAATTGATGATATTCGAAATCAACCAAGAAAATTAAAGCCTTATAAAAAGGAAGGTGGAATCGAATGGACAAAATATATTGGCAGTCAAAGAATCGTTTTCCCTTTTGATGCACGTACCAATTAAAGACATGAACTTGCATTCCCTTTGCAACTCATCAAAAATAATCCATGGAGAATATATACAGGTGACGCCCATTACCAGATTAAAAAATTCTCTTCGATCATCATAGCTTACTAGCTTACTTTCATATATATATATATATATATATATATATATATATATATATATATATAGATATAGATATATATGTGTGTGTGTGTGTGTGTAGAGAGAGATCAAACATAGTATATTGGATGATTTTGTTATTTCATGTACGTAGAAAAGATATGATTCATCGATATCACAACTTTACACGTGCATAGTAGAAACATATAGCTAGCTAGCTGGTAGTATTTGTTGGGTGTGGGTCTTCACCCATGAGATAGAATTCAAGATAGAAAAGAATGAGTTTATATACTTGATATTAATTCAATTAGAAATTGTGTTAATGGAAGCAATATTGAAATTTGAGATTACATAAAAGGAATCCAAGTTGAAAAAGGATTTACTTGTTAGTGGTTGGTGACCAAGACAAGGAGATGTAATCCCTAATTTGATTAGGAGAATAAATTGTTTCTAATCCATAATAGGAATGGATTAAGAAGAGTACTATAAATAAGGCTATGAGGGAGTCTTATTTGATACATGAGATATGAGAGAAGCTTGGTAGTAAGAAGATACCAAAAGAATAAATTGAGGGAGTTACAGTTTGTTGTTCATGGGTATCCGCCATCATCTCCGTTCAATTGAAAGCTTGAAGACTTTATTGCTTGGGGTATTTTTGGATGGTGAAGTTAATTAGGTTTCTCAACCTAATTAAAGGTAAATTTGTATTATCTCAATTTATTGTGTAACCTTAAGTTTTAGGGCATAAAACTTGAGAGGATTATTGTAAGCCCATTATTAGTGATATAGTGGAGATTCGGAGTTTGACCCGTGGTTTTTACCTCTTAGTTTTAGAGGGTTTTTCACGTAAATTTGGTGTCTTGCTTGTGGATGGTTATTTGTTATTTTTGTTCTCATAATTGATTTTGTTGATTTCATATTTAATTGCACAAAGATGGAAAAGTAATTCCTGGGATATAGATTATTTTTGGCGTACTTTTCCCAACAGTGGTATCAGAGCCAGGTTATTTTTGTGGTTTTTTTGTGCGAATTAAATGGAGGATTGGACAGCAGGTTGCATGATTAATCTCAAGGCTACAAATTATGCAATTTGGAAGTCAAGAATGGAGGATTTACTTTACTGCAAGGATTTATACGAGCCACTTGAGAACGATGGAGTTAATCCCACAAACAAGAGTGATGCGCAGTGGAACAAGATGAATAGGAAGACTATTGGTCTGATCAGATCGTGGATTGATCAAAGTGTGTTTCATCATGTTGCCACGGAAACTAAAGCCTATGATCTCTGGCAGAATCGGAGTCCATGTATGAAAGGAAGATGGCGCAAAATAAAGCTTTCTTAATTAGGAAGCTTGTGAATTCTAAATTCAAGGATGGAAACTCCGTTGCATAACACTTGAGTGATTTTCAGAGTTTGATAAATCAGTTGAGTACAATGAAGATGGTCATTGTGATGAGATCTGAGCTTTGTTGTTGTTGAGCTCTTTTGCACGATAAATAGGAGACGCTTAGTTGTATCGTTGAGTAACTCCGCTCTAATGGCAAGCTGACTATGGATACAATTAAGGATAGTTTGTTTAATGAGGAACAGAGGCGAAGAGATATTATGGTGATTAGCGCTGACTCACAAGTTTTTGTCGCACAGAGTAAGGGCAAAAACAAAGGGAGAAACTCTCCTGAAGATGACAAATTGAAGGTCGAGAGATAGAAAAGAAGTAATTTGTTTTCATTGCGCGAGCCAAGTCACATAAGGCGAGAGCGATTTTTTAAGAAGGAGCGGTTTAAGGAAAAAGATGAGGATAAAGATTCGATTGTGTATCTATCCGATGTTGATGTAGCTATTGTTTGTGATGCTAAACCCAGTGCCATGTTAATGATTGGATTATTGATTGGTGCTTCGTTCCATGCTACTTGGCGTGGTGAAATCTTCACATCCTACGAAGAGTGGTGATTTTGGCCATGTGCGGATGGGAAACGGAGTGCATCCAAGATTATAGGCATTGGAGATATTTGTTTGAAACTAACGGTGGTTGCAAGTTGATCTTTGAGAGAAGTCGGACATGTTCCGGATATTCGTTTTAATTTGATCTCTGTGGTAAGCTTGATGAGAATGGTTATAAAAGTTACTTTGGTGAAGGTCAATGGAAGCTCACTAAAGGGTCTCTATGATGACTAGAGGTAAGAAGGTGAACACTCTTTTACGATCTTTGGTAGCGTGTGAGAGGTGTTGAAGATGGGGAGTTAGGCGGAAAAAGGTGTGAGTACAAAGCCGATGCGAGATGGGAGAAAAGCCTTGCATGAGAACCACAAGAGAAAATTTCTTAAGCTTTAAATGGATACCAAAAGTGAAGAAGGAAAGTGATAGCCCATGACGAAGTCTGAAAAAGCGGTTGTGAATGAATTTGGCAAGCAAAAATCATCAAGTTTGAGTTAGATCCTCCCATTGAGAAGAACCATGCCGATGAGACAAAGCCCAGGCATGAAGATATTTGAAAATTCCAAGAAACTTGAGTTAAGCCAAGACATCGTTGGAATTAACTCCGAAGTAAGGAGTTGTGGTTGGTGATCCCTCCTCTCATGGGTTCGGAGGGGGAGATTGTTGGGTGTGGGTCCTCACCCATGAGATAAAATCCAAGATAGAAAAGAATGAGTTTATATACTTGATATTAATCCAATTAGAAATTGGGTTAACGGAAGCAATATTGGAATTGGAGATTATATGAAAGGAATCCAAGTTGAAAAAGGATTTACTTGTTAAAGTGGTTGGTGACCAAGACAAGGAGATGTGATCCCTAATTCGATTAGGAGAATAAATTATTTCTAATCCATAATAGGAATGGATTAAGAAGAGTACTATAAATAAGGCTATGAGGGAGTCTTATGTAAGACCCCAACTTATTATTAATGAAATTTAATTTTCTCTATTTATTATTTTGAAATAGTAAGGGTTGATTTGATTAATGTGGATAGTTATGGGTAAAATCATAAAATATTTCAAAATAAGCAGTGGTTATAAAATATTCATTGTTGTGTCGGGAATATTAGTTTGGTAAATGGAATATTAAATGCGTGGGAAATATTAAATGCGTCGGTAGCGACCATGTGTGGGCCCATGTGAGCGATTGGATGAAAAAGCGACAAATATAAGTTGTTTAAAAATAACAGGCGTAGTTATTACCATTAATCTTTAAAAATACTAAATTGGTTAAAACACGATGGTAGCACCAGTATTGCACACCAATTATTAATTCTTACGTAAGAAGGCCTTACTTTCGATAATGGTTACGATAATTCTTTTATTCAATATTTTATTTTATTGATTTAATAATTCTTTGCGTTGATATTTTATATTCTTTGTTGTTTGATAATTGTCATTACAATTACACGTATTTTTTCATTATCGAAGCAATAATTCATATTATCTGAATAATATTATTAGATAACATTATTGGCAATGTCTAGAAAGTTACATCTAAGGAGAGGTTTGGTCACCTAATTGCGCGGCAGATAGGAGAAATTCTTATTAGAAAGCCCCTGCTTCACTTTTGAGAGAACTACAGGTTGTCAATATTGTGATTCTGTAATATTATTTGTGAATAATTAATTATTGATTCATATGATGAGAAAAATATTGATTTTATGTGGATATAGATGGAAAAATTTTTAATGTGACAATTGTTTGAAAATTGAAATTTTATCTTTTACGATAAAATAATTCATTTTAAATATTATTATATTTTAATAATATAATAATGATGATATTTTACGATAAATATGGGATATATGAGTATATGTGGAGGAGGAGTATTTTTTGTTACCAAAAATATTTAAAGCATGTTTTATGTGTCGGTGGACCCGTTTCTTGATTGAAATTTGATTATAGCACAAAAAAATCGTCTGGTTTATGGATTTGGTCAATTTACATTTGGAATTTGGAAAAACTTTCTTACATAAAGTTGTAGAGAATTGAATTTCCTATAAAAACTCGCAAGTTTCAAATTTTACGATAAAGGGCTATTTATTGTGAATTATTGAAGTTACGAAGCTCAAAAATAATTAATTTTTGGAAGTTTAAAATATTTTAAATAACAAAAGCGTTTTTTTCATTATGGTGTGTGTTACACATGTGTGTTGAATGAGCTGAATTCAGTTCTTGGAAGGTTAGCGTGAGGAAAATTTAATTTATATATTAATATTATATTAAATTTTCTACTTTTGATTCTTACAAGCATTTTCTATAAATAGGGTCTTAAGTTAGAATTGAAAATTACACTAAAATGAAGTTTTCTCTCTATATTATCGAGTATATTCTTGTGAGTATTTTGAGTATATTTTGAGTATTGCTTTATCTGATCTGAAGTTCAAGTCATAACTTTATATCCTGGTGTTTAATTTAGAAGTATTGATCTTTTCGAGGTAAGGGATATTTTTTTTTAATAATGATATTATTTCTTCAATATCATTATCTTTGAAATATTGATCTGAAGTTTTATCAAATTTGGAACTTTTGGTGTCCGAATTACTATTCACGTATCGACCTTTATTCACGTATCTTAACCTTATTCACGAATACGGCATTATTCATTGAAAATAAAAATTTTCTTTTCGTCTAAAATATCTATTGTGGATACTAGCTTTGATTGTATCCATGTTTTGATCATTCTTGAATTTTACACCACTATGATTATTTTGAGGTATTTTTGGACATGGATAAAACAAAGTACGAATCCTTAATCCTTAATCCTTGTCATTTTGTTTCCTTTGGATTCGTTTCTTTAAAAATATTTTCCATCATCCTCGGTCTTAAATGATGATATTATTGAATATCTTTGGCTTTGTAGTGCAAAGATGAATGATTTCGATGAATATCTTTGGCGTGGTCTGAAAGATGAGCAGTGTTTAGATGAACATGACCCAGTGATGAATATCTTTGGCTGTAGTGCAAAGATGAATATTTGATTCGAGATATATATTGATTGATGTTCTGAGGGGATAAAAGATGAGCGATGAACTTTTAAATTCATACATAGAAGATAGTAGTTTGCATTCTCTACTTAACTCTTCTAATAAATTATTATTTCATTGCGAATATTGATTTAAAACTTGTTGTCTATTGTATTCTATTAGATTTTTTCCTTTTGAAGACTAATGATAATTTGTTGTATATTATCTTATTTATAATATTCTTTACTTGGGCTAGTTGAGCTCACCTTTTTTCCTTTTTGTTCCATTTTCCTTCTCAAGAGGCGAGAATATAACAAAATCTGAGTGAGGTATGGAATGAAGGTTCTAGAGAGTTGTTTAATAGTCCTCACCATTTTGTAAAATAATGTATCAATAAATGTGATGAGGATTTATTTGAGTATAGATATTGTCTGAGAAGATAATATTTGTATTCAAACTCACGTTTCTTTGTTGTAATAATAAAGTTGTAGTAATTTACGTACCACGTATTGATTGTACTTTCGAATGGGTGATGTATACCTATTTTGGGGGTGTCACGGTTTAGTATCGAGCTTAGGGATATGATCTGCAAGCGGAGATGGGGAATAGAACTAGGAGGGAGAGCAGTAAATCCTTCGCTAGTGTGTCTACTAAGCTTATTTGTTAGTTGGTCGATATATAGGGATATTATGTGATATATTGATTTCCTTAATTATCCCTTGTTTTATGATGTGATGTTGAGAATGTCGTTGAGAATATTAATGGAAATGAGGCCAAGTGGAGAGCGCTTGTACTCACAATGAGGAGGAGAAGAGCGTCTGACAGTTGGCAATGTTCCTCCTGTGAACAACACCAGCTGAGCGAGATGATGAGGGAGGGATGTTTTTGCGATTCATGCAAAATCGAGACGAGGAGACTCGTGTTCAAAATCTGAGGAGAAATGATAGCAATTCACGGTTATTCATTGAAAGCGATTCAAAGAGTTGGGACCACGAATTTAAGGGAAAGCGGATCCGATCATGGCGGAAACATGGGTCAAGCAAATTACAAGATATTCGATGTCTTGGGATGCGGAGGAACAGAAGGTTCCATTCGCCACCTTTATGTTAAAATGGCGAAGCGACACTCTTTGGGGGGAGTCATGAAGCGTACCCATCCATAAGCTTCGGCATATCTTGGGAGACATTTGAAAAACTATTTAATGACAAATACTTTCACGAAAGTGTTAAATCATATGAAGGAAGTGGAGTTTATTAGACTAGAGCAAAATAATATGGCGGTGTCCCGATGCGAGGCAAAGTTTGCGAGTTATCGAGTTTTGCCTCATTTGGTGGAGAATTAGGAGCGTATGGCGCGGATGTTTTAGAGGTTTGAAACCCGTATACGTCGATATCTCATTTCTCATAAATTTTCTCTCTACTCGGATGTTGTAAGCAGAGCTCAATTATTAGAAGCGAGATAACTTGAAAGTACTGGTCAATCGAGAGACCCTGACGAGGATATCTAGGAGATAGCGATCAACAAAACAACGATAACCCGGTGGAGAGAAAGAAAAAACGGACAAAAATGGTAACCACTCTGGTGGTAATCATGGCCATGAAAATAGAAAGAAGCGAGTTAGGAGAGATTTTAAAAATAGGAGATTTAACAACGACCATGTGAAGACGCAGCGGTCTTGGCGACAATCGGGTTCGAGGAGGAGAAACGACCACCGGTCGTATCTATAAATCTGGAAAAAGAGAGACATATCGGTCAAACTTCCCACAATGATTCAAGGTATGCTATAATTGTGGAAAGGAAGGACATATCGCTTTCGAGATTATGCGATAGCGAAACCTAGTTCGGTGAGGACGGTGACTCAAAAGATATCTCGAAAAAGTCAAAGTCAACGGTTCTGGAAGAAGCGTTTGTTGTGGTTGGTCAAAATCGAGGAACCCAAACGAGGTGATCACGGGTAAGCTATTTATAAATTATTGCGAAGTTTATACCTTACTTGATCTGGGTCTTTACCCATTCATTTATCTCTCCTGCTTGTGCTCAACGTTTAAACATGACTCAGGAGAAATTAGACTTTGACTTATCTGTGGAAACTCAGTTAGGAGAAACTTTCATCATCATCCATTTTTATAAATCTTGTTTGATTTAAGTTGGCACCATCACCTTACCTGTTGACCTTATCTCTTTAAAGATATTTGCTTTTGATGTGATTTTAGGGATTGATTGGTTAACTACTCATCATGCCAAAATTGATTGTTTTCGTAAGGTTGTTAGTTTTCATATTCTAACCAACTGTTGTTGTGCAATTCAACTGACTAAACCATTAAAATCAATCAACATCATATCTAATCATAAAAATTATTAGTTTATTGAAAAGCGGATGTCAAGCTTTCTTAGCCCATGTTATGGATTTGAATAAAGACCGTCAAATTTGAATAATATTCTGTTGTTATTGACTTTCTGACGTATTTCACGAAGAACTTCGGTTTACCCCAGGCGTGAAGTTGAATTCTTTATTAATCTTGAACTGAGTACAAAGCCCATTTCTAAAACCCCATATCGAATGGCTCTATTGAACTTGAGGAGTTAAAGGTCCAACTCGAGGAATTGTTGGACATCGGTTTCATTAAATCTAGTACATCTCCTTGGGGTGCTCTGTTTTATTAAATAAAGAAGAAAAAGGCGGGAGTATCGACGACTTTGTATTGACTATCGGGGAATTGAACCATGTCACCATCAAGAATAGGTATCCTCTACCTCGTATTGATGACTTGTTTGACCGATTCTGAGAGCACAATTCTTTCAAAGATCGATCTTAGATTCTGATATCATCAATTTGAAGATTAGAATGAGGATATTCAAAAATACGCTTTGAACTACGATGCACGGGCATTATGAATTCTTAGTCATGTCTTTCGGATTGACTAATGCTCCTGCGACTTTCATGGATATGATGAAGCCAAAGTATTAAAGGAATATTTGGATCGATTCGTTGTTATTTTTATTGATGACATCCTCATATATTCCAAAAGTCGTGAAGATCATGAGCACCATTTGGTTTGGTACTCGAAAGGCCGTGAAAACAAACTATATGCCAAATTGAAGAAATCGAGTTACGGCTTGAGGAAGTAGCATTCCTTGGGCACGTGGTGTCGAAACATGGAGTATCTGTTGATCCGCGAAGATTGAAGCAATACAAAGTTAGGAACAACAAAAGTCGGTGGTGAAATCGTAGCTTTTGGGCTTAGTTGGTTATTATCGGAGATTAAATGGAAGGTTTTCTCGAATCGCTTCTCCATTAACCAATTTAACTCGGAAGGATACAAAATTCGTTTGGGCGAAGAATGCGAGAAGAGTTTCCAAGAGCTCAAGAGGAGACTCATTTGACACTTGTTCTAACAATACCATCTGATGCGGATGGATTTGTTATCTCTGACGATGCTTGAGGCAAAGGGTTAGGATGTGTTCTCATACAGCGTGGGAAAGTCATAGCCTATGCCTCGCGACAACTTAAAAGAGTATGAGAAGAATTATCCTACTCATGATCTAGAGTTGGCGTGATCGTCGTTCATTTAAAAGATCTGGAGGCCTTATCTATATGGGGAGAAAGTGGAGATATATTCGGACCATAAAAAGCCTTAAATATTTCTTCACTCAAAAGAACTCAACATCGGCGGCTGACGTTGGCTCGAGCTATTGAAAGACTACGACCATTGATACCATCTATTCAATACCATCTTGAGAATGAGTGCGATGATGTCAAGTATCGCGTAGACCGACTTTAATAGAAAAAAGTTAAGGTTCTTTCGAGCCATGGGCCGGAACCGATCGTATGAAGAAGAAAGTACAAGAAGGTGTTATTCCGAAGCGAGAATTGATGAAGAAGGAATACTTGAGTCCACTCCGAATTTTGTGTCCTAAACTCGATTTGAAGTACAAGATTATGATGGAGGCACACAATACACCATTTGCAATCCATCTTGAAGTACCAAAATGTATCGTGATCTTGACATACATTTTGGTGGAACAATATGAAGAGAGAGATTGCAAAGTTTATCTCAATGTGTTTAACTTGTCAGGCGTGTAAAGGCGGAGCATCTAGTACCTAAGGTCCGTTGCAACCACTTGAGATTCCGAAATGGAAGTGGGAACACATTACCATGGATTTAGTTCACGGGTCTTCTACGGTTTCTCGAGGCATCGAATGCCATTTGGGTTATTGTTGATAGATTAACCAAGTCTGCTCATTTCTTGCCGATCTCGGAGACTTATTCCTTTGAGCGTCTTGCTAGTATATATGTAAATGAGTTGTGAGGTTGCATGGCATGCCGGTATCCATAGTTTGGATCGTGACCCAAGATTCACTTCAAGATTTTGGGTTAGCTTGCAAAAAGCTATGAGCGCAGTTCTGATTGATTCGGCATACCATCCTCAAGCAGACGGACAATCGAGAGAGGACTATTCAAACTCTTGAAGATTTATTAAGACTACGTGTCCTAGACTTCAAGGCGATTGGGATAAGTATTTACCATTGGTGGAATTCTCCTACTGACAACGATTATCGAGCAAGTATAGGTGTGGCTCCATTTGAAGCATTATATGGGCGAAAGTGTATTTCTCCAATATGTTGGGATGAGGTGGGTGAAGCAACATTGTTTGGGACCCAAGTTAAATCGTATGACTACTGAAAAGATCCAAATGATTGGACAACGTATACAAAGCGGCACAAGATCGACAAAAGAGTTATCACGGATCTTCATGAAAGGGCGTGGAATTTAGTATAGGGGATCATGTATTGTTGCGAGTTGCTCCATGGAAGGAGTTACAAGATTTGGGAAGAGAAAAAGCTCGATCCACGATTTATTGGTCCATTTCAAATTCTTGACCGAGTAGGAAATGTAGCTATAGACTAGCGTACCTCAAAAAGTATGTCTCGTGTTCATAATGTGTTTCACATATCTCATGCTTAGTAAATATGTGAAAGACCGAACCACGTTATAGAGTTAAACCCGGGCGAGATAATGAGAAGACTTAACGTCTGAAGAGGTACTGTCAAGATCTTGGATAGGAAGGAGCATATCCTACGCTTGAAAGGTCATACCACAAGTTAAAGTTTTGTGGAGGAATCATGCTATAGAGAAATGACACGGGAATTGGAAAGCGAAATGAAAGCGAGGTATCCTCACCTTTTGAAACACACACGTCGTCGTCGATTTGAGAGATGAAATTTCATAAGGAGGGAGGTTGTAAGACCCCAACTTATTATTAATGAAATTTAATTTTCTCTATTTATTATTTTGAAATAGTAAGGGTTGATTTGATTAATGTGGATAGTTATGGGTAAAATCATGAAATATTTCAAAATAAGCAGTGGTTATAAAATATTCATTGTTGTCGGGGAATATTAGTTTGGTGGTGGAATATTAAATGCTTGTCGGGGAATATTAAATGCGACGGTAGCGACTTGTGTGGGCCCCATAACGGAGCGATTGGATGAAAAAAATGACAAATATAAGTTGTTTAAAAATAACAGCGTAGTTATTCTGAATTAATCTTTATTAAAATACTAAATGGTTAAAACACGTTGCATTGCGGTATTGCACCAATTATTGATTCTTACGTGAAGGCCTTTACTCGATAATGGTTCTGATAATTCTTTATTCGATATTTTATTTTATTGATTTAATAATTCTTTGCGTTGATATTTTATATTCTTTGTTGTTTGATAATTGTCATTACGATATTTTTTCATTATCGAAACAATAATTCATATTATCTGAATAATATTATTAGATAACATTATTGGCGATGTCTAGAAAGTTACATCTAAGGAGAGGTTTGGTCACTAATTACGCGCCAGATGAGGAGAAATTCTTATTGGAAAGCCCCTGCTTTCTGAGGCTACTGCGGTTGTCGATATTGTGATTACATAATATTATTTGTGAATAATTAATTATTGATTCATATGATGAGAAAAAATATTGATTTTATGTGGATATAGATGGAGAAAATTTTAATGTGACAATTGTTGAAAATTGAAATTTTATCTTTTACGATAAAATAATTCATTTAAATATATTATTATATTTTAATAATATAATAATGATGATATTTTTACGATGAATGTGGGATATATGAGTATATGTGGAGGAGGAGTATTTTTGTTACCAAAAATATTTAAAGCATGTTTTATGTGTCGGTGGACCCCATTTCTTGGTTGAAATTTGATTATAGCTTTACAAAATCGTGGTTTGTGGATTTGGTCAATTTACATTTTGAATTTGGAAAAACTTTCTTACGTAAAGTTGTAGAAATTGAATTTCCTATAAAAATTGCGAGTTTGAATTTTTACGACAAAAGGGCTATTTATTGTGAATTATTGAAGTTAGAAGCTCAAAATAATTGATTTTGGAAGTTTAAAATATTTTAAATAACAAAAACGTTTTTTTTCATTATGGTGTGTTACACATGTGTGTTGAATGAGCTGAATTCAGTTCTTGGAAGGTTAGGCGTAGGAAAATTTAATTTATATATTAATATTATATTAAATTTTACTACTTTGGTGTTCTAAGCATTTTCACATAAATAGGGTCTTGGGTTAGAATTGAAAATTACACTAAAAAAAGTTTTCTCTCTCTATATTATCGGCGTATTCTTGTGAGTATTTTGAGTATATTTTGAGTATTGCTTATCTGATTGCAAGTTCAAGTCATAGCTTTATATCAGGTGTTTAATTTAAAATCTTGATCTTTTTTGAGGTAAGGGATATTATTTTTTTTTTTTTTAATGATATTATTTCTTGATATCATTATCTTTGAAATATTGATCTGAAGTTTTATCAAATTTGGAACTTTTGGTGTCAGATTCTTATTCACGTATCGGCCTTTATTCACGTATCTGACCTTATTCACGAATCGGCCTTATTCATTGAAAAATGAAAATTTTCCTTTTAAATCTAAAATATCTATTGTGGATACTAGCTTTGATTGTATCCATGTTTTGATCATTCTTGAATTTTACACCACTATGATTATTTTTTGAGGTATTTTTGGACATGGATAAAACAAAATCTGAATCCTTAATCCTTAATCCTTGTCATTTTGTTTCCTTTGGATTCGTTTCTTTAAAAATATTTTTCATCATCCTCGGTCTTAAATGATGATATTATTGAATATCTTTGGCTTTGTAGTGCAAAGATGAATGATTTCGATGAATATCTTTGGCGTAGTGCAAAGATGAGCAGTGTTTAGATGAACATGACCCGGTGATGAATATCTTTGGCACATAGTGCAAAAGATGAATATTTGATTCGGATATATATTGATTGATGTTACGAGGGATAAAAGATGAGCGATGAACTTTTAAATTCATACATAGAAGATAGTAGTTTGCATTCTCTCTACTTAACTCTTACAATGAATTATTATTTCATTATGCGAATATTGATTTAAAACTTGTTGTCTATTGTATTACATTAGATTTTTTCCTGTTGAAGACTAATGATAATTTGTTGTATATTATCTTAGTCATAATATTCTTCTTGGGCTAGATTGAGCTCACCTTTTCCTTTTTGTTCCATTTTCTTCTTCGGGAGGCGAGAATATAGCGAAATCTGCAGAGTGGGGGTATGGAATGAAGGTTACTAGAGAGTTGTTTAGTAGTCCTCACCATTTTTGTAAAATAATGTATCAATAAATGTGATGAGGATTTATTTGAGTATAGATATTATCTAGAAGATAATATTTGTATTCAAACTCACATGATTTCTTGTTGTAATAATAAAGTTGTAGTTGTTTACATACCATGTATTGACAACTTCGAATGGGTGATGTATACCTATATTTTATATATATATATATATATATATATATATATATATATGCATATATATGCATGGACTAACAGTGACGACACACTCGACAAAAACAAAAAAATGGAGTATGCCTATTTAAGCTATAGGTGATAAAGAGCAAAGCAAAGGAATATATATATATAGAGATGGATGTGGCTGAGAATCAAAGGAAAGATCAGGACCAAAGCAACTTGCATAATTAGGATAAATCCCCAATGTAGTGAGTGTGGTGTGTTTATTTGGATATTCAAATCCCCAATGCATCTTTTCTTTACAGGAGGGGAAAATTAAAGTAGAAAAGCTTTTTACTGGCAAAGCTTCTTCTTCACAATATATTCTTGAAGAAGGATTTGGATCCCCACAAAAGAGGTGAACCATGCATATATGTCATGATTTGTTGGGGCTTAGGTTCTTATTCCTCAATTAATCATTTCTTTTAGTTTCTCAAAACTTAATGATCATATCTTATAGAAAGATCATGTCTCAGCCCTTAGCTAAAGAATCTTAGTTGGCTTTTGGCCACATTTATATTTCATTTGCAAAAGGATAGCTAGGCAATGGGATAAAGGAGAAAGCATTGAAGGAATAAGTGTAAAAGAAGCTAGGGAGAATGAAAGATTACTGCATATGATTGCAACCAAACAAGAGAATTAATTGAAGCAGAAATCTTTTAGTTACTTCTGCATTTGATTTGGTTTGGTTTGTTAATTTAATTGATGGGGTCGTTTAATTAAATTGCCATATGATTCTGTTAGAATATAGGATCACACACACGCACACAAACGATAGAGAATTAAGAACACAAGAGATTTACGTGGTTCCCCAATTTGGGTACTCCACATGCGGCGGCTTATTGTTTATTGATGATTCCTTGGTTACTTACGGTTTTACAATAGATAGTATTTATAACTACTGTCTTATTCCAACCTCTTGGCATTATGTCTCAATTACCCATAATGTCCCTCATTAATAAACAACATGTACCGTACCGCAGGAGGCTTCGAGCCTTCGCCCCCCGCGACCTTCGGGTCAACCCTGATGGGCTAGTCGTCATCAACGCTCAAACCGCTCATTCCGCTCAGGCTTTACTCTTTTCATGAACTTACTATTATGAGTCATGAGTTCGTGATTCCCAGATGGGGATATTATGGGGTATCACATTTGAGAATATTAAGCATGCATTATGTGAAATAGTGGTCTTGTTCAATTTTCATTTGCCTTGTTAATTTTCTTTAAAGCTTGAATTTAATGTTCCCTTTACAACTAAATCTTTAATTAATTCTAAGATTTAATCAATATCGGCCTTCCCAACCAATTCTATATATTCCATCTGCAATATATATATGTCTTGTCATTTGATTGGTTTTCTTGTAGTGAAGCACCATTTACATAGTCTTTCTCAAGACTGGATAAAAATGGGACTATTATAATATATGCATGAAACATAGTACAAGCTTTATTCAACTGAAAATTTAAATAAAAACAGATTTCCATTGAACTTAAAGAGAGCTCCCCTCAACATCACTATATATAATATATAGCATTTTAAAATTTGATGGACACTTGAGTAACAAATGAAACTAAAAACTGCAGCAACATTCATGCAGTGGGGAATATCATATAATAATATCCAACAAAAGCTGTGTACATGTTGCCATGAAAACCAACTTTCTAACCACACCACAGCCAAACACCAAAATCCCAACAATTCTAGCTTAATACTTTTTTATTTTCCTACCAAACAGAACCTAAGATAAAATAGTAGCATACTTAATTAAACACTAACATGTTTGATCTATCTACCCATGTAAAACTTCCAAAATCATGGATTAGATTCATCACAATATATATATCATGAGCTTCAATAAACCCTAGCAACAGCTTTGCACACCAATGGTTGTTTCATTTCCAGTGAAAGTTTCAAGATTTCAGACAAATCCACACCATTATCAGCAACAGACCATTTGAAGCTTTGAAGTAACTGGGCTAACCATAGCTGGACTGTGGCTAGGCCTATTGCCTTACCAGGACAAACCCTCCTTCCAGCACCAAATGGGGCCAGCCTAAGATCAGATCCCATAATGGCCACATCTTCCTCCAAGAACCTCTCTGGCCTGAATTTCTCAGGCTCCGGCCAGAATTGTTCCGAATGTGTGATGGCCCACATGTTCACCATTGCCGTCGTGCCGGCCGGAATAAAGTGCTCGCCGACATGGGTGTCGTGGATGGCGAGCCGTGCCCACGAAAGGAGCGGGCCGGGCGGGTGGACTCGGAGGGTTTCTTTCACTATTGCATTGAGGTAAGGAAGGTTTGGGAGGTCAGAATTGGATACCATTTGGGTTTTCCCCACAACATTGTCAATTTCGGATTGGGCTTTCGCCTGAATTTCTGGGTGCATAACCATTCTTGCAAGAATCCACTCTAGGAGGATGGCCACTGTATCAGTTCCCCTAAAGATCATTTCCTGAAAAAACAACACAAAAAATCAAATTTATTCTTCATGAAATTAAATATTCCCATTATGAAATGGCCAAATAAAAGATGCAACTTAATTGGAACAAGATATTAAACAGAAGAGAATAACAAAAAGTAACATCAGTCCGCTATGCTTAAGCTAAAGGGTGAAAAAAATATTCAGATTCTCCATATCTTGGAACGCCCCAAAAAGAGAATGTCGAAAGATACACATCCATGAAGAAGAATTATATAACAGTACCAGGTAAAAACCAACAGAGAACATAATGAAAGCAAGAATAAATAAAAAAAGCATTAAAAATACACTTTATCAACCCATTGAACAGTTTCGAAACCCCATAAATTAAATAAATGACAAGTAATCAAAACCGAAAAATATTTTTAATTCAGAGTAAATACTCAACCTAGCGAAAAAGATGCATTCATGTAACCACCAACTATTTTAGTAGGGGGAAAATGAAGGAGCATACTAACATCATCAACCTGCTTTTGAGTATGAAAAGTTTTAAACTTTACAGAAGAAAAATACCCATCAAGTAAATGACAACACATGCAAGTAACCAATTAAAAGCCATACATATACAAATTACTCTATCCATAAATATGCATATACTACTAATTATCATGAATAATTAACTGAAAAAGAAAGTCATGACAAATCATTGAATGCCAAGTAAATGCAATGAAATTAAAGCCGAGTAATAAAGATGCCTACATATATATAACCACTAAGAAGAGTTGTATAAAAGACATGTAACAAATTTCAAACAAGAAAGATTTAACCCATTTAACATATGAGAAGATTAATGAGGAAAAATACCCATAGTACAGCAATCATATCAGAGTCACTGAGCTTGTTCTCTTTCTCCAAATCAAGCAAAACATCAACAAAATCCCCACAGCTCTCATCAACTCCTTTAACATTATTATCAGTTCTCCTAAGTTTGTGTTCTTTTATTATCTTTCCCACAAAAACATTCACTTTACCCACCAAGTCCCTGCACCTCTTTCTCACTCCTTGGAAATCCAGCCAACCCAAACCAGGAAAATGGTCACTCCAGTTAAACACCCCAAGCAACTCATACCCTTCTTTTACCAACTCCTCCAGCTCAAACCCATCACCATTTTCACCAAACTCATACTTTTTCCCAAACACAGTCATCATCACATTGTTTAAAGACCCAAAATGAAGCACTCTTTTCACCTCAACGTCCCCATTTTCAACCATCAAACCCTTGATTTCACCCACCATTTTCACCCCAATATCTCTCCTAAACTCTCCAAAATGGGCGACCCTTTTGGGACTAAACAAATGGGTCGCCGAAATTCTCCTCAAGTTCCTCCAGTACTCTCCGTATGGTGCAAAACCCATTGCCCTGTGGAACAAAAGCTCATACGCAGACTCCTTAACGGGTCGGTCAGCAAAAGCAGAGCTGTTAAGAATCTCTTTTGCGGATTCGGGTTGGCTCGAAATTACAAAACGGGTAAACCCAACTGAAAACGCCATTAAAGGTACAGCCTTGAAGCTATGAGCAAGATGAGCCAAAACTCTGTGAGTTAAAGAGCCAGTGAAAGTAAAAACCGAACCCAGAAGAGGGAGCCCAGATGGACCGGGAATGGCTGTTTTTGCTCTGGTTTTAGCCTTGGAAATAGCCCAAGCAAGGCCACCAGGGGAAAGCCAGAAGGCAAAAACAGCAACGAAAAGTACCAAACAAAGGAAAATTTCTAAATTCCCTGATCGGGAGGAAAACCCATTTCGTGGAAAGAAAAGAAAGTATTGATCAGAGGACATTTTTACAGGATTTGAGATTTTGGACAGTTTGAAAATGGGAGGAAAATGGAAGGAGAGAAAATTCAGGAGGAAAGAGAGGGAGTGTGCGAGTGAGGAGATGAAGAGTGAGCGAGCGGTTAAATAGAGGTTAGGTTAGAGCCTGGTAGGAGTACGGTGAAAAAAGTTTTAACCGTGGTTAATTTATGAAAATTTTACCGTGGTTAAACTAAGATGGATATTGTTCCAAAATCTGGGTTGTTATTTTTTTGACGGATTTGCCCCTGGGGAAAGTGGGGGTTTTGTACTTTTGTCAATTGTTTTATCTTGTTGAGAATCAACTTTGATATTTGAGCAGTCCTTTTTCAGTGAAATTTACGATTCTGCCACTATGCCAAGTTGGTACTTTAGGCAACTTGTTTTGTTATCAAGAGGTACTCCATTTTTATATTGCTACAAACTTACGAGAGTAGTTGGTGAGAAGGGATGTAGGTCCAATTTTAGGATTTAAGGATTTTAATGATTCATTATTAACTTTAAAATGAATAAATACTCATAATATGTATGACTTATATATAAGACTATAAAATAAATAAACACTTCGGGTTTAATTTATATTTGATCGACCAAAAGATTAATTCGAGTTTCACTCGAAATATAAATGATTCAAATATGAATAAATTTTAAAGTTCGATAAATTACTCGAACTTCCTCAAAATCTTATTTTTATTGATCTTTCGGATCGTATTAGATTCAAAAGTGATTTAAAACACTTAAATACTAATTCTTGACTACTAATAAAAACTTTATTTCTTCAAAAATAACAATTATTTAAAAAAATTGAGAAAATAAAAATAAAACATAACACTAGCCAACTTATTTATTACACTCACCATTCAAATGCTAACCACACAAACACACCCAAACCAACAAAGAACTAAACTCATTGCTTATTTTATCAAAAATAAAATTGATTTAAAAATTATCCTTCAAATGCCCAATAATCCCAACCACACGTGTAAACCCAAACCATTGCCATCAACTTTTCAAAATTGATAGAATAAACATAGTTCAATGTATTAATACACGTTTAGAGTCTAATATGACTCAAAAATAAGGGTGTAAATTAATTGAGTCGAGTCCATCTGAATATTGAGTTATTTGGATTTAATTCATAAAAATTATCGAATGTAAAATAAAGTTTGATTGAAATTCGTTTAACTACCGAATAAAATACGATCTTAAATCGAGTCCGAGAAATTTGAATAGCAATTTTTCAACTTCATAAAAATTGACATCTCTTTTATTTTGGTATTGTTTAAGATTCATTTCAAGCCATGGCCATTGGAGTTGTCCATTATTTATGTGGCCTAGAACATATACAATTTCTTAATCATGGTCGTTATTTCTGCTTTTTATGCATTTGCATATTCTCTGTGTCAATTTTACATGTGAGATTCTTTATCAACTAAACTCATATTTTCTTTTAAAAATAATATTGATTTATGAGAGAATTTTTCTAAGGATAAATCAAAAAGGTGATGTTAGGGATATTAAATTTTTAGTTTTAAAAAATATCTCAAATGACGTGTCTCTTATATAGAAGTAAAACCTACTCACTATTCACGTGCAAAAACTTTATATGAACATGAAAAATGAACAGAAAAATTAGACTTGATAGTATTGAATTTCACATATTTGTATTTTCACTACAAGGGAAAAGCTTAAGTCCGACGAAATATTCCCTCATCGCTTATTCAATTGAATTAGAGTATTTTTGATGAAAACTTACATTGGAACTTGATTAAGTATAAACACGGGTCAAAGATATAACATCGTCAAAAACTTATTTCGGAGCATTTATCTTGACGAACTTATCATAAATAATCGTCGAAAATAAGATATTCTGTTGAATAAATAGAATGAAACTTTTAAATCGAGTTTAATATTTCTTATTTTCGACGGATCTATTCCCTTGGAAATAAGGTATTTTCGACTGAATATTAAAATAAACAGATATTTATTTAAAATGTCTGATTATTAATTTTGACTTAATATGTGTCGGAGATAACTTAGTTCCGACGAATATATTCCCACGGAATTAACTTATTTCAGACTGAAAATTAAAATATAACAACATTTAGTAAAAAATTGGGTGATTATTAAATCCGACAGAATATTCGTCGGAAATGCCTATTTCCGTCGAAAATAACCATATTTTTTTTAAAATACAGATTTGAAAAGTTCAGTTTTCAGGTGTTTAAACCCATTTATGTACCCGTAACCTATCACAACCCAATACGCAGTAATATAAACATGTATCTCACATTCAAATATTCAGCGTAACGCTAAAACGTAATATCCACCAAAACGTAATATCCAACTCATTATCATTCACATTCAAATATCTACCAAAACGTAATCTTCAACTTATTATCATCAACACTACTGAGCTAACCAATTACAAATATAAGCTAATGTTCCATATATGATTAACAATATAATTTACAATACCAGGGACGGAGCCAGGATTTGATCTTGGGGGGGGGGGGGGGTGCCAAAATCAAACTTCTAGTCTTCGGACTTTTCAACATAAAAGGCTATGCCATTGAGCTTCCCAAGTCTCAACTCCAGAAAATAATTCCCACCAATCTTAATTTCTGGCATTATTTCTTCTAACCACATGTTCACAATCCCACTGTATTTACGAAACAGTCCATTATCTCCACCAATCCTAATTTTTAGCATTTGGGACTTTGGAGTGCATATAAATCTCCATAAAAGCAAATCTAACAACGCAAATACGCAATGACAAGATTTTATTTGTTGGTATGTATTGTGTAGTGGAGAATTGGAGATAATGAAATGAAATGGATTCCCACAAGGCCCACAAAACACAAATTTAATCTCACAATTCAAGTGGTGAGCCTTAGTACTTATAAATTTTTAAAATCTTGGGGGGGGGGGCATGGCCCCCTGCAAAAAAGGCTAGCTCCGTCCCTGTACAATACTTGTACAAACGCGCAATTAGACACTACAATATATACAAATGTTCTACAATAACATGAATACAAATGAACTATAAACTAGTAAAAGTATCATCATCGGCGAGGAGGTGAGCAATGCCGCCTACGATGTATGGAAATCGAGAGTTGTCGACCATAAACGTCATCGCCAATCTAATTACTAATACAAAACATGCAGGGCCCACAAATATTCTGCAGTTTCATAATTCTGACAGAATTTCTGTCATAAATTAAGTTAGAAATAGCAAATATATCGAAATTAAAAACAGTCCTAAAATCAGTTACATTATGATAAGGAACCCAAATTTGATATGTTATACACTTCATAATATCAATATTCTGCAATTTCTAAATTCTAAATAATATGCAGTTAAATAATATGCAGTCCACAAACTCAAAATTAAAATTCCAATTTCAGCAATATAAACAAGAAGAATAGGACCCGAATTTCATATTTCAGACTCCCAATTCCAACAACAGGACCCAAATTTTCGATCCACAAATTCACAGCAACAACATATTATCCAAATTGGGTTAATCTCATATTCAAACAACTCAAACTAAACCTAAAACAAATTAAGCCATAAATTTCAGAAATATCATACAAATTTTAGAAGTATTATAACTTTCAGACATTCAAAAATAATTTTTATTTAACAATTTGCAACAAATTAACCCAAAAAATCTAATGCTTTGCAAAAAACTAACCTTGAAATTCAATTAATGTGCAAACTAAAGGAGAAGATTAATTGACGGTGGTGGCAGTGATGGTGGTGCAACCGACGGTGCTGGTGGCGTCTTTTGGTGGTGGAACCGATCGACAGTGATGGTGGTGGTGGCAGTACGTGGTGGTGGTGGAATCGAAGGTGGTGGTGGTGGAACTGGTGGTGTTGGCGACGATGGTGGTGGAGATGAGAGCAGTGAGAGAAGTGAGACTGAGAGAGAGAATGAAGTGAGAGATCGTAAAGTGAGAGAGAGAGAGAGCAAAGTGAGAGAAATGAGGGGCGGCTGGGGAAGACGTTTTGATTAATTAGGTTCTATGCTTATTTTTGACGGAATATCAAATTTAACTTAACTATGTAAATAATTAAGTTATCTTATTTGAATACTCAAATTGAATACACCTTATTAAAATCGAAAATAAGGTTATATTGGCGAGAACATTATCATGATGGGATACATATATTTTCGACGAACATCCATCACAATTAATCTAGTTTCGACTGAATTATGTACGACTGAATAATCCGTCGGAATGATTATTATCTTCGAGGAAATATGTCCGTCGATCTTAGCTCTGTCGAAATTAACCGATTTTCTTGTAATGTTTTATTCTTAATCAATTTTCCTATCCGCATAGAAGAGTTCATTCCTATGAGAGAGAGATCATGTAATAAATATTACTCCCTCCATCCCATTATATCTGACGTTTTGAAGTGTTTTTTTTCCCCAAAATATTTGACGTTTTACAAAACCAAGACTATTTTGCCTATTTTTTTTCCTTCTTTACCCTTCCTTCTCCACCACCATTAATACTCCTATTTTAGTCCAACAGAGCCAGTCAGAGTGAGAAAGCGACGACGACAAATTTGGCAATCATCGATGATGGCCTCCAGCGCCCGGTATGGCGTTGTTACTGTGTTCTTTGCTTTGCTGGCGGCGATGAGTTCGGAAGATACAAACAGAGCCACATTGATGTGCAAACTTTCTCCAAATCGGCGACGACGACAAAGCGACGACGACAAATCTGGCAAACTTTCTCCAAATCGGAAGATACAACTAAAGCCGGATCTGTTATAGAGTCAATTTTAAAACAGAGCCACATCGATGTGCAGAGTCAATTTTTTACTCCCGGAAGTACACCATTACAACAATTTGGAACTTCTAATATGATTAATGAATATGGGATCGGAGGTCTCCATCAATATCCAGACATGTTAACAGAACACCTATTGCAGTTCAGCCTCATCTATCATGCAACAAAGATCAAGAATGGCTTCTCAGCCATCTCCTACACCATTGATGACGGATGGCTCAAGCACAGCTTTCAGTAATTTGTAGAGGGATGAGGGATGGAGATAAACAGATTTTATAGAAGAGGTAAAGAGAGAAAATTATCAGATTTTATTCTCAATGGGAGATGAACAGACAGAAGAATAGATAGAAGATGAGGGACAAGATGCGGAAGAAAGAGGAACAAATGGAGAATTAAATGAGATTAAAGTATTAATTAAGGGTGAAATAGTAAAACTGCATCTATTCTTAATCTAAGTGAAATATTATAGATCGACAAATATAATGGGATGGAGGAAGTAACTTTTTATGTAAAAATATCACTTCTCTTTTAAACATTCTATAACAGAATTAAAAGAAAACGGGAAAGGGAAACTCAAGGCTACACTTTCAATAAATATATGCGGACATGGATTTTAATTAGGAAAATTGGATCGAAAGAATAAAATGAATTTGTTCCCGCGAAAAAATTAATTGTACTATTCAATTATTTACAGGAATAAATTGATTTTATTCTTCCGGTCTAATTTTCCTGTCCAAAAACCCGTGCGTAAAAGCACTCCTACACTTTTTGGCCACGTGGTATTGCAGTACTCCTATCACGTGGGTTCAAGTAGGGGTGGGCAAGCGGTAAAAATCGGCCGAAAACGAGATAGATGCATCAAATTATTCAAATTTAGAAATGCAAATATCGATTGAACCAGGTATCTTGAAGCAAAGCGATACCGATTCGGTACCATTTTTATCAAAAATTAATATAATAATTATTATTTTTATTAATATTATTTTTATTATTATAATCAATATTTTATTATTATTATTATTAAATTATTAATAATAACAATAAATTAGAAAATCAGTATATCTTAGAATTAGGTTCGGTTTATAGAACCATAAAAGCGTCGGCCCTGAATCGATCTTAGAAAAATCGATATATACTAGTTTTTTTTGTATCAAACATGACCGGTTTATATTTATAACGAACCGGTCGATTCAGACCAGTCCGATTAATCTAAAAGCCGAAAAAACCGATTTATTTATCCACCTTTAGGTTCAAGCATGCTGCCCTCCTCTTTCTCTCTCCACAGACCCATGTAGAGAAAGTGAGAGAAATAAATGAGTGGTGAGGTAAATGGTAATTAAGCAACTAGTAGCAAGCAAGAAAAGCCTGCGGAGAAGCATTGGGGAGGCCGTTACGGCGCCGCCTTGCTGGTTTACAGAATTAGTTGTTTGAACTTTCCGAGAAACACAACACGAACATTACTACCACGTTTTTTGCGTGGCCTCAATCAACCCCCCCCCCTCCCCCTCTAAATATCAATTTAAAATATTTTTAAATTTTAAAATTAAAATAATTCATTAAAAATTATAAAAAAATAAAAATAACAATAAGTAATATAGTGTCCGACTTAAGCTTAACTGGTTTCCAACTAACTCGAATAAGTTACTAATAAGGTTTAAACTTTAGTATGTTTGTTTTGGCACACTCGATTTGTTTAATACATTAAATTTCCAACTTTTTTAAAGTCTCGCTCTACTTAATTTAACTTTTAAATAATTTCAAACTTGACAAGTTAATAATCGACTTGTTTACTGTGTTAAAGTAATGAGTATTATATTTAAACTCTATAAAAAGCACTTTGATATTTCATTAAGGAATAACATAAAATGTTATAAGAAATTAATATTCATACAAATTTCTTTAAATCTCAAATGAATTTAATGGATGGGTCTCACACGTATCCGGTTTTTATTTGTTCTTAATTATCTGACGTTTGTTCAAATCTAGGAGAATTAATGACAATTTTTTCAAAATTACCCCTCATTACTCTGCCTATTTTTTTGATATTTTAAACTCTTTCACTCTTTTTATCCCAACAAAACTCTATTATCCCAATAAAAGATTTAAGAGTATTACAGACAATTGAGTACCATATTTAATGTTTTCCAATCATTATCTTAATTCTTGTGTCCACTTCTAAAATGTCAAATAATTTATGGAAGGAGTACATGGTAAATTGGTGAGTTGACCAATACAGTACTGACAATCAGATAGAAATAATATCTCTCAATCTACGTATCGACACAGTATTAATCAATAGACCAAAATTAACTTTATACTAATAAATCACCCTTTCCCTTTTCCTTTGATGGAATCATCAATTCCATTATCATCACCCAACTCCCTCCATTCCCTTCCCTTTTCCTTTTCCTTTCCCTTTAAAGCTGACTGAATTATCTCTCTCCCTCCTCTTTTTCATAACCACGATCACAGGCTAAATTTGAGTAGTAAATAAAAGAAGGAAAGGTTACTGAGTGAATCTTTCTGACGCGCCGTTCACAGCAAGCAATGTGCTGCTGCTGCGGTGCTGCCACTTCATCATAACTTTTTACCCTTCATGCACCAATCACCATGTCCTTCATCTATATACATAGCCTACATATGTATATATCAAAAATAATTTATATATGGACTAAATTAATTAAAATTAAATTAAATTACAAATATCAATTCTTATTTATAAAAATAACAATTCTCTAAAATAAAATGAAAAGATAGTTGGGTGTGGGGTGGGGAGATGGAGGGTTGTTACATTTGAATCTTGGTAATGTGTCAACATTCTTGTTTAAGATAAATATTTAAATGAACAAAAAAAATAGGTGATAATATGATATTATCACATATTAATATATCATATTGTAATTTCTTTTTAGACAAAAATATTTTTTTTAAAAATTATTTGAACACAAATATTATTATTTATCACACAATTATACAAAATTTAATTTAAATTAATAAAATGAGATTTGAATTATAGATTCCAACCAACTGTGACCAAACTACACAATTTAATTTTAATTAATAAAATGACAATAATGAATTTGATTAACTTCATGATAAGTTGATAAATTAACCAATACAGTGCTGACACGAATAGAAATATCACTCTTCGACTTGCGTGTCAACACTATATTGATCAATTAATTAACTAAAGTTAACTCCATACTAACAACTTCCGACAATTATATAGTGTATAGAAAATTTTATAAGAAAAAATCGTATGAATCATAATGGTGGCACAAAAATTGTATGAACCATAATGGTGATATGAAAATTTTGTCTACGAACTATAATATAATATAATAAAATACAATACAGTAGTGTGTACGATAATTTTCTTAAAATTTAAGAATGAGTGGTAGAGGATGAGATTGATCAACTGATAGTCCACAATCATCTCTAGCCATATATATATCAGTACGTAGTACTCCAGAATATTAAAGCTGATTCTGATGGAAACAAATATTCTGATTCTGATTTTGATTTTGATTTTGATTGTGGAGAGAAGACTTTGCTCTGACCTACAAACTACTAATACATATACATACCGACATACTAATTGTCATAAAATAAAATAATTAATTTGTTTTTAATTCTTTTATTATTATTTAGATTGATTTATATTTTAACATTTTCGAGAATTTCGCTCTTCGATCAGCAGTTTCCCCTTCTTTCTATATTATAATTAATTTATTTATATTATATAAAATAATAAAAAATTTATTTTATTAAAACGACATATATTAAATAACGACGAGAGAATTATTAAGATTAAAATAAGAGAACCTATTTTTCAAGTCATTAGTTTCATGTTTCCACGCAATAAATGTTACCTATACAATATGTCCATCAATAATTGTACATTTAGGTTTTAAATGAAAAGAATAAGCTGGAAATATTAAATAACTTCCCAAAGAAAGAAGAGGGTAGGTTTAGGCATATAGGTAGGTTAGCTTGGTGGCGAGACACTGCAAGTCATCAGGCAGCTGCATGCTTTGTACGTCCGTATTACGCGGGATTATCATTACTTGCTACGTACGTACTGTCAATTTCCTTATTTCACACTCACACAAACAGCATCCAAAGCCAAGCACACATAATTAAAGGAAATTGATATTTTTATATCAATATTTAATATTTTAAAATTTTTATACAGACATAAAAATTAGATACGACTTGGGTTTATTAACTAATATTATTTTATACTTTTGAGACTTATTATTTGTCATATTTAAGTTTAATAAAATTTATTTGTGAATGTAATTTAAGTAAGTATAAAATGTGTAATTTAACGTCCTATATATGGAGAATGAGAGTAATTTATTTGGTTCAAGTTGGAATTATATGATTTGTGTTTATCAATGACT
The DNA here is from genome assembly GCA_020205605.1 of Panax ginseng. Lineage (NCBI taxonomy): Eukaryota > Viridiplantae > Streptophyta > Magnoliopsida > Apiales > Araliaceae > Panax > Panax ginseng. The sequence goes on along the minus strand of CM035145.1, from coordinate 138,661,734 downwards.
TAAATGAAACATTTGATAAGGTACAAGTTGTTTGTAAAAACTAGTTTGCCTTAGTTCCATTATAATTAATAAATGATTACTAGTTGCTTTATAAGCATAAGAGGTGTAATCTTATTTAATTATGTGAAACAAACGAAACTCTCCATTTTTCTATTTAAATTACATTATTATTAATAATTTATAACTTACATCATTATGACTAATGTGTAACTTGCAACATTAATATATCTATAATAATGTGTAATTAAAATAGATATATAATAGTTGTTACTATTATATATGTATACATATGTATCTATATGTGTAGATATATGAAGAGATATATGTAAAATCCCAACTTTTTGAATAAAGATAAATTTTTTATAAATATTATTTTTGAATATTATGGAGTGAAATTGATATAATATTATAGTTGTGGGTAATATTTATAAATTTTGCAAAATCATGATTGTTATATAATATTCGATTGGTGGGGAATATTACGTTTTAACGGGGAATATTCGTATGCAACGACAACTAATCATTGGTGGACCTAGCGGAATTATTATCGGATTGAGAAAACGACAAAAATACTTTATGAAAATAACAATGAAAAAGTTTTACTGATTACTATTGAAACACCTTATGTTAAAAATGCGATGTCTGGCGTCGTTAAGTAGTAAGCACCTGGATTAATTATTGATGCTTACGTGATAAGTCACTCCGATTTTTGTTGGTTTTATTAATGTAATAATCTGAAAATCTTTTATATAAAAGCGAATACTTTTATAAAGTTATTACATAAATAGAATATTATATTATATTACATTATGCGTAGTGTTAAAGTAGTATCTGCGTAGTATTTTGCATAGTAAAATCTTTTTATATAAAAGCGAATATTTTTATAAAGTTATCTGCTTTTATTAGATAATAATTAGAATATATTATATTTTATTATGCATAGTATTTGCATAGTGCACTGCGTAGTGTTTGCGTAGTAAAATCTTTTATAAAGTTATTCGTTTTATTAGATTATAAATAGAATATATTATATTTTATTTAAAAGATTTTGCTTTAAATATGGACGGTCGATTAAAGTAAATCAATCTGGACCGTTCAATGAGTTGAATTCTTATCTGCAATCCATTTTTCTATAAATAAAGCTCATTCCTTCATTATTTTTTTTTCACGAATTCCTAAAACTACAGAGATAAACTATAGAGAGAAGAAGAAAGTATTATATTACTTCACTACTTATATATCCGATTACTCTTCTTGGGTAGGGAATATTATTTGTTGTACTCGTAAAGGGGTGTTATTCTTTTGTATTCATTAAGAGAACTTATGTTATTCCATTCTTTATTATTACATTGGAATAACTTTTTGTATCGTGAAACTACCCTATACTTTGTGACATTCTTCATTATTAAAAGTCTTTATTATTACATTTGGAATATCCTCATGCATGCGCGTTTTCTGTGGGACACTGATTCCGTCTTTATTATTATTACATTGGAATATCCTCATGCATGCGTTTCTGGCGGGACACGATTCCATTATTATTATTACATTAGAATAACTTTTCTATCTGCCAATCTGCTTATACATGGTGATTTACATTGTTATTCCATTCTTTATTATTACATTTGGAACATCACAGCGGTCTTGCAATTTACTTTGACTAATTCCGATTATTTAGTATTCATTGGAATAACTTTTACATCTGATACCACATGCGTGGTGATTTCTTTTGTTATTTCATTCTTTATTATACTCAGGTTGGTTAAAGTTTTGACTTATACTCCATGAAATTAGTGGAATATCCTTGATATTTGCGCTTTCATCCAATGATCTTTTCATGGAAATATTCTTCTAAGCATTCTTGAATTTTACTCTACAAGCGATATCATGTTGACAATTTGGACATTATTAGTTCTGGATAAATTAATTCTTGAACTTGTTCTATTGAATTCTTATATCATTGTCATCATCCTCATGTTTATATTTTTTTGAAAGTCATCTGTACTTTGTCTTTGCGTAGATGGACTTGGTATGATTATGACTGAGGGATTATTCGGTGTAATCATGGCCGTAATATTATAAATGATGTGGTAAAAGTCCTCATTGGCCCGTAGTGCATTGATGGACAGTTGTTGGCATGATCATGACCATTAACGAATGCACAAATATTCTTGGCTCGTAGTGCATGGATAATAATGGTCGTGATTGTAAGACCCCGAATTTTATGAAATAAAAGTATTCAATTTTTCTTATAATTACTATTCAGTAAATGGTTAAATTGATAAAAGTTAAAGGGGGATATATGAATTTTTTTTAAAAAAAATATGCAAGTGGTTATAAAATACTCATTTCTATCGGGAAATATTCGTTTGGTCGTGGAATATTCTTTTCATCAGGAATATTCATACGTGGCCTTGACCATTGGATAACGAGAATAAGCATCGGGATGAAGAAAATGACAAAAGGAGTTTTTATAAATAATTGGCGTAGTTATTCTACCATTAACACCGTTGGAATACCCGTGGTTAAAATACGATGTCTGGCGTTGTTTGCAACGAAGCACTACCAGTATTGCACCAATTATTGATTCTTACGTAAGTGAGGCACTTTCAATAATTGTTATAGTAATTAATTGCTCAATGATTTTATTGATTCAATAATTGCTACGTTGATATTTTATATTATTGTTGTTTTAATAATTATCACTACACAAAGATTTTCCATTATCGAAGCAATAATTCATATTATCTGAATAATATTATTAGATAACATTATTGGTAATGTCTAGAAAGTTACATCAAGGAGAGGTTTGGTCACCTAATTGCGGCGTAGTGAGGAGAAATTCTTATTGGAAAGCTCCTGCTTTCTGAAGCAGCACTTTGGTTTCGATCTTCGTGATTCTGTAATATTATTTGTGAATAATTAATTATTAATTTATATGATGAGAAAAATATTGATTTTATGTGGATATAGATGGAGAAAATTTTTAAAGTGATAATTGTTGAAAATTGATATTTTATCTTTTCTGATAAAATAATTTATTATTATATTTTAATAATATAATAATGGTGAAATTTTTACAATGAATGTGGTATATATGAGTATATGAGGAGGAAGAGTATTTTTGTTGCAAAAGTTGTTTAAAACATGCTAAACATATCGATAGACCCCATTTCTTGACTGAAATTTGATTATAGCTTGTAAAATCGTCCGTATATGGATTTCGGTCAATTTCTGTTTGGAATTTGGAAAAACTTTCTTCTGCAAAGTTGTAGAGAATTAAATTTTCTATAAAAAAAAAGTTGTGAGATTCAAATTTTCTGATAAAAGGGCTATTTATTGTGAATTATAGAAGTTCTGAAGTTCCGAAATAATTGATTTTTAAAAGTTTTAATTATTCTTAATAACAAAAATATTTTTTTTTGTTTTTGTTATTATTTTTTGGCTGAATTCAGATTTGAGAAAGTGGGCGTAAGAATTTTTGATATATATAATATTATTATATTAAATTTTCTGCTTTGGTGTTCTAAGCATTTTCCTATAAATAGGGTGCTTAGGTTAGAATTAAAAATCACACCAGAAACTAAAGATTTCTCTCTTTCTCTCTCTAGATATCAAGCGTATTTTTGTGAGTATTTTATTACTTCGAGTATTGCTATACGGTGCAAGTCCTCTTAGCACTATATCCAAAATTTCAATCAGAAGTACTATTCTTTCTGAGGTAAGGGATGTTATTTTATTCAAAAATGATATTATTTCTTCAATATCATTATGCCGAAATATTGGTGGGAATTTTTATCAAATTTGGAACTTTTCATGCCGGGATTACTATTCACGAGTTACTATTCATGAGTACTATTCACGAAGCATGATGATGTTTTTTATGAAATTTCTATCTTTTGGTGTCGGAATTACTATTCACGTATACGGCACTATTCACAAATACGACATTATTCACAGAAAAATTAAGTTTTCTTCTCTGTATCCAAGATTGTCTGTTATGATTCCTATCTTTGATTGGATCTATGTTTTGGTCTTCATTCTTGAATTTTACTCCACTCTGGTTATTTATGAAGCATTTTTGAACATGGAATAGCTGAAGTACGAATCCTTAATATTTATTATTTTGTTTCACTGGATTCATTTTCTTTAAAATATTTTGCATCATCCTCAGTCCTAAATGATGATAGAACTGAATATCTTTGGCTTATAGTGCAAAGATGAATGATTTCTGATGAATATCTTTGGCTCGTAATGCAAAGATGACCTGTTGTTGAATATCTTTGGCATGTAGTGCAAAGATGACTTGTTGATGAATATCTTTGGCCTGTAGTGCAAAGATGACTTGTTGATGAATATCTTTGGCCCGTAGTGCAAAGATGAATTTATTAGTAGGATTATGAACATGAATTGTGATTTATGATTTGGTATAACCATGATCTTTGATGTTTCAGGTGATGAAAATTAACTTTGTCCTGGATGAGGAAAGGAATTTAGAACTACAATTACGATTATGAGTTATACACGTGATTGTGGATAGGAATTATTGATTAATGTTACAGGGATAAAACATTGTTGATGGACTTTTAACATGGAGAAGATAATAGATTTTATGGTCTATTTGACTCTTCTAATGGATTTCTCGTTCCGCTGCAACTATGGTTGAAAAGTTTTATCATCTACCATATGTTTTAAATCTCTGATTTATTACTGTTGAAGGCTATTGATAATTTATTTATCTTTAGTCATGATATTCTTTAATGAGCTAGTTGTGCTCACCCTTTTGCTTCACAATTCTTTTCAGGTAATAAGAGTGTAGCTGGGTCGAGTGGGAATAACAGGAGAATAGAACGGTGGTCTATAGCTGTTGAGGTTCTCCCTAAATAGGTGAGGCGAACCTAACGTTGGAAGAGTGTTTTCTCACTATCATACAAGATGTCTAATGACATACATACTCGAGTCATCATAAGACAGGGATGTGCTCATCCACTTGCTGAGTATATATACGAGCACTACCTATATAATCTTGGAGTTTGGTTGAAGTATAATACCCGATTAGAGACAAAGTGAAGATAATGATATGTCGAGAGAAGACTCACCATTGGGAAGAATATAATAGTAATCTTCTCATTTTCTTTTGGGGGGTCTATTAGGTTGACCAAGGATAATTTGCGTGGCCATATGATATCTATCATAACTTAGACGCATGGCCTCCCATATACGAAGGTTTCTTGAGCACTTCCCAAAGATTCTAATTTCTAAAATTTTCGATTATACCTTTATGTAAGGTGTCATTAAGAGGTCTTTGTCCACGGTTGGGACATGAGTCATGATTGGTATATATTTGTATTTAAACTCACGAGTTTAAGTGTTGTCTTATCTTGCCATTTACAATTGTATTAATAAAGTTGTAGTTGTTTTACTGCTCCATGTATTTGGCGACTTTCGAGAATGGGTTGGATGGAATGGACATATTTTGGGGTTGTCACGGTTGATACTAAAGAATATCCTCGGCCAGTAGCACGGGGTGATTCGATAATGTGAATTATTTATTAAAAAATGAGTCTCCGCAATAAAAGTCATGAAAAACCTTTTAAATTATAGAAGATAGTAGATTTTATTCTCTACTTGACTCTTACAATGGATTGCTTTGTTCATTGCTGAGCTAAACTTGATGTTTGTTATATTTTATCGGTTTAACATCAATTGAAGGCTAATGATAATTTATTATGCATTATCTTAGTCATAATATTTCTTCTTTGGGCTAGTTGAGCTCACCCTTTCTTTCACTTTATTCTCTTGAGAAATGAGAACGTGGTTTGAGATAGTATTAGCTAGTAGTCCTTACTTATTCTCATTAAATAGTGTGACAATAAATGTAATAAGGACTTATTCGAGTGGATATTGTCTAGAAAGGCGATGATTTGTATTAAAACTCACATTTCTCTCTTGTTGTATATTAAAGATTGTATTTGTATTACATCTTATGTATTTGGCGACTCGAAATAAGTGATGTATACCTATTTTGGGGCGTCACGGTTGGTATCAAAGCTTAGGGATATGATCCTGCTAAGATGTGAGACTAGAACTAGGAGGAGAGGCAGGGAATTCCTTCAGCTTAGTATGACCTACCTAAGTTTATTTGGTATTTAATTGGTCGGTTAAAGTATAGGGATACTATTTTATATGTTAATTAACCTTTGTTTTGTGGCAGTATCTGAAAATGACATCCGAGAATGTTGAGTATAGCAATGGAGCACAAAAGACCCTTGAGTGTCCACATATTAATAATCAGGAGAATGTGCATCAGGAAAGCACAATCCTCATGCAAACAACAACACTGACCAAATGATGAATGATGGATTGTTCAGAGGCTTTATACAATTCATGCAACATCAAAGAGAATGGCTCCTGTCCCAAAATATAGGTGGAAACACTTTGGAAACTCTGGACACGATCACCGCTAAATAGTTCAAGGAGCTGGGACCACCGGAGTTTATTGGAGAGCCAAAACCACTTAAGGCGGAAGCATGGATAAAGCAGATCACCAAGATATTTGATGTCTTGGGATACTCCGAGGAGCAAAAGGTTTCCTTCGCCACCTTCATGTTGCGTAAAGAGGCAGATTACTGGTGGAAATCTGTAAAACGTACCCAACCTGACGCACTCAAGACGTCTTGGGAAAAGTTCCAAGAGCTATTCAACGACATGTACTTTCCCGAGAGTATTCGTCACATGAAAGAAGTGGATTTTATCAAATTGGAACAAAACAATATGACCGTGTCGCAATACGATGCTAAATTTGCAGAGTTATCCCGATTTGCATCCCATTTGGTCGAAAATGAGGAGCGAATGACGCGAATGTTTTTAAGAGGTTTGAAACCGGAGATACGTCAATATCTTATTTCTCATAAACCGTGTTTGTACTTTCGAGATGTTGTTATATAGGGCTCGATTATTGGAGTCGTGATAACGAGTCAACGCACTTAGAAAGCGGTACGTGACATGAAAATACCGATGGTATCGATGTCAAACGAAGGACAATAAATGTGGAGGGAATCAACATGCCAAAAATGGTAACCACTTCGGTGGTAATCATGGCCAAGACAGTAAAAATGGACATTTCAAGAAAAAGGAGAATTCCTCTCTTCGTCGATTCTTGCTTCTAGAATAACGCCCTCTTGAACCTTCTTCTTCACATTTATCACTCAAAGGTGTGTAGCTTGAAAGCTTTAACTTTATCGATTAAAGTCGATTCTATTCGTATATTCGTTATCTTCACTTGGGTTCCAAGAGTCTTTAACTCTATCTTCATCATTTGTAAGTCGTACGAAATGGGCCTTTGTGTTAACAACATCGCACTCATAAACGCATACGATCTTCTACTCAACGTGTCAGCTACCACGTTCGCTTTCCCACGATTGTATTCAATGGTACGATCGTAATCTTTAACAGCTCGAGCCAACGTCTTTGGCGCCTACCACGTTCGCTTTCCCACGATAGTATTGAATGGTACGATCGTAATCTTCAACAGCTCGAGCCAACGTCTTTGGCGCATGTTACGTTCATTTTAGTTGAAGAAATATTTGAGGGTTTAAGAAATGGTTTTGTACTGGGGTCAATACAAAATTCGATTTCACGCTCTAGGGGTGAACTTGAATTCGCATAACAGGTTGGTTAAGAATATAAAATCTAACAACCTTACGAAAAGCATGATGAGTAGTTAACCAATCTATTCCTAAAATCACATCAAAGGCAAGTATTTTCAAAGAGATACGATCGACAGGTAACGTGAAAGTGTTGATTTGAACAAGATTTATAAATAGTGGAGGTAACGAATGTTTCTCCCAACAGATATATCAAAGTCTAACTTCTCCGGAGTTAACTTCAAACATTGAACACAACTAGGTAAAATAAAAGAGTAAGTATAACCGGTATTTAACACGGTATAGACTTTGCAAGAGTTTATGACTAACATACCCGTGATAATTTTATTCAGGTTCCTCGTCACGAAGAAAAAAAAATGCTCTCTCTTAAACTATCGGCTTTGGTTTTTCTGGGACATCCTTTGGCATCACTATCCCAGCTGGAATTGACTTCACCATATGACAAAATCGAGCTAGGTGACCTTCTCTTCCGTAATTAAAACACGTTTTGGATTGCTACGTACAGTTTGGACGGATGTGTCCCTTTTGTCCGCATTTGAAACATACGACCGGTGGTCGTTCTTCTTCCTTTGAAACGGTAGCGATCTTGAAGCGTCTTTACGTCCATTGTTGAACCTTCTCTTCTTGAAATGTCCATTCTTATTGTTTTGACCATGATTACCACCGAAGCGGTTACCATTTCTGACATGTTGATTCCCTCCATACTTACTATCACCGCTTTGATGACTGTTATCATCATGTATTATCATTTTGTCATTTTGCTTTCTTTCTTTGGTTTGGTTGACTCATTATCGGCGCTCCAATAATCGAGCCCTATTAACAACATCTGAATACAAACATAGTTTATGAGAGATAAGATATTGGCGTATCTCCTATTCAAACCCTTAAAAGCATCTACGCCATTCTCTTCATTATCAACCAAGTGGGACGAAATCGGGACAACTCGGCAAAACATGGCCCGTCTTTGCGACACGGTCCATGTTGTTTTGCTCCAACTTGATAAATTCCACCTCCTTCATGTGACGAATGCTTTCGGAAAGTACTTGTCATTGAATGTTTCTTGGAACTTCTCCCAAGATATCTTGAGTGCATCAGTGGGTATGTTTCTGATTCCCACCAAATTGTTCACCTCTTCACGCAACATAAAGGTGGCAAAAAGGAACCTTTTGCTCCTCGAGAACATCCCAAGACATCAAATATCTTGGTGATCTGTTTTTAACCACGTCTCGCCTTTAAGTGGTTCTCGCTTTCCCAAAACTCCGTGGTCCCGGCTCCCTTGAATTGTTAGCGGTGACCAACCGTGGGTTGCCATTGTTTCTCTGCATTATGAGCAGAGCCCTCTTCTTTGATGTTGCATGAATTCTAAAAAGCTCCTAAACGTCTGTCGTTCTCGATCGATCGATCGGTTTGTTGTTTACGGAGGATTATCGTCCATCCCATTGCACATTATCTCGATTATTAATCTGTGGAGAATCAACAGCCCATGCTCCATTGCTATTCTCAACATTCTCGAATGTCATTTTCGATCTCGCCACAAAACAAAGGTTAATTGACATGTAACATATTATCCCTATATTCTCGACCGAGCCAATTAAATACCAAATAAACTTAGGTAGGTCATACTAATGAAGGAATTCCCCGCCTCTCCCTCCTAGTTCTAGTCTCACATCTTAGCTGTGGATCATATCCTTAAGCTTTGATACCAACTGTGGCCCCCAAAATAGGTATATACATCACCTATTCTCGAAATCGCCAAATACATGGTACAATACAAATACAATCTTTAATATACAACAAGAGAAATTGAGAGTTTTAATACAAATACATCTTCTGACAATATCCACTCTCATAATAAGTCCTCATTACAATTATTATCACACTATTTCACGTATTAGTGATAGTGAGGACTACTAATGCACCATCTAGGACCATCACTGCACCTAATTGCTCCAAATTCATATATTCTCATTTCCTCAAGAGAACAAAGAAAGAAAGGGTGAGCACAACTAGCCCAAGAAGAAATATTATGACTAAGATAATGCAGAATAAATTATCATTAGCCTTAATGTGACGCCCCCAAATTAGGTATACATCACCCATCTTGGGTCGTCGGATACATGGTACAAAATTCAAATACAACTTACTAATACAATCATTGTAAGTAATACAATACAAAAAACATAATCGTGAGTTTGAATACAATTATTGTCAACTAGAGATTATACAAACTCAAAAGGAGTCCTCATTACAATTATTAACACACTATTTAACATAATAGTGAGGACTACTAATGCTTATCCTTCGGACCATAATCACTCCGTTCCCCCGAAACATCCCTCGCTTATGTTCTCATTTCACAAGAAAACGGTGAAAGAAAGGGTGAGCTCAACTAGCCTAGTAAGAAATATTATGACTAAGATAATGCGTAATAAATTATCATTAGTCTCCAACAATGTTAAACCGATAAAATATAATAGACATCAAGTTTAAGCTGAGGCGAACAAGCAATCCATTAAAAGAGTCAAGTAGAAAATAAAATCTACTATCTTTTATGATTAAAAATGTTTTTCATCATCATTGTATCGCCGAGACTCGACAATAAATATTCTACATCATCCAATCACCCCCGCACTTACTGACCCGAAGATATTCTTTAGTATCACGACCACAATTATCCATGCACTACGGGCGAAGAATATTTGTGTATTCATTAATGGTCATGATCATGCCAACAATCGTCCATCAATGCACTACGGGCCAATGAGAACTTTTACCACATCATTTGTAACATTACGGTCATGATTATACTTTGAATAATCCACAGTCATAATCATACCAAGTCCATCTATGCACTTCTGAGCCCACGATGACTTTCAACAAAATATAAACATGAGGATGATGACAATTATATAAGAATTCAATAAAACAAGTTCAAGAATTATTTTATCCGGGAATTATTAATGTCCAATTATCGAACATGATCTTTGTTTTGTAGAGTAAAATTCAAGAATGATCGGAAGAATATTTCCATGAAAGATCTTTGGATGAAGCGCAAATATTAAGGATATTCTACTAATTTCATGGAGTATAGAAGTCAAAACTTTAACCAACCTGAGTATAATAAAGAATGGAATAACAAAAGAAATCACCATGCATGCGGTACTTGCGCCATGATGAGTTATTCCAACAGAATAATAATAACGGAACCAGTCGGACAAAATTTTGCACCAAGCGGATGTTCCAGCAGAATAATAAAAAGACGGAACTGATCCGGTGTAAAACACCACAGACGAGGATGTTCCAATGAATAATAATAAGATTTTACCCAGTCCGTGTAAAACACACCGAGCACGATGATGTTCAACGGAATAAAAATAAAAAGCGGAACCAGTCCGTGTAAAACACACGAATGAGGATGTTCCAATAGAATAATAATAGAAGAATGTAACCAAGTATAGGGTGAGGCCGCATATACGAGTTATTCCAACGAGAATAATAAGAAATGGAATAACAATAGTTCTCTTCATGAATAAGAAAGAATAACACCCCTTATCAAAAAAAAAGCTGAATATAAAAGTACTTAAGTAGCGAGAATACTTTTATTCTCTCTCTATAGTAGTCTCTCTATAGTTTCTCTCTCTAGAGTTCGTTGAATTAGTAAGAAAATAATGAAGAAATGAGCTTCTATTAATAGAAAAATGGAATGCGTAAGTAACTAATCTATGAACAGTCGAGATTGATTTACTTTTAATCGACCATTCCGTATTGAAAGCAAAATCTTTTAAATAAAATATAATATATTCTATTTATAATCTAATAAAACGAATAACTTTATAAAAGATTTTACTATGCAAATACTATCACGAGCCTTATCATAATAAAATATAATATATTCTAATTATTATCAATAAAATGTATAATTTATAAAAGTATTACATTTTTATATAAAAGTTTTTACTATGCAAAAACACTATGCGAGACAATTATGCAATACTATGCATAATAAAAATATAATATATTCTATTTATAGAATAACTTTATAAAAAGTATTACATTTTTATATAAAAAAGATTTTCTCAGATTATTACATTAATAATACCAACAAAAGCTAGTGACTTATCACGTAAGCATCAATAATTAATCCAGTGTCTACTATGCAACGTGGCGTATTCTTGTACTTTTAACATCGATTGTTTCAGCGATTAACGGTAAAACTTCCGCCGTTATTTTCATAAAAAAGTATTTTTGTCGTTTTCTCGATCCGATGATAATTCCGCTAGGGTCCACCAATGATTGTGCCATTGTCTTAATATTCCTGTTAAAACGAATATTCCCCGACCAATCGAATATTATATAACAACTTGCGTACTTTGCAAAATTTATAAATATTACCCATAACTATTATATCAATTTCACTCCATAATATTCAAAATTAATATTTATAGAAAATTCATCTTTATTCAAAAAGTTGGGGTTTTACAATCTCCCTTCTTATGAAATTTAAGCCCTCGAAATTGAATATGTACGTTACTGGTATGTCGAAGAGGTAAGGATACCTTGATTTCATTTCAGATTCTAACTCCCAAGTCATTTCCTCAACATCGTGGTTTCTCCACAAAATTTTGACTTGAGGTATAACCTTGGTGCGTAGAATATGTTCCTTCTTATCCAAGATTTGAACAGGAACCTCTTCATACGTCAAATCTTCCGTTATTTCGTCCGGTTCCAACTCAATAATGTGGTTCGGGTCTTCCACATATTTACGTAACATGGTTATGTGAAAAATGTTATGAACACGAGACATACTTGAAGGTAAAGCGAGTCTATAGGCCACAGTTCATACTCGATCAAGGATTGAGCTTTCCACTCTTTCTAAATCTCGTAACTCCTTTCCATGGAGCAACACGTAACAACACATGATCTCCTATATCGAATTTCACGTCCTTTCGATGAAGATCGGCATAACTCTTTTGTCGATCTTGTGAGGTTTTTATACGTTCTTTGGATTGTTTGAATCTTTTCCGTAGTCATACGTACCAACTCTGGTCCCAACAACGTTGCTTCACCTACCTCATCCCAAATCTTTGGAGAACGACACTTTCTTCCATACAACGCTTGAATGGAGCCATGCCAATACTTGTTTGATAAGCTGTTGTTGTAGAAAACTCCACCAATGGTAAGAACTTGTCCCAACTTCCCTTGAAATCAAGGACACACGAGTCTTAATAGATCTTCAAGAGTTTGAATAGTCCTCTCCATTGTCCGTCCGTCAAAATCGAGGATGATATCTTAGAAACTAAATCGTAAATCATGCCCATAGCTTTTTGCAAACTAACCCAAAATCGCGAAGTGAATCTTAGGTCTCGATCGAAAACTATGGATACCGGCATACCATGCATTCTTACAACCTCGTTTTTATGTACATCTGAGCAAGGCGTTCAAGTGTATAAGTTTCTCGATTATCGGTAAGAAATGAAACAGACTTGGTCAATCTATCAACAATGACCCAAATCGCATCTATGCCTTGAGAAACTTTGGGAAGACCGATGCTTAAATCCATGGTAATGTGCTCCCACTTCCATTCTGGAATTTCAAGTGGTTCTGATGGACCTTTTGGTACTTGATGTCGCCTTGACTCGTTGACACGTTAGACACCTTGAGATAAACAACGCTATCTCTCTCTCTTCATATGCCCACCAAAATGTATGTCGAAGATCATGATACATTTTGGTACTCCCAAGATGGATTGCAAACAGTGTGTTGTGTGCCTCCATCATGATTTTATACTTTAAATCAGGGTCGTTAGGAACACAAAGTCTGGAGTTGACTCGAAGTATTCCTTCTTCATCGATTCTTGCTTCCGGCATCGCACCTTCTTGCACTTTCTTCGTCATACGCATTAGCTCTGGATCTGTAATTTGAGCAGCTTTAATTTTATCAATTAAAGTCAGTTCTACTCGTATATTTGTCATCATCACGTGGGTCCCTAGAGTCTTTATCTCTATCTCCATCCTTTGCAAGTCATACAAAATGGGCCTTTGCATTGACAATATTGCACTCGTACCCGCATATGATCTTCTACTCAATACGTCAGCTACCACGTTCACTTTTCCCGGATGGTATTGGATGCTATGATCATAATCTTTCAACAGTTGAAGCCAACGTCGTTGTCGCATGTTGAGTTCCTTTTGAGTGAAGAAATATTTGAGGCTTTTATGATCCGTAAAGATCTCCATTTTTCCCATACAAGTAATGCCTCCAAATTTTAAGTGCGAAGACAATGTGTTGCTAACTCTCTAGGTCATGAGTAGGATAATTCCTCTCATATTCTTTGGAGGTTGTCGTGAGGCATAGGCTATGACTTTCCCATATTGCATGAGAACACATCCTAACCCTTTGCTGAAGCATCATTTGTAGATGACAAATCCTCCGAACCGGATGGTATTGTCGAGCAGTCTTTGAAATGAGTCTCTCTTGAGTTCTTGAAAACTCTTCTCACATTCCTCGCTCAACAACCGAACTTTGTATCTTTCTGAGTCAACTAAGTTAGTGGAGTAGCGATTCGAGAAAACCATTCTACGAATCTCCGATAATAACCAGCTAAGCCGAGAAAGCTACGTCTTGATCCATCGATTTAGGGTTGTTCCCGACTTTGAATAGCTTCAATCTTTCTTTGGGTCAAGATGTTCCATAACTTGATACCACGTGCCCAAGGAATGCTACTTCCTCAAGTCAGAACTCGCATTTCTTTAACTTGGCATAAAGCTTATATTCACGAAGCTTTTGGAGTATCAGCCTCAAGTGTTGCTCATGATCTTCACGGGTTTTGGAATATATGAGGATGTCATCAATAAAGACGACCACAAAGTGATCCAAATATTCCTTGAATACTCTGTTCATCATATCCATGAAGGCAGCAGGAGCATTAGCCAATCCAAAGGACATGACCAAGAATTCATAATGCCCGTACCGAGTTCTGAAAGCCGTCTTTAGAATATCATCGGTTCTAATCTTCAATTGATGATATCCGGAACGAAGATCAATCTTTGAAAAGAATTTGGCTCCTTGCAACCGGGTCAAACAGGTCATCAATACGTGGCGAATGGGTACCTATTTTGATGGTGACATGATTCAACTCCAGATAATCAATACAAAGTCGTATCTCCCATCTTTCTTCTTCACGCGAATAGAGCAGGAGCACCCCGAGGAGAAGTACTAGGACGAATAAAGCCAATGTCTAACAATTCCTGCGATTGAGTTTTTAACTCCACGAAATTCAATAGAGCCATTCAATATGGGATTTAGAAATGGGTTTTGTCTGGGGTTCAAGGTCGATACAAAATTCAATTTCACGCCTGGGGTAGGCGGGAAGTTCTTCAGGGAATGCGTCAGGAAATTCATTAATAATAGAAATATTATTCAAAACTAACGTATTTTTGTTTAGATCTATGACATGAGCTAAGAAAGCTTGAGATCCATTTTATAATAAACGAATAGCTTTATGGCTTGAGATGACAGTGATTGATTTTAATGGTTTGGTTGCTTGAATTCGCATAATAGGTCGATTAGGAATATGAAAGCTAACAACCTTACGAAAACAATCTATTTTTGCATGATGAGTAGTTAACCAATCAATCCCTAGAATTACATCAAATGCAAGTATTTTTAATGCAATAAGATCGACAGGTAATGTGTGGGTACCAACTTGAACCAAACAAGACTTATAAACCGTGGATGTAATGAAGGTTTCTCCCAACGGAGTTTTCACAGATAAGTCAAAGTCTAATTTCTCTCGAGTCAAATTTAATCGTTGGTATGCAAGTAGGAGAAATAAAAGAATGGGTAGAACCCAGATCAAATAAAGTGTAGACTTATTTAGAGTTTATGATAAGCTTACCCGTGATGACCTCATTCGGGTTCTTGCTCTCCGAGAGGACACAACAAACGCCTCCTCCTTGCACTTTCTGAGCTTTGAATTTTCTGGGAATGACCTTTGGTGTCTCCATCCTAGCTGAATTTGTCTTGGTGAACGACAAAATCGAGCTAAGTGACCTTCTCTTCCATAATTATAACATGCTTTGGACGGCATCGTGCAATTTGGACTGATGTGTCCCTCCCATCCGCATTTGAAGCATATGATAGGTGTTTTTTCTCCTTCCTTAACAACGGGTACTGGTGCTGACGTCTTTCCATCATTGTTGAATCTCCTTTTCTTGAAATGTCCATTCTTATTGTTTTGGTCCCGATTACCACCGGAGTGGTTACCATTTACGGCTGTTGATTCCTCCACGCTTGTTGTCACCGCTTTGATGATGCTTTCTCACCGGTATTATCATTTTCTTGCGTTTTGTTCTCTTTTTAGTTGCGTTGACTCGTTATCGCTACTCCACCAACTGAGCTCTATTTACAACATCTGAATACAAACACAGTTTATGAGAAATAAGATGTTGACGTATTTCCGGCATCAAACCTCTTAAAAACATTCGCGCCATTCTCTCTTCATTATCCACCAAGTGGGACGCAAACCGGGATAACTCCGCAAATTTTGCCTCATATTGCGACATGGTCATATTGTTTTGCTCCAATTTGATAAACTCCACCTCCTTCATGTGACGAATACTTTCAGAAAAGTATTTGTCATTGAATAGCTCTTGGAACTTCTCCCAAGACATCTTTAGCACGACAGGTTGAGTACGTTTTACCGATTCCCACCAGTAATCTGCCTCTCCGCGCAACATAAAGGCGACAAAGGGAACCTTTTGCTCCTCGGAGCATCCCAAGACATCAAATATCTTGGTGATCTGCTTTATCCATGCTTCTGCCATAAGTGGTTTTGGCTCTCCCTTAAACTCCGGTGGTCCCAGCTCCTTGAACTGTTTAGCGGTGACCGCCCGAGAGTTTCCAGTGTTTCCACCTACATTTTGGACAGGAGCCGCTCTCGCCTGCTATTGCATGAATTGCATAAAGCCTCTGAACAATCCATCATTCAGCATTTGGTCAGTGTTGTTGTTTGCATGAGGATTGTCGCCTTCCTGATGCACATTCTCCTGATTATTGATATGTGGAGACTCAACGGTCTCTTGTGCTCCATTGTTATTCTCAACATTTTCGGATGTCATTTAAAGATACTGCCACAATATAAAGGTTAATTGACATGTAAAATAATATCTCTAAACTCTGACCAACCTATTTAAATACAAAATAAATTTAAGTAGGTCATACTAGCGAAGGAATTCCCCGTCTCTCCCCTCCTAGTTCTAGTCTCACATCTTAGCCAGAGATCATATCCCTAAGCTTTGATACCAACTGTGATGCCCCCAAAATTAGGTATACATCACCCATCTTGGGTCGTCAGATACATGGTACAAAATTCAAATACAACTTACTAATACAACTGTAAATATACAATACGACAAAACATAATCATGAGTTTGAATACAATTATTGTCTACTAGAGATTATACAAACTCAAAAGGAGTCCTCATTACAATTATTAACACATTATTTCACGTAATAGTAGAGGACTACTAATGTTATCCTCTGCACCATCACTCCGCTTCCCAGACTCGTCCCATACTATATTCTCATTTCACGAAGAGAGCGTTGAAAGAAAAAAGTGAGCTCAACTAGCCCGATAAAAATATTATGACTAAGATAATGCGAAATAAATTATCATTAGTCTCCAACAATGTTAAACGATAAAATATAATAGACATCAAGTTTAATCAGTAGCGGAACAAGCAATCCATTAAAAGAGTCAAGTAGAAAATAAAATCTACTATCTTTTATGATTAAAAGGTTTTTCATCATCATTGTTATAATGAGACTCGACAATAAATATTCCACATCATCGAATCACCCTTTGCACTACTACGCCGAGGATATTCTTTAAGATCACGACCACAATTATTCATGTACTACGGGCCAAGAATATTTGTGTATTCATTAATGGTCATGATCATGCCAACAATCGTCCATCAATGCACTACGGGCCAATGAGGATTTTACCACATCATTTGTAACATTACGGTCATGATTATACTTGAATAATCCTCGGTCATAATCATACCAAGTCCATCTATGCACTACAAAGCCACATATGACTTTCAACATAATATAAACATGAGGATGATGACAATGATATAAGAATTCAATAAAACAAGTTCAAGAATTAATTTATCCAGGAATTATTAACGTCCAAATTGTCAACATGATACTGTTTTGTAGAGTAAAATTCAAGAATACTTAGAAAAATATTTCCATTAAAGGATACTGGATGAAGTGCAAATATCAAGGATATTCCACTAATTTCATGGAGTATAGAAGTCAAAGTTTTAACCAACTGAATATAATAAAGAATGGAATAACAAAAGAAATCACCATGCATGCAATAGAATCAAGACAAAGAAAGTTATTCCAAATGAATAATAAATAACGGAACCGTCCGTAAAAACATGCATGTGATATATCCAACGTAATAATAAAGAATGGAACCAGTCCCTACAAAACACACAGACAAAGATTTTCCAACAGAATAATAATAAAGATTTTAACCAGTCCTGTAAAACCACATGCATGTGATGTTCCAATGTAATAATAGAAGAATGTCACCAAGTATAGGGTAAATCACAGATACAAGTTATTCCAATGTAATAATAAG
Organism: Panax ginseng; assembly: GCA_020205605.1. NCBI lineage: Eukaryota > Viridiplantae > Streptophyta > Magnoliopsida > Apiales > Araliaceae > Panax > Panax ginseng. The sequence continues at coordinate 138,643,407 of CM035145.1, read as the reverse complement.
CAATGGAATAACAACAGATTCTCATCATGAATAAGAAAGAATAACACCCTTACGAATACAACAAATAATATTCCCTACCTTAAGAAGAAGAATCTTCGGATATATAAGTAGTGAAGTAGCGAGAATACTTTTCTTCTTCTCTCTCTATAGTTTATCTCTGAGAGTTTCAATGAATTAAAGAAAATAATGAATGAATGAGCTTCTATTTATAGAAAAATGGAATGCATAAGTAACTAACTCATGAACGGTCCAGATTGATTTACTTTAATCTGATCATCCATATTTAAAGCAAAATCTTTTAAATAAAATATAATATATTCTATTTATAATCTAATAAAACGAATAACTTTATAAAAGATTTTATTATGCAAACACTATGCATAATAAAATATAATATATTCTAATTATTGTTTAATAAAATGTATAGCTTTATAAAAGTATTCATTTTATATAAAAAAGATTTTACTATACAAAACACTATACGAGATACTTATACGAATACTATGTATAATAGAATATAATATATTCTATTTATTGTCTAATAAAATAGATAGCTTTATAAAAGTATTACATTTTTATAAAAGATTTTACTATGCAAAACACTATATGTACAACATATGTAACACTATGCATAATAGAATATAATATATTCTATTTATAGAATAACTTTATAAAAGTATTACATTTTATATAAAAAAGATTTTCTCGTATTATTACATTAATAATACCAACAAAATTGAGTGACTTATCACGTAAGCATCAATAATCAATACCGTAATTAGTATGCAACTACGCGACATCGCATTGCTATCTTTAACACCTGTGTTTCAACGATTAATTCGTAAAATTTTCGCCGTTATTTTTATAAAGTATTTTTATGCGTTTTTTCTCATCCGACAATAATTTCGTTAGGGGTCCACTAATGATTTTGCCGTTGTACTAATATTCCTGTTAAAACGAATATTCCCCAACCAATCGAATATTATATAACAACTTGCGTACTTTGCAAAATTTATAAATAGTACCCACAACTATTATATCAATTTCACTCCATAATATTCAAAATTAATATTTATAGAAAATTCACCTTTATTCAAAAAGTTGGGATTGTACAAGGTCCTACTAGCGAAGGAATTCCCCGTCTCTCCTATCCTAGTTCTAGTCTCACATCTTAGCCAGGGATCATATCCCTAAGCTTTGATATCAAATGTGACGCCCCCAAAATTAGGTATACATCACCCATCTTGGGTCGTCAGATACATGGTATAAAATTCAAATACAACTTACTAATACAACTGTCGTGCACAATACTACAAAACATAACTGTGAGTTTGAATACAATTATTGTCAACTAGAGATTATACAAACTCAAAAGAAGTCCTCATTACAATTATTAACACACTATTTTCACGTAATAAATGAGGACTACTAATGCTATCCTCTGCGGACCGTCATTCCGCTCCCCGACTAGTCCTCTCTTTATGTTTTCATTTCCACGAGAAAACGGTGAAAAGAAAGGGTGAGCTCAACTAGCCCAAAGAAGAAATATTATGACTAAGATAATGCGTAATAAATTATCATTAGTCTCCAACAATGTTAAAGCGATAAAATATAATGTACATCAAGTTTAACTGCAGTAATAACAATGAATCCATTAAAAGAGTCAAGTAGAAAATAAAATCTACTATCTTTTATAATTAAAAGGTTTTTTCATCAATGTTATCGTTAAGACTCAAATTTTAATAAATATTCCACATCATCGAATCACCCACGCACTACTATTTGAGGATATTCTTTAGTATCACGACCATAATTATTCATGCACTACTACGGGCCAGAATATTTGTGTATTCGATAATGGTCATGATCATGCCAACAACTCGTCCATTAATGCACTACGGACCAATGAGAACTTTTACCACATCATTTGTAACATTACGGTCATGATTACAATCGAATAATCCTCGGTCATAATCATACCAAGTCCATCTATACTTCTGAATACAAAAATGACTTTCAACAAAATATAAACATGAGGATGATGACAATTATATAAGAATTCAATAAAACAAGTTCAAGAATTATTTTATCCGTGGAATTATTAACGTCCAAATTGTCAACATGATCTTTATTTTGTAGAGTAAAATTCAAGAATGATCGAGAAGAATATTTCCATGAAAAGATCTTTGGATGAAGCGCAAATATCAAGGATATTCTACTAATTTCATGGAGTATAAAGTCAAAACTTTAACTAACCGGAGTATAATAAAGAATGGAATAACAAAAGAAATCACCACGCATGCGGAACTTCGCGATGTAGACGAAGTTATTCAATGTAATAATAATAACGGAACCAGGTCGTAAAATTTGCAACCAAGCGGGATGTACCAATAGAATAATAAAGACGAAACCAGATCCGATGTAAAACACACAAACAGGATGTTCCAACAGGATAATAATAAGACGGAACCAGGTCCGGTGTAAAACACACAGATAGGATGTTCCAACGGAATAATAATAAAGACTTTTAACCAGTCCTGTAAAATACATGCATGAGCGGGATGTTCCAAATGAATAATAGAAGAATGTCACCAAGTATAGGGTAGAGCCAGCGTATAGAGGTTATTCCAATGAGAATAATAAGAAATGGAATAACAACAGATTCTCTTCATGAATAAGAAAGAATAACACCCTCACTAGTAAAAGAAACCGAATATAAAAGTAGTTAAGTAGCGAATACTTTTCTTCTATCTCTATAGTCTCTCTCAGAGTTCAAAGAATTAAATAAGAAAATATTGAAGGAATGAGCTTCTATTTATAGGAAAATGGAATGCATAGTAACTAATCCATGAACGGTCCAGTTTGATTTACTTTAATCGACGGTCCATATTTAAAGCAAAATCTTTTAAATAAAATATAATATATTCTATTTATAATCTAATAAAATGAATAACTTTATAAAAGATTTTACTATACAAACACTATCTTAGTACTTATGCAAATACTATGCATAAAAAAATATAATATATTCTAATTATTGTCTAATAAAATGATAACTTTATAAAAGTATTTTGTTTATATAAAAAGTTTTTACTATGCAAAACACTATCACGCAGATACACTATGCAACACTATGCATAATAGAATATAATATATTCTATTTATAGAATAACTTTATAAAAGTATTACATTTTATATAAAAGATTTTCTCGTATTATTACATTAATAATACCAACAAAAGCTGAATGACTTATCACGTAAGCATCAATAATCAATACTGTGTGCTACTATGCGACCACGCATATTACTGTATTTTTAACACCGGGTGTTTCAACAGTTAACGGTAAAACTTCCGCCGTTATTTTCATAAATTTGAGGATGATGACAATGATATAAGAATTCAATAAAACAAGTTCAAGAATTAATTTATCTAGGAACAAATAATATACGAATTGTCAACATGATACTACTTTGTAGAGTAAAATTCAAGAATGCTCTTCGAAGAATATTTCCATGAAAGATCTTTGGATGAAGCCTTGAATATCGAGGATATTCCACTAATTTCATGGAGTATAGAAGTTAAAACTTTAACCAATGAGTATATTAAAGAATGTAATAACAAAAGAAATCACCATAAATGCGATACTTGTGATGGCAAAGTTATTCCAATGAATAATAATAACGGAACGGTCGGTCAAAGTAAATTGCAAACGGGATATTCCAACGAGAATAATAAATAAGGCGAAGCGTCCGGTAAAAACGCCTTGCAGAGGATATTCCAAATGAATAATAAAGAATGGAATATTAGAAGAATTTCACTATGTATGCGATTATTTTGCATGTATACAGGTTATTCCAACATAATAATAAAGAATGGAATAATGTAAGAATTTCACCAAGTATAAGGTATCCACAGTGTCTGAGTTATTCCAATAGAATAATAAAGAATGGAATAACGATTCTCTTCATGAATAAGAAAGAAAGAATACCCTTACGAGTACAACAAATAATATCCCTACTTTAAGAAGAATAATCTTTGGATATATAAGTAATGAAGTAGCGAGAATACTTTCTTCTTTCTCTCTATAGTTTATCTCTGTAGTTTCAATTGAATTAAGTAAGAAATAATGAATGAATGAGGTTCTATTTATAGAAAAATGGACCTGATAAGAACTAACTCATGAACGGTCAGATTGATTTACTTTTAATCGACGGTCCATATTTAAAGCAAAATCTTTTAAATAAAAATATAATATATTATATTTATAATCTAATAAAACGAAAAACTTTATAAAAGATTTTACTATACAAACACTATCACGCAGCACTATGCAAATACTATGCATAATAAAATATAATATATTCTAATTATTGTCTAATAAAATGTATAACTTTATAAAAGTATTACATTTTTATATAAAAAAGATTTTACTATGCAAAATACTATGCAGGCACTTTATGCAATACTATGCATAATAAAATATAATATATTCTAATTATTGTCTAATAAAACAGCTTAACTTTATAAAAGTATTCATTTTTATATAAAAAGATTTTACTATGCAAAATAATATGCGAGCAATATGCAACACTATGTCGTAATAAAATATAATATATTCTATTTATAGAATAACTTTATAAAAGTATTACATTTTATATAAAAAGATTTTCTCAGTATTATTACATTAATAATACCAACAAAATTAATTGACTTATCACGTAAGCATTAATAATTAATACCGGTGTGCTTACTATGCAACCACATGCGTATTCTTTTACTTTTTACTAATGAAGTAGTTCAACAAGATTAACTGTAAAACTTCCGTTTATTATTTTCATAAAATATTTTTGTCGTTTTTCTTAATCCGACAATAATTCCGTCTTGAGGTCCACCAATGATTGTGCCATTACATACGAATATTCCCCGATAAAACAAATATTCCCAACCAATCGAATATAATATGACAACTTCGCATATTTTGCAAAATTTATAAATCTACCCACAACTATAACATTATATCAAATCCACAACATAATAATAAAAAAAAATATTTCGAGAAAATAAAATCTTTATTCATAAAATCTGGGTCTCACAAATAAATATCTGAGTAGAGCAGACTTTAATTGATAAAGTTAAAAGTCTGCTCAAGCTACTGGATTCACGGAGGCGATGCGTATGAGGAAGAAAGTGCAAGAAGGTCTTATCTTAGGAGCAAAATCGGTGAAGAAGGAATACTTGAGTTAACTCCGGACTTTGTGTTCCTAACGACCACGATTTAAAGTATAAAATCATGATGGAGCGCCTGACACACACCGGTTTACAATCCATCACAGGAGTATCAAAATGTATCATGATCTTGACATACATTTTTGTGGGGCAATATGAAGAGAGAGATAAGTATTTATTTATCTCAAGGTGTCTAACGTGTCAACGAGTCAAGTAGAACATCAAGTACCAAAAGGTCCATTGCAACCACTTGAAATTCCGTGAATGGAAGTGGGAGCACATTACCATGGATTTCAAGTTCTGGGCCTTCCTAAGGTTTCTCCGAGGTATAGATGCGATTTAGGTCATTGTTGATAGATTGACCAAGTTTACTCATTTCTTACCGATCGAGAAACTTATACACTTGAACGTCTTGCTCGTATGTACATAAATGAGATTGTAAGATCGCATGGTATGCCGGTATCCATAGTTTCCGATCGAGACCCAAGATTCACTTCACGATTTTGGGTTAGTTTCATGAAAGCTATGAAGCGCAATTCTGATTTAGTTCGGCATATCAACCTCAAGCGGACTGAGACGATCGGAGAGGACTATTCAAACTCTTGAAGATCTATTAAGACTACTGTGTCATTGATTTCAAGGAAGTTGGGACAAGTTCTTACCATTGGTGGAGTTTTCCTACAACAACAAGCTTATCAAACAAGTATTGGCGTGGCTCCATTCGAGCGTTGTATGGAAGAAAGGGTCGTTCTCGATTATCTTTGGGATGAGGTGGGAGAAGCAACGTTGTTGGGGACCGGGTTGATATGCGATATGACTACGAAAAAAGATTCAAACGATCCGTGACGTATAAAAACCTCACAAGATCGACAAAGAGTTATCTTGATCTTCGTGAAAGGATGTGGAATTCGATATAGGAGATCGTCTTTCACGTACGTGTTGCTCCATGGAAAGGAGTTATGAGATTTGGAAAGAGAGAAAGCTCAATCCTCGATTCATCGGCCCATTTTAATCCTCGATCGAGTAGGAACTGTGGCCTATAGACTCGCTTTACCGTCAAGTATGTCTCGTGTTCATAACGTTTTTCACATATCCATGCTACGTAGATATATGGAAGACCCGAACCACATTATTGAGTTAGAACCGGACGAAATAGCGGAAGATTTGACGTATAAAAGGTTCCTGTTCAAATCTTGGATAAGAAGGAACATATTCTACGCACCAAGGTAATACCTCAAGTCAAAGTTTTGTGGAGAAACCACGATGTTGAGGAAATGACTTGGGAGTTAGAATCTGAAATGAAATCAAGGTATCCTTACCTCTTCGACATACCAGGTACGTACCCTAATTTCGAGGGCGAAATTTCATAAGAATGGGAGATTATAAAACCCCAACTTTTTGAATAAAGATGAATTTTCTATAAATATTATTTTTGAATATTATGGAGTGAAATTGATATAATGTTATAGCTGTGGGTAATATTTATAAATTTTGCAAAGTACGCAAGTTGTTATATAATATTCGATTGGTCGGAGAATATTCGTTTTAACAGGAATATTAAATACAACCACACAATCATTGGTAGACCCCATGTGAAATTATTAGTTTGATTGAGAAAACGAAAAAATACTTTATGAAAATAACGACGAAAGTTTTACTACGTTAATCTGTTGAAACACCCGGGTTGTTAAAAAAATGCGATGTCGTGTGGTTGCATAGTAGCGCGCACGGGATTAATTATTGATGCTTACGTGATAAGTCACTCAGTTTTGTTGGTATTATTAATGTAATAATACGGAAAATCTTTTATATAAAATGCAAATACTTTTATAAAGTTATTCTATAAATAGAATATATTATATTCTATTATGCATAGTGTTGCATAGTATTTTTGTATAGTAAAATCTTTTATATAAAAAATGTAATACTTTTATAAAGTTATCGGTTTTATTAGACAATAATTAGAATATATTACATTTTATTATGCATAGTGCACCGTAATATTTGCATAGTAAAATCTTTTATAAAGTTATTCATTTTATTAGATTATAAATAGAATATATTATATTTTATTTAAAAGATTTTGCTTTAATTAAAGTAAATTAATGCAGGACCGTTCAAATGAGTTTAATTCTTATGCAGGTCCATTTTTTTATAAATAGAAGCTCATTCCTTCATTATTTTCTTACAATTCAATTGAAACTCTAGAGATAAACTATAGAGAGAAGAAGAAAGTATTTTGCTACTTCACTACTTATATATCCAGAACTTTTCTTCTTAAGGTAGAGAATATTATATGTTGTACTCGTAAGGGGTGTTATTCTTTTGTATTCATGAAGAGAACTTATGTTATTCCATTCTTTATTATTCTGTTGGAATAACTCAGTATATGCTGAGCCAACCTATACTTGGTGACATTCTTCTATTATTCCGCCTTTATTATTCTCATTGGGATATCCTGCATCTACATCGTTTTACGTTGGACCGATTACGTCTTTATTATTACTTTGGAATATCACGTCTGTGCGTTTCTCGACGGAACACATTTCCGCCTCTTTATTATTATTCTATTGGAATATCCCATGCATGCGTTTTACGGGGACTGATTTCGCCCTTATTAGTATTTTGTAGAATAACTTTTGTCTGTCAAGAATCTGGCATACATGGTGATTTCATTGTTATTCCATTCTTTATTATTACATTGGAACATCCTCATACATGCTAAATCTTGGTTGCGTGGTGCGCGCCCCCAAAATAGGTATCTGACACCTATTACGGTCGCCAAATACATGGTGCGAAAAGCAAACTACAACTTCAATAATATAATTGTAAGTGCAAAATCACGATAACACATCTTGTGAGTTTAAATACAAATATTGTCTTACAGACAATATCCACACTCAAATAAGTCCTCATTACAATTATTCAAACACTATTTTACGAAATAGTGAGGATCGCTAAAACATCTTTCTAGAACCATCACTCAGCATACCCGACTAGTTCTGCTATGTTCTCACCTCCCGAGAAAAATGGAACAAAAAGGAAAAGGGTGAGCTCAACTAGCCGATAAAGAATATTATGACTAAGATAATATACAACAAATTATCGTTAGTCTTCAATGAGGAAAAATACGATAAAATATAATAGCCAACAAGTTTTAGATCAACAAGCTGCAGTGAAACAACAATCCATTAGAAGAGTCGAAGTAGAGAATGAATTCTACTTATCTTCTAAGATTTAAAAGTCCATCATCAATATTTTATCCATGTAACAACAATCAATATACATCTTTAATCGATATTCATCTTTGCACTACTGAGCCAAAGATATTCATTTTAGTATCACCAGGTTGGTCATATTCATCTCAACACTGTTCATCTTTGCACTACGAGCCAAAGATATTCATCAGTTAATCATTTATCTTTGCACTACAAGCCAAAGATATTTAGTAATATCATTATTTAGGACTGAGGATGATGAAAAATATTTTAAAGAAAACAAATCCCGTGATACAGAAGGACAAATAGTAGGGATTCGTATAACAATTTATCCAAGGTCAATAATACTCCATAATAACCAATTTTGAAGCAAAATTCAAGAATAAAGATCAAAACATGGATACAATCAAAGATAGTAACCATAATAGACATCTTAGATAAAAAGAAGAAAATTTTATTTTTTTGTGAATAGTCTTAGTATTAAGTGAATAGTATATCATATCACGTGAATAGTAACCCCAGACACAAAATGTTCCAAATTTGATAAAAAGTTCATACCAACATTTCTAAGATAATGATATTGAAGAAAATATCATTTTAAGAAGAGTATAACACCCACTTACCTCAAAATATCGATCTTACGATCGGAATATCGGTATAAGACTGAAGGAAACCTGCACTGATGAATAAAAACTCATAAAGTATCTAAATACTCACAAAATACACTCAATAATCTAGAGAGAGAAAGATAGAAAGCTTATGTTTCTGGTGTGATTTCAATTCTAACTTAGCCCTCTATTTATAGGAAAATGTTAGCAGACTTGACCTGCAACCTGATTGCTTTACCTGCTACTATTCTCACCCACCATATTTGAAATAAAATTCAGCACATTTCTTCACCAACAGCAAGTGGGGCCCACCAATTCTAGAATTTTTCACCAAAATCATTTATAAACCTAATTTCCGAATCAGTCACCTCTTAAAATTCATAACAAATCATACGTTCTTTTTTAACGGTTCAAAATTTGTGAACATATACTTAACTTATATATGTATAACATATCCAAAAATTACAACGATCCAACGGTCGGATTAAAAATTATAACTCCTGCAATATATCTTAAAAACCACTGGTTTGATTTTTAATACCTCCATTTCGACAAAAATACTGATAAAATACCTCAACATTAACTCCTTCATTTTTAACTACAATAAATATATCCAACATTTATATCCACATAAAATAAATATTTCCTTATCATATGAATCAATAATTAATTATTCACAAATAATATTACGAGAATCACATTTATGACAACCGAATCGTTTCCCGAGAAAGAGGGCTTTTCGATAAGAATTTCTCACTTCTTGCCGCGAATTAGGTGGCCAAACCTCTCCTTGTGAGAACTTTCTGAACATTGCCAATAATGCTATCTAATAATATTATTCAAATAATATGAATTATTGATCGAGATAATGAGAAATCTTGTGCGTTGACAATTATTAAAACAACAATAATATAAAATATCAACGCAGACAATTATTGAATCAATAAAATAAAATATTAAATAATAACATCAGAATAATTATTGAGTAGTGCCTTCTTACGTAAGGATCAATAATTCATCAATCTTTGTGCATCCACGCCAGACATTCTTTGTATTTTAACCACCGGTATTCCAACAAGTGTTAATTGTGAATAACAACTACTGTAGTTATTTATAAAAACTCAAACTTGTCGTTTTCTTCATCCAGCGATTATTTTGTTATGGGGCCCTGAAATGATCGCTAGCGTAAATGCGTAATATTCTCCGACAAACAAGAATATTCCACGACCAAACGAATATTCCCAACAACAATGATTATTTTATAACCACTTGCTTATTTTGTAAAATTTGCACATTTCACCCATAACCAGAGAATTATATCAAATTAATACCTTATTATTCACAATAATAATTAGAGAAAATTCGATTTTATTTATAATAAGTTGGGGTCTTACACATGGTGTTTTCATTTGTTATTTCATTCTTTATTATACTCAGTTGGTTAAAGTTTTGACTTCTATACTCCATGAAATTAGTGGAATATCCTTGATATTTGCGCTTCATCCGGTATCTTTTCATGGAAATATTCTTCCGAGCATTCTTGAATTTTACTCTCTAAAAGCGGTATCATGTTGACAATTTGGACATTATTAGTTCTGGATAAATTAATTCTTGAACTTGTTTTATTGAATTCTTATATCATTGTCATCATCCTCATGTTTATATTTTTTGAAAGTCATTACGGCACCTTGTGTGCATAGATGGACTCGGTATGATTATGACCGAGGATTATTGATTGTAATCATGGTAGTAATGTTACAAATGATGTGGTAAAAGTCTTCATTGGCCCGTAGTGCATTGATGGACAGTTGTTGGCATGATCATGACCATTAATGAATACACAAATGTTCTTGGCCCGTAGTGCATGGATAATTGTGGTCGTGATACTAAAGAATATCCTTGGCCGTAGTATAAGGGTGATTCGATGATGTGAATTATGTATTAAGCTGAGTCTCAGCGATAAAAGTCATGAAAAACCTTTTAAATCATAGAAGATAGTAGATTTTATTCTCTACTGACTCTTACAATGGATTGCTTGTTCCACCGCAGTTAAACTTGATGTTTGTTATATTTTATCGGTTTAACAACTGTTGAAGTCTAATGATAATTTATTACGCATTATCTTAGTCATAATATTTCTTCTTCTAGGCTAGTTGAGCTCACCTTACTTTACTTTTGTTCTCTTGGAAATGAGAACGTGAATGAGGACGAGTCGGGGAACCGGAGTGATGGTCCTGGATGATAGTATTAGCTAGTAGTCATCACTATTACATTAAATAATGTGACAATAAATGTAATGAGGACTTATTCGAAAAAGTGGATATTGTACAGAAAGATGATATTTATATTAAAACTCACATGACTCTCTTGTTGTATATTAAAGATTGTATTTGTATTCTATACCATGTATTTGGCGACTCAAAATAGGTGATGTATACCTATTTTGGGGGCGTCACAGTATACATATATGAGGAATGGAGAATACTTACATGAGAAGAAGAAAACTTGCACATGAAATTCTCTCCTCGCTTAATTTTTTCTATAAACATATAACTATCGCCAAAAAATATTCAACTGAAATTTTTGTGAATTGCTATTACAAAATTGTTCAACTCTGAAACTTGGCATATATTAATATTTCTCTATCTTGGTAGGATAGATTGGGCCCATTTATCGATATAATCTATTGGGCTTTTATTATTAAGCCATGGGACTCTTTGAGCCCATTTATTGTGTCGACTTTATTTAATTCTATTGGGCCATAGGGCCCATTGGATACCGATGGATCGACCCATTAGATATTTAATAATATCTATTACTTTGACTTGTGATGATGAAAAAGCATGTGAGTTGACGATCCTCTGCCATGCATTAATGTGGATGGGATCATAGCCGTAGTGAGGGGAGAAAAGCGATGTGCCAAAAGCGATAGATAAACTGATATAGTCGGCGGGGTCCATCGGATCGGAGGGGTGTCGGGGTAGTAGTGGGTGGCACGATAATCCAAGCAAAAGTAATATAACTTAGCAAGGAAGCCATCGTATATGGAGTATGTTCTCTCGTATATTGATTACTCATATTCTCCCGTACACACGGCCGAGATTTTAATTCTCTCGATACAACTTTAGACCATATATTCCTCCATTGTTAACCTTGTGAACCGTCTTCTTAATTCTCACGCTTTGAAATATCCCCGTGGAACCGTAGTAAATCGAGCTTTGATGTTATTTGTGTTTCTTGTCTGCGGGATCGGGGCGTCTTACGTGATTGGGGCGTGGAGAAAGATCTTGGCGTTAACATTGGCGGCTAGAAGGAGGGCTTTTGAGTTCTAGTGTCGTAAAAATTTTCAATCACAATCGTTTAACTTACTTGAGAAGATGAGGAGGAGTAGGGATGGTACACGGAAAGAGGCGGCGATGGTATTGGCTAAATCATTGCCTCGTGTTTGATGAAGGATCGTGCAGGTCCTTCGAGAGTTCTCACGAGCCACGGCTTAAAAGCATAATTCGGGGATCTCCGTCCAAGAAGATTAAAGGCGGGGCGAACGAAGAATTGGTTTTCGATCACGAATGAGGAGGCGAGATCGTGAGTCGAGGGCGGTGGAAGGCTACATGACCAAGATTCATCATAAAGTAGCCAAGGAGATAGAGTTTGCCAAGTTGGCGAAGATGGCGAACGAAGCGAAGCGAGCCATGGCGGTCTATTAAAAAAAAAGAAGATATAAGCCGAAACGGATGCTTGGTGGCGGAATTACAAGGCAAAGCATCCGGCCGTGATCCCAATCTGAAAAAGGCGATGGGCATAAGGAGGAGACTCGGCGAAGGGGTAAGGAATAGAAGAGGTCCCATGGGTTTACAGGATCATTCTCGAAATGGGAGAAGATCGAGAAGCGAACTCCGTGGCCTCGAAGAAGGCGATAATGGCGTTACTTCTCGACATCGAGATGATCATCATCAAAGGAGTAGGTCGAAGGAGGTCATACAGAAGTCAAGGTAATGGACTATCAGCGTGATCATTCTCACCACAGGAAAGAGTTGTGTCTGCAGCGGATCAAGAAGTCCTACAGGCGGCGATGGGATCGGCGGGAGGGTCGATCCTCTCGAGACATAATATTGTTCATGAGAAAGAAACCTCCATGACTGAAGGCGTTGATTTTCTAGTAAAGGAGCTTAAGAGCTTAGAAAACAAGCTGGTGAGGTCCGGCGGTGAAGGGCGCTCAGGAAAAAAGCATCCCTTTTCTCGGTATTCTCGAGGAAAAGCGGATATCACTAAAAAATGCCTCGCGTGGAAAGATTCGATGGGCAGGAGATCCTTATGACCATAGCGAGCGTTCGGCCAAGTAATGGACTATTACGACTTCAGATCTTTGCCAAGTGCCACACCTTTATTCTGGCCTTTCGAAAAAGATCGAGAGCGGTGGTTGGGAACTTTGCCTTGATTCCATATCCTCGTGGACCGAACTTTGTGATAAGTTCCATGCTTTCGTTTAAGAACAGCAGAAGAGAGAAAGCCCACGGGTTCTTTAGCGCAGTTGGCGGTTTGCGGTGAATCTTTGGGCGATATGTAAGAAGGTTGGAGAAGCGATCGGTCGGTGTCGATCTTAATGACCTCGGTACATGGGTTTGTTCGAAATGGATTGGATCTGGTCAAGTCAGAAAAGTTGGTGAAGAAGTTGATGTTCGATCATCAGAAGAGCTTGGCGAAGCCTTTGACAAAGCGAAGGCTACATCGTTGTGGAAGAAGCTATGAGCGACTGAAAAATCCTCTTTGGTTCGGGGAAAGAGTCGGTGGCTCTAAGCCGAAGTTGAGCAGAGAGAGAGAGCGGGGGTATAATGATCGAGACGGAGGCGGTTCAAAAAAATCTACAACAATTCTGGCGGCGAGAGCGGTCATCCCTCGTTCCGGCCCCGAAGGTGAATAAGATCTACACCAAACTAAACAACGATAGATCGATAATTTTGGATCGGATCGAAAACCAACCTTTCTTTGAGCCACCCGTGATAATTCTGCAAGGCTGGGCGGGGGTAACTCTACGTAAGTATTGTGGCTATCATCAATGGCCAGCCCGCGACACTAACGAGTGTTGCAATTTGAAAGACTTTGTGGAGAGGAAGATTAAAGGCGGCTTGTTGGTGCGATATGTGGTAGTAAATAATCAATGAGCGTTAGCCGTCTTTATTCGAGGCCAGTTCGAGGGCTCGATCTTTGCCAAGGCGTGTTATCGATGTGATAGCGGGGGTGGGTCCATGAGGGAAATTGATAGGGAAGAAGAAGGGCTTACACGAATTGGTCGTGACTATGACGGATCTTCCCCTGAAGCGAGATAGACCATTCCGGGATTTGTCGTATCATTCACCGTGACTGACTCTCCTTACGAGCCCATCGGCCGCGTGAGGGGCCCTTGGTGATCCACAGGTATGATGTGGCACGGTGGACATGTAAGCGCGTGATGATAGACAATGGATCTTGATGAGATATCCATATGCCCATACTGTCGGAGGATGCACCTCGTGCCAGGCGAAAAATGGAGGTCGGGCGGGGAAGCTCCTTTATCTGACTTAATGATGATCCGTAAAAGTAGCGAGCCTTTATTGAACTCCGGTTGTCTTGACACGGCGCGCCCCCATGATCGAAATAGTGTGTAAATTCTATGTTGTGCGTTGATTGACTTCTGTTATTATCTTTGGGAAGACCTACTTTAAGCTGCTCTCCAGTTTGTGACCTCCGTCCCTCGTTTCAAAATCAAGTTCCCCACGGCTCATGGAGTAGGAGAGGTGGCGGGGGACTTGGATGCGGCCCGACGATCTTTATCGGAATCTTTGTTATTTCCTCCGGGGTGGAATTGACAAAGCAAAAAGCGGCGATGGCAATTGAGATTGAGCCCTTTCTGAAAGTAGTTCGAGCAGATGGTGATTCTGCTTGGGAGGAGGCGGAGGAGTCGAGTTGATCATTGGAAAGCCGAAAGGCCGTGAAGATCGGTTCGGGTTTACGAGAACCTCTTGGACAAACCTTATAGAGTTATTCTTGTTCTTGTCTGCGGATATTTTGCATGGGAGCAGAAGGACATGCACAGGTTAAGCGGAAGATAGTGAAACCTGACTGAATGTAGATCCTCGAAGAAGCGATTTGGCGAGAAAAAAGCGGATCTTTGCGCCCGACGACGAAAATCATTGATGAGGAAATAGCAAAATTTGTTGGTTGCCGAAACTTCATCTATGAAATTGATTATCCAGTGGATGGCGAATGTGGTGTTGGTGCGAAGCGAGAATGGAAAATGGCGGGTTTGCATCATTTACTGCAAACCTCGATAAAGCTTGTCAGAAGGACTTTATCCTCTGCCCCATATTGATCGACTTATCGATGCCACTTGGGGTATGCATTACTAAGCTTTATGGATGCTTTTTTGAGTTATCACCAAATATCCATGCGTAAAGAGGACATCCCAAAGGCCGCGTTTATTACACGCGTTCGATTATGCGCTTCTGAAGATGACTTTTGGCCTTATAAATCTTTGGAGCCACTTACGAGAGAATGATGAACTTCATCTTGATGGCGGTGGGAAGGAACATGGAGGTATCGTTGATGACATGATTGTGAAAAGCATGCGTTTCAGTCATTTAGACGATCTGAGAGGAATGCTTTTCGGGTATCAAAATCGTCGTCGACTAAAACAATCGGCCAAATGCACTTTTCGGCCTCGGTGCGAGGAAGTTTACGGGTTATCTTGTTAGTCGAAGGGGTATCGAGGCCAACCCGAGAGAAGATTGAGGCCATTCTTGATATGAAGACTCCTCGGTCATTCAAAGGCGTCCAACGTCGTTGGCGAGATGCGCGGCATTAAGGAGGTTAAATCGCCCGATCTGCGAGAGAGGTGCCTTCCTTTCTTTGATACTTTAAAAGTAGAAGAATGCGAAGAAAGGCGTTCGATGGACTTGAGTGTGAAGAGCGCATTCGAGCATAAAGGCGTATCTTTCCTCGGCTCCTTTATTGGTGAAACCCATTCAATGAGACACCTATATCTATGTCTGGCGGCAAGTTAGTTAGCGGTTGGAAGCGATCTTTGGTTGGGAGATCGATGGAAGGCGACATCCGATCTATTATGTTAGTCACGTCTGCGAGATCTTTGAAACCGGTATCAAATATTGAAAAATTTGCCTTGACTTTGATAATTGCTAGTAGGAAGCTTGGCGATATTTTCAAGGTCGGCTCTGGTTGTCTACTGCGATCGACCATTGAAGAAGGTGATGGGCAAGCCGGAAGTTTGGGGAAGGTTAGCGGCGTGGACAATGGAGTTATCCGCGATTTTTCATCGAATATCATCCACGAACCGTATCGAAGGCCAAGCTTTGGCGATTTCATAAATAGAATGTTAGTTCACGAAGCGAATCTTGAAATTCTGGGCTGAATCCTCCGTCGGCGATTCTGATTCTTGACGAGAGATCGAGAATGTTTGGACCCTATGTGCGAGATGGTTCTTACCTAGCTGTTAGTGGGCGAGGAATTATCTTGGCAGTCGGGACGGGTTCAAAGTTCAACGAGCCATCGATTTGGATTTAAAGCGACAAACAATGAAGCCGAATATGAAGCGATCTTTAGCGGGTGTTCGATTGGCAAAAAGTCTGAAGTCGGAACCTTATCATCTCTGATGACTCTCGGTTGGTTGTCAGCGATTGTCGAGGGGACTATGAAGCTCGTGGGAATCGAATGATCAAGTATTTAAGCGGAGTTAAAGGGCCAAACGATGATTTTTAACCGTCACAATTTGGGGCATAGGCGTAATGACAATTCTATCGCCGATGCATTGTCGAAATTAGCTACTACGGATCGAGATGTTTTTAACGGATCGATTTACTTGGAAGTTACGCAGCGGTAGAGTGTTGACGTGAAGGCTGTGATGTGTATCGAGCAATCTAGCTTCTTTGGATGACCCCTACGTGAATATTTGGCGGATGGCGTCCTTCCTTGGGATCGGATGTTAGCAAAGAAGATCAAATACAAGGCGCCACTTTTCTTATTGATGGCGATCTTTCTGGAATTGGCCTTTTCTTCACCATTCTTTGAAGTGCTGGTCCCATCGAGAGGCGAATATATCTCTTGGGGAAGTTCACGAGGGCATTTCTTGGAGATCGTATAATTTGCTAAATCTTTGGCTTACAAAGTACTTGACAAGGATCTTATTGGCCTACAATTTTCAAAGGAAGCTACTGAGTATGTCGAGAAATGTGAAAAGTGCCAACTCAGCGGTCCGATCCCATCGATACGGAAGAAGCTATACTCGATTTTATCTCTATACCGCTTATTTGTGCAGGGGGTAGATATATTGGGTCCATTGCCTAAAGCTAAAGGTCAAGTTAGTTTTGTCATAGTTCTTTATTGATTACATGACTAAGTGGGTAGGCGCGAAGCCGCTTGATTAATCTGAACAAGAATGCTTGAAGTTCATAAAAAGAATCCGTAGTGTTTAACTTGGGATCCTAGAGTATTAATATCGGACAGCGGACGTCGGTTTGTGGGATCAAAATTTGAAGCATTTTAAAGGGTTGGGGATTCAACATAAGAAGACTTGATGGGCTCATCCACGATCGAATGGCGAGTTGAGGTGACCACGGAATGAATGACTGTGAAGCGGGATCAATATGCTTGAGACTAGATGAAGCTAAAGGAAGATGGCGGAGGAGGCTGCTTCGGCGTGTTGTGGGCTTCTAGGACTACAGGACTACCAGCTGAGGATTCACCCTTTTCGGTGGCTATAGTGCGATGCCTTAGTCCACATCGAAATCGGATCTCAAGTCTTGGTCGATCAATCTGAAAAATATACTGATGTGAAGAAGGTGAAGGCCAATTTAGATCTCTTAGAAGAAGTTAGAGGTTGCTCTGCTTAAATTGGTACAACTTATCAGCGAAGAGTAGCGAAGCATTACAACAAAGGAGTCGAACTTGCATTTAGTAGGAGACTTAGTCCTCGGAGAAATAAAACCTACACCTCAAAATCTGGGGAAAGTTAATGCCAAAGCTGGGAAGGACCATATGAGGTGATCGAAGTATCCAAACAAGGCACTTAGGTTAAGGGCATTAGATGGTTCGAAATCAAAAACACTTGCATTGTTGGCGGGCTTGAAATACTTTCGATAAAGATCAAGTTAATTCATGAATGCATATATTATTGTTCATTATCAATAAAAGACACTTTTCACTTTATTGATCCACTCTCTATTTTTGTCCTATGGTCACTTTATGGTGTAAGGAGGTATGGTAGGACTTCATTGGCCATTCGATGGCGACCCATTTGTCGTTCGTACCACAGTGGTGAGCGAAGGATCTATATTGATTTTACGGTGGTAAATCAATGGTCATATTAGTCTGGTCTATTTTGTCCTATGGTCACTATGGTGTAAGGAGGTATGGTAGGACTCATTTGGCCATTCGATGGCGACCCGTTTATCGTTCTACCAGGTGGTGAGCGAAGGATCTATATTGATTTTACCGGGGTAAATGGGTAAGTCGATGGTCTGATCCTTATTATGGTCCTTATATCTTGATCCTTATATCTTGGATCCTTATTATATCTTGATCCTTATATCTTGTCCTTATATCTAGTCCTTATATCTTGGTCCTTATATCTTGATCCTTATATCTTGGTCCTTATATCTTGATCCTTATATCTTGGTTTCTTGATCCTAATTGGTTTTCATCCAATTGTTTCATCCAGTGGTAAACAAATGGCCAGATCTCACACTTGAATGAGTGAGTATTTGGTACTTTATTTTATTTAAGTGTTGAGTTAGAAGGCCTAAATCCCTTAACATCACTTTATACATTATATGACATGCTTTTATACATTATATATGACATGCTTAATCATTTGAAGTTAAATCCTCGAAAGGGTTTTTGTATACTTGTCCATATAAATTCATATTGAAGTATTGACATAAAATAAAAAGTACTTTGAAGTCATAAGGAAGAAAATCATTTCTCATTAATATTTAAGTTCATTTACAAATAAGGAAATAACATAAAATTTCTACAAATATTCATAATAAGACCTAAGAACAACCCATAAAATGTGGTGCTTGGTGGCTCCATCATCATCATCAAGAGTCCGGTGGTGAGGATCTAAGTTAGCCTTGATCGACCTTTCCTTGCGAGACTTGGCGAGAGCTCGTAGCTTTCTTTGTGAATTCTCATGATTTCTTCATTTATTTAAATCAGAGTTCTATACTCTTCACAAATTTCTTTGCGAAGAGCATCGATTAGAAGGAGGCCCAGGTCTGAAGAGCCTTGAGTTCTCGGATCTCTTGCTCGGCTTCTTTGCTTAGTATATTCGATTGAAGCTTTTCATCCTGCTCCAACTTATGGATCGTCTGGTCAAGATTTTGGCGTCGGACTTGACTCCTTTATCTTATTCATCCTCGATTCACTCCTCTGAACTAAATCGGCGTTCGTGTTGACAATTTGACATCTTGAGCCTTAGTCGACTTTAGTTCTTCCTTGGAGGCCTTCACTTCTCCCTTAGCTTGGGCGACTCTTTACGAAGACCTTCATTAGTATGAAGAAGGCCTTCACGATGAGTCCTTTCGAGAGCAGGCGATTCGGGAGAATTTTCCTTCTTCAACCTTCCTCCTCGGATTGACTTGGAGAGATGGGGGCCTTGAGCGTCCAGAAGATAGCATTTACTGTTCATGTTGGTGTTATTCGACTCGACGGATGTATGAATATGAAAGTAAATAAGCAAAGGAAGAAGAGTCATTTACCTTAGCCAAGTAGCTCATACCTTGTTTGAAAGCAAATCCCGTTGAAGCTGTTCCGAGCAGATGGTCATCGTCTCACGAACAAAGGCCTCAAGCAGTTGAAAGGGAAATTGGCATTGAGCAAAGAGCCACATAGTCGGTGAACCCATGGCATCATCTTTGAAATTCGGATGTCATTGGTCCTTGAGGAGGAGGCGTAAATTTGGCTGAGACCGGTGAAGGATCGCGTCATTGCCTCTGGAGAAGGTGATCGGTGGCATTGGCTCGGGGAGTTGAAGAAGGTTGAAATCGAGCCAAAATTTGGCCGTCCGAAAATTTGTTTTCTTTTTCGGACGGACGGAGAAGGGTAAACCCGACTTCTTTCGTATTAGGTGTTGGGGTTTCATTTAATGGGTTTGGATGTTGAAGGAGGAGAGCGGAGTTAAATCGGCGATGAGAGGAATTATTTTGCTTCTCGATTTTTTAGCTTACGAAGGACTTTCGCTTGTCGTGTGGAGGAATGTCGAGAGACTCCTCTTTCTTAGATTTGGTTCGAGAGGTTGGTGGAGTTGGTTCGAGAGGTTGTTGTGGGGTTCGATTGAAGGAATTGTTTGTGGGTTTACCTCGGGAAGTACCTCTCGTCGCTTTCGAGTTTATCTCGCGAGTCACAGCCTTTTAGACCTTCTTCTTCCTTGGCGAGGTCGGAGGACCGCTTGAGGATGATAGGATTATCGACGAGTCATCATCCGAAGAGTTTAGTGTTAGCTCGAGGCGGGGGGTTCGATTAGGGAAGGCTCCTCGTTAGGGAGTTCTTCATTTGCATCAATGATCCTCCCTTGAAAAATCTTCCAAGTCTTTTACCTCAGGAAGTTGGTTTGATCAAAGACAACGCAAATAATCACAAGTTAAAATCATTACCACATAAACATTTCAAAAATTATATCACGAGAATGGTCCAGACTTACGTTTATGGTCATACTGACCATGCTTGCTTGGTCGATGAAGTGAAGCTCCACTCTTGAGAAGGATTTTATTCATGAAGTCGCCCATCTCCTCGCGCCCCTCGGGGATGTCACCGAAGTCGGCGAGAGATCGCTCAAAGTGGTCAATCGGGAAGGAAGAGATTCGGGACCGATGTGAAGAAGAACCATTTCTCGTGCCATCCTTTGTTGCTCGAGGGGGTGCTCATCGAGGGCCTCTTCTCGAATTTGAGTTTGGGGCGTGGGGAATTATTTGCTCGCATTTTTTGAACCCTCGTTCTCGGGATCTGCCCGGTAGAAGAGGGTAAGAAAGATCAGCAGAGGGGTAACCCCTAGTTCATGACGAAAGATGATGAGCGCCCGATATATATGGATATAGGAGTTGGGCACAGGTTCTTGTGAAGCCTCTCCGATAAACCTAGGAGGTAACTATGAAGGCGTGGAGGGTGGCGAACCCCTTTTCCAGTGAGTGGTCGGCATGGCGACCCATCCGTCTGAGTCATTTGGTACATTCGATTCCTCGTGAGATGGAGCCCTCATATAAAGTTATCCGGAACATGATCTGAATCCGGAGGATTCGCGATTCCATTCGAAGCGGTGGAGGTGATGTTGGCGTGAGAAATTGTTCCCCATCCTTGAAGAAATCGATTGGGAGATGGTGGATTGGCACTTGAACCCCCTTGGTTAGGGTTTGAGCGAGAAGAACTTGAAGGGTTTTGGCTTGGATTCACCATTGTTAAGTTTGTGAAAGCTAAAGAGGTTTTTACGAGAGAAGGAAGAAAGCTCAAAGGTTCGAATTTCAAATCGATGGGTAAAAGCAAATCGATTTTGGTGAGGTTTACCTTTTATCTTGTGATTGATACCTGCAGCGAATGGTAAGCGCATTTAATGTCGATAATAATGGGAATTAAAGTGGAATACGTTTGGATGACCTTTGAATATCTTGTCAGTTAGGCTTTTTTGTTGGATCTCTATCTTATTGGCCCGTGCTGGATTTCAATTCGAGATCCTTTATCAAATTGGGCTTATTGCTGCGGGTATCCTTATCCGATCCTCCTTATTCCACTTACGTATGATAAAAGTGGGTATGATCCACTTATTTCTATTTTTGAGCCTTTATTAAATTCTAAATATCATGAATCTTATATAGTTTTCCATTAAACATTTTGTTTAACTAAAAAACTAGGGGGTAATGTTGGGTCATAATATTTCTCTATCTTGGGTAGGATAGATTGGGCCCATTTATCGATATAATCTATTGGGCTTTTATTATTAAGCCATGGGACTCTTTGAGCCCATTTATTGTGTCGACTTTATTTAATTCTATTGGGCCAAGATTGGGACCGTGGATCGACCCATTAGATATTTAATATCATTACTTTGACTTGTGATGATGAAAAAGCATGACGATTGACGATCCTCTGCCATGCATTAATGTGGATGGGATCATAGCTTAAGTACGTGGGAGAAAAGCGATGGCCAAAAGCGGTAGATAAACTGATATAGTCGGCGAGGTCCATCGGATCGGAGGGGTGTCGGGTAGTAGTGGGTGGCACAATAATCCAAGCAAAAGTAATATAACTTAGCAAGGAAGCCATCGTTATGGAGGTATGTTCTCTCATATATTGATTACTCATATTCTCCCGTACACTGGTGAGATTTTAATTCTCTCGATACAACTAGACCATATATTCCTCCATTGTTAACCTTGAACAACGTCTTAATTCTCACTTTGAGCTATCCCCAAGTGGGAACCGTAGTCGAGCTTTGGTGTTATTTGTGTTTTTCTTGTGCTTGAGGATCGGGGCGTCTTACGTGATTGGGGCGTGGAGAAAGATCTTGGCGTTAAGTACTAATTGAGCTGCGCAACAAATCTTGAGATGGAGTACTAATTGAGTTGCACAACGAATCAAAGTGATTCTTACCTAATTTTCTCTTATCAAAGCGAATCTTGATTCGCTTTGATCATGTTTCTCGTAGCAATGGCGAGACAACAAGTCTCCACCATTGATAAATCAGCAACAGTGTTGCTCTGCCTTTTGTTTCGATTTTTATTTTTTAGTCCAATCTTGAAGTAAAGTTTCGTTCAAATTTTTGTTCCTTCTTCTTATAGCAGATTTGGGACAAACCCAGGATTTAGGTCTAGCGGGGGCGTTGGTACACGATATTTAATAAAAAAAAGTACAAATAATTAATATAAATTTAACCACTTTATATAAGCATATTATTTTCTTATTTTTACCATGAATTCATTAATCACAAAAGAGAAATAACATCTTTATCATAGTTTATATTTTAAGTGAGTAAATTTATTTTCATAATTAGGGTAAAAGTCAATGGAATTAATATGGAATAGAGAAAAAAATTATATAAAGGATTGTATGTAAACTAGTGTTAAATTTTACATTTTGAGAGAAGATTAACAAATTTTGATTGTGTTAAAATAATTAAATAAATTTTAAATAATTAAATAATATAGCATATGCGTTAGGTTTGCATGTATATAACGCGATCATGCAATCAAATTACACAAAAGGTGTGAAAAGCGCGATAAAATAGGAATTTAAAATTTTCATACAAACTCATCACCATGATCATACTTTGTATATAATTATCAATCATGATCAATACAAAAGAGTGGGAGATCAAATTCATACCATTGTTTCTACTAGCTTCCTCGGGTATGAGTTCACCTTCAATTCTTTTTCACGTTCAACTTGAATCCACCGGATTTGATTCTTTTATTTGATCAACGTTAACCACCCAAGTGTTTGGCCTCTAGAGGTGATCCACCAAGTAAGAATAAGTATTCAAGAAGATGAGTGTTTGACAAAACCCTAGTTTTTCTATCTCTATGAAAAATACGTACTCTTTTAACTCTTCAAATTGTCATTCATGTGTGTTGTGAGAATATCAACAACCCTCACTCACAATAAGACTCCTATTATTTATAGATATAGGCAACCATTCTTAACAATTAAGGAATTGAGTTTTATTTTAATTAATTAAACTTCTTTAATTAATTAGGCTCCTAATATTATTAGAAATATATGAGAATATTTTTATTAATTAATTCCCAAACTCCTTTAGGAATTAAATAATAATAATAATAATAGGAATAATAATAATAATAATCGAATCTCTCTTATTAATTTATATTTAATATTTCTAAAATATTAAATAATAAATATTAAGCTATTTAATTTATTATATCACCATAGATTAAATTAAATATACTTAACTTATTATTATGATTATGCCATTTGCTTCTTAAATAAATATTCTTCTTTTTGCTATGTGACCCTTTAGGTTCTCCATATTAAATCTGTTGTGAATAAATAATTAGAACAATTCTAATCTTATTTAAATAAATAAATTAATCTATTAATTTATTTAAATAAATAACATTTATTCTTCAATAAGGAAAGCCTCCTAAGGATAAGTCTCTTTAGCAATCAACGATTTTTCAGATAATATATAGATTTCAATATTAATCATAAAAGAACATTTGAGTAAATATTTACTGTACAATTCAATCATTCCACCATATATACAATGTCCCAATTAAATATAAGACATGAAATTACTGTCAAGTCTTATTTTATTTAATTATATGTATTTCGATTCTCAAATGCGTACTCCAAATAATGCAAATTAAAAACTCAATTCTAATTTCATTCTGCCTTAGCCAAAGACTACTAGTTTGTCATTTATCGAATCACATATGATATTTCTCTTCTTTTACTAGAAGCGGTAAATTCTTATACCCTAAGGGTCTTAAGAAATATGTCAAAATATAATTCATCATACACAAGATACTATGATAATCTCAAGTTTAAGGATCACTTGTACTACTATCACTTCAAGAATTCATATTGACAAGCAAGTAAAACTCCATTAGATATTCTTTAGCGAGCCACATTCTATGAACTTATTCTCCAATAAGCATCAACATACTTGCTTTAGTGTCTCCACACAAATGATCATGAGATCAATCATTCTCATCCAATGAGCAAGCAACGTATGTATCAATCTATCTGGATTCACTAATCCCCTTTTTAATAATCCATCGATTGAGAACATTATAGTTTTTAAGCTATATAAGAATTTAGATGTCATTAGCATGATCTCATCATGATTCTAAAATTATTACTTAAAACTATGAGTTTATCACATATTATTAAAACAACACTGTATATAAATTAAAACCTTTAGTAAATGAATACTTTTATTAATAAATGAATAAGATTGTTACAAAATATATGTTTTATCATCAACATGATTGGTTTGTGTGCATACTACTTTCAGCATAATATGTTACTTGATTTTCTCTAAAAATACAAATTTGTATACAACTGATTCTTTATAAAATAATATATGAACGTACGTAATGCATGGGAGCCTAAGAATAAAAATATACATATATCAAAGAAGAAAAAAAAAAAAATAGCGGCTACGACCCCAACTTGACTTACTGCCTCGTTTCGGCCCCCATGGCGATTGATATGATAGATTGTATGAATTTTTTGTTGAATTTGGTGTCTATGCAACGTAAAGGGGGCCTAAGAATAAAAATATACAAATATATATATATATGTAAAGACCCCAACTTGACTTGCCTAGTTTCGTCCCTGTGATAGATTGATATGCATGATAGATGGTATGAAATTTTCGTTGAATTTGGTGTCTGTGTTTGGCTTTTTTTAATATTAAGTTTGTATTTTGTTTGTTAGGGTTTAATTAATATGGATATTGAGCAGTGGCGAAGCCACATAGACTGGGGTGTGGGGTCAATCTGTAAGATCCCGAATTTTATGAAATAAAAGTATTCAATTTTTCTTATAATTACTATTCAGTAAATGGTTAAATTGATAAAAGTTAAAGTTAAGGATGATATATGAAAAAATTTTCAAAATAAACAAGTGGTTATAAAATATTCATTGTTGTCGGGAAATATTCGTTTGGTTGTGGAATATTCTTTCTATCGGGGAATATTCAGATAACAAGCAAGTAGCGATCATTGGGGCCCCATAATGAATAACCGTCGGGATGAAGAAAATGACAAGTTTGAATTTTTATAAATAATGGCGTAGTTATTCACAGATTAACAATTGTTGGAATACCCTTTAGTTAAAATACGATGTCTGGCGTAGATGCACGTATTGATGAATTATTGATCCTTACGTAAGGAGGCACTACTCAATAATTGTTACGTATGAGTTCTTTGCTCAATATTTTATTTTATTGATTCAATAATTGTTGCTTTGATATTTTATATTATTGTTGTTTCAATAATTGTCACCGCACAAAGATTTCCATTATCGCATCAATAATTCATATTATTTGAATAATATTATTAGATAGCATTATTGGCAATGTCTAAAAGTTCATCAGGAGAGGTTTGATCACCTAATTGCGCGCCTAATAAGGAGAAATTCTTATTGGAAAGCCTCCTTCCGTAGAAGGGGCCGTCATTAATAAATGTGATTCTCGTAATATTATTTGTGAATAATTAATTATTGATTCATACGATAAAGAAATATTTATTTTATGAGGATATAAATGTTGGATATATTTATTGTGGTTAAAAATGAAGGAGTTAATGTTAAGGGGTTTTATCAAGATTTTTTGTTGAATGAAGGTATTAAAAATTAAATCGATTTTTTTGAGATATATTGTGTGAGTTATAATTTTTAATCCGACCGTTGGATCGTTGTAATTTTTGGATATGTTATACATATATAAGTTGAGTATATGTCCACAAATTTTGAACTATTAAAAATGAACGTATGATTTGTTATGAATTTTAAGAGGTGACTGATTCAGAAATTAGGTTTATAAATAATTTTGGTGGAAAATTCTAGAATTGAGTGGGCCCCACTTGTGGTTGGTGAATAAATGTGCTGAATTTTATTTCAAATGTGGTGGGTGGGAATAGTAGCAGGTAAAGCCATCAGGTTGCAGGTCAACTCTGCTAAAAATTTTCTATAAATAGAGGGCTAAGTTAGAATTGAAAATCACACCAGAAACAAGTTTTTTTTCTCTCTATATTATCAAGCATATTTTTGAGAGTATTTAGATACTTTGAGAGTTGCTATTTAGTAGAAGTTTTCTTCGGTTTTTCATCCGATATTCCGGTCAGAAGTACTGTTCTTTTGAGGTAATGGATTTTAAGGGTTATTATGTTTTTCAGTTCGTACTTCTTCTGACCTTCAGAAAATTCTGAAAAAATTTGAAATGATATGTTGATGAGTTTTATTGATTGTGTCCAAAAATAGTGATTTTTGGATGTATAAATTAAGAGTTATGAATTTTATGAGAAAAGACTATTTTAAAAGTAACGCCTTATAACTCCTTATGGTTAACTCCAAAATTGATAAAATTTTTATTGGGAGTACATCTATATAATATCAGTGTATTCCATGAATTTCAAATTTTTGGATAAAAGTACAATTTATGATAAATGTCTAAATATTCATGGTTTTGGCCATATGAAAAATAGTAAATGAATTTTAAAAATTCTAAGAAAATATATGTTCAATATGGGATTATATTCTCGCTAAATCCCGTAAAAGAAATATTTTTGGAACCGATTTGATATTTTCATGAAAATGAACTAATTATGAATAAATGAGTTAAATATGTTATGTGAAGGAAAAAATTGGAAAATATGATTTTATGGCATGAGAATCATATATGTGGTATATGCAGATTTTTGATGAGGATTTTGGTTATTGGTGATGAAATCTTATAAGTTTGGCATTTTATGATGATTAAATGCATTATTTAGTAAAGTGTAAACAATTAAAATAAATTGTTTATAAGTTTAAGAAATGTTATTCTTTCAATATCATTATACCCTAAAATAGTGGTATGGATTTTATTGTGAATTTCTACCTTTTTGTGTCGTGGTTATTGTGGCGCCCCCAAAATAGGTATACAACGCCTCATTCTGGAGTCGCCAAAATATATGGTATAGAAAGCAAACTACAACTTTGATAATACAGTATGTCGTAGAATAACACAATACAACTGTGAGTTTGAATACAAATATTGTCTTCTGACAATATACACACCCAAATAAGTCCTCATTAATTATTCATACACTATTTTACGTAAATAGTGAGGATAATTAAAAATCTTCTAGAACCATCACTCCATACCCCAGACTCGATCCTCGCTATGCCCTCACCTCCCGAGAAGAAAAAATGGAACAAAAGGAAAAGGATGAGCTCAACTAGCCCAAGAAAGAATATTATGACTAAGATAATATACAACAAATTATCGTTAGTCTTCAACAGGAAAAATCTAATAGAATACAATAGAATAACAAGTTTTAGATCAACAAATGCAAATGAATAAAGAATCCATTGAAAGAGTCACGTAGAAAGAATTCTACTATCTTCTAAGGTTTAAAAGTCCATCATCAATAGTTTATCCTCAGTAATAACAATCAATATACATCTTTAATCATCTTTGCTACTGTGCCAAAGATATTCATTTTAGATCACCAGTTGGTCATGTTCATCTCAACACACTTACGTCTCTTTGCACTACAGCCAAAGATATTCATCGAGTTAATCGCTCATCTTTGCACTACTGCACCAAAAGATATTCATTTATATCCCATTTAGGGACCGAGGATGATGAAAACATTTTTAAAGAAAAAACGAATCCAAAGGAAACAAAATGACAAGGATTAAGGATTCAGATTTGTTTTACCCATGTCCAAAAATACTTGAAAATAATCATATTGGTGTAAAATTCAAGAATGATCAAAACATGGATACAATCAAAGCTAGTATCCGAATAGATATTTTGACAAAAAGAAAATTTTTATTTTTCTAATAATAAGGTCGATTCGTGAATAAAGTCGATACATGAATAAGTAATCTCAGATTACACAACAAAGTTCCAAATTTGATAAAAAAAAGTTCACCAATAATTCGAAGATAATGATATTGAAGAAAAATATCATTTAAGAAGAAAATAATACCCTTTACCTCAAAATAACCGTATTTACATTGAATTTTCAGATAAATCTTGTAAAACTCGCACCAGATAAAGAACACTCAAAGTATACTCACAAGAATACGCTCGATAATATAGAGAGAAAAGAGAAAAACTTTGTTTCCGTGTGATTTTCAATTCTAACTTAACCCTCTATTTATAAGAAAATCTTAACGCTGAAAGCGAGACTAAAATAATAAAATATATTATTTCTTTACCAATTTCTCTACGCATGCTAGGTTGGAATCAGCCATCTTTGAATAAAATTAGCAGCCCATGTGCATATTCCACCAACCAAAAGTGGGTCCCCCCATAAATTTAATAAAAACCATTTTATTTTTCCAAAACTTCAACAATTCATAGAAAATAGCTCGGTTATCAGAAAAATTCAGAACTCGCGACTTTCCATGGAAAATTTCATTCTCTACAACTTTACAGAAGAAAGTTTTTCCAAATTCCAAACAGAAATTGACCAAAATCCATAAACGGGCGATTTTATAGTCTATAATAAATTTTCGGTCAAGAATTGTGTCCACCGACACACAAAACATGTGTTAAACATTTAATGCCACAAAATACTCTACCTCCTCATATACTCATATATCCCACATTCATTATAAAATATCACCAATTAATATATTATTAAAATAATATATTTAAATGAATTATTTTATAAGAAAAAGATAAAATATTAATTTTCAACAATTGTCACATTAAAATTTTCTCCATCTATATCCACATAAAATAAATATTTTCTTTATCATAATAATCAATTATTAATTATTTTAAAAATAATATTACGTAATCACAAGATCGATAATCAATCGCCGTTCCTCAGAAAGAGGGGCTTTCCAATAAGGATTTCTCCTTACTACTTGGCAATTAATTAGGTGACCAAAGCTCTCCTTGAATGTAACTTTCTAGACATTGCCAATAATGTTATCTCGATAATATTATTCAAATAATATGAATTATTGATTTGATAATGGAAAATACTTGTGTAATGACAATTATTGAAACAACAAAGAATACAAAATATCAACGCAACAATTATTGAATCAATAAAATATAATATTGAATAAAGAATCACCGTAATAATTATTGAGTAAGTGCCTTCTTTACGTAAGGATCAATAATTCAATAATATCAGCAATACTGCATGCCATCGCAAACCACGCGTATTCTCAGTATTTTAACCACCGAATAACCCAACAAAGTTAATTGGTAATAATTTACGCTATTATTTATAAAACTCAATCTTTGTCGCTTTCCTTCATCCAACCGCTTTTCATTATGGGGCCCACCAATGATCAAGGCCGTCATTTGAGATTCCCGACAAAAAGAATATTCCACGACCAAACGAATATTCCCAATAATAATGAATATTTTATAACCACTTTGCTTATTTTGTAAACTTTGCACATTTCACCCATAACCAAAGAATTATATCAAATTAACCCTTATTAATTTAGAATAATGAATAAAGGAAAATTCAATTTTATTTATAATAAGTTGAGTCTTACGATTCTTATTCATTCATGAGTTCTTATTCACAAGTTACTATTCACGAGTTTCTATTCACGAGTTACTATTCACGGTACTATTCACTTACAAAATTGGTTTCTTTTTCTAACCAAATTATAGTTGATTTATGAATATTACTCGAGATTAAAACTATATATTGATTATATTGATTTTATTATCATATATAATATTTTTATAACCCCGATGTTGAAATTCTCTTTCACTTTGAGTGTAAAGATGAGTAGATTATTGGTATGATCATGACTAGGGTTCTCTTTGGCCGATCTTGAAAAGTTGAATTGTATTTGGTATGATCATGACCATTGAATTTATAATTGAATATCTTTAGCTTAAGTGTAAAGGTGAATTGATCAACATGGTTATAATTATTGTTTATTTAAATTCGAAATGATTATATATTTCTTTGAGATATTAATATATTTGGCTCAGAATGCAAATATAAATCTGTTGAGGAATATCTTTGGTCTCAGAGTGCAAAAGATGAATTGTTGATGAATATCTTTGGCCGATGAGTCAAAGATGAATCATGTTAATGAATATCTTTGGCCCGTAGTCAAGATGACGACCTGTTGTTGAATATCTTTGGCCAAAGCAAGTGCGAAGATGAATCGTGGATGAATATCTTTGGCCCGTGGTGCAAAGATGAATTTATTAGTATGATCATGAATGTGAATTGTGATTTGGTATAACCATGATCTTTGATGTTTCGGTAAAGACACATGATGAAAATTATATTCGCCCACGGTACGCGAAGAGAATTTAGAATCACAATTATGATTATGAGATATTCATATAATTGTGAAAAGGAATAGTTGATTGATGTTACGGGGATAAAACATTGTTGGTGGACTTTTAACATGGAAAGATAATAATCGTATTGTCTATTTGACTCTTCTAATGGATTGCTTCGTTCATCGCAACTATGGTTGAAATTTTATCATCTACCATATGTTCTAAATCTACGATTTGTTATTGATGAAGGCTATTGATAATTTAATTATCTTTAGTCATGATATTCTTTATCGAAGTTAGTTGTGTTCACCCTTTTGCTTCACAATTCCTTTCGTAATAAAAGTGTAAATTTGGGTCGAAATGGAGTAACAAGGGAATAGAATCGGTGGTCTCTAGTCGTGGAGTTCTCCCTAAACAACAGATAGACAAGTGTGTTCTATACATCTTTTAGTAGTTATATTTGGTGAATCATATAGGAGAAGGCGAACCCAACGTTGGAAGGGTGTTTTGCCACTATCATACAAGATGTCTAATGACATACAACCTCGTGTCATCATAAGATGCGAGGTTGTGCTCATCCACTTCTTTCGAGTATATTTACGAGCACTACCTATATAATCTTGGTGTTTGTTTGAAGTATAATTCTCAATTTGAGATAGTGGAGATAATGATAAGTCGAGAAACTCACCATTGGGAAGAATATGATAAGAATCTTCTCATTTTCTTTTTGGGGTCTATCAGGTTGACCAAGGATAATTCTGTACATATATATGATATCTATCATAACCTGAAAGCATGGCCTCCCATGTAATGTAAGGTTTCTTGAAACTTTCCCAAAGATTCTAATTTCTAAAACAGCTTTTTGACTATACATTTATGTAAGGTGTCATTGTGACGTCTTTATCCAAGGTTGGAATGAGAGTCACAGTTGGTATATATATTTGTATCCAAACTCACAAAGATATGTATTTTGCCACGACAATCGTTG
This sequence comes from Panax ginseng, assembly GCA_020205605.1. Lineage (NCBI taxonomy): Eukaryota > Viridiplantae > Streptophyta > Magnoliopsida > Apiales > Araliaceae > Panax > Panax ginseng. The sequence goes on along the minus strand of CM035145.1, from coordinate 138,611,372 downwards.
TAATAAAGTTGTAGTTGTTTTTTATCATGTATTTAAGCGACTTCGAGAATGGGTTGGATGGAATGAACCTATTTTGGGGTTGTCACATAATCGCCACGACTGAAAAAAAAAATTATTTTATAATCTAAGGTAAATTTTAAAATTTTTAAGTATTATATATAAATTGATCCCACTAAAATTTTATAAATTTTCTATTATACGGGGTCGAATTGAAAATTTATAACTTTGTCAATCAAATTTTAATCACATATATTTCATATCCTCTTAATATATGTATCTCTCTATAATATTTTAAACTAAATAATAATCTAATTTATATTATTTTAAAAATAAATAATGAATTACTTACTTATGAACAGTTATGATTAAAAAAGTCTAGTATGAGTCAATATAGTGTATATATACCATATATTATTAACTCATTATATTTTTATTGTAATATAGTATATATATATATATATATATATATATATATATATATATAGAGAGAGAGAGAGAGTTCGGATCTTAAGCTCACCCATTATCCAATTCACTGAAGCTCACCCCTTTAATGACGGACGGACGCTGACGATTCGATATCTAATAAACTGTCGCTTAAACTTTTAACGACGGATAACATATAGCGTCGCTAAAAGTATAGATTTGACTATTGTATGACCAAACCATCGTCAGTCCGTCCGCTAAAAAGGGGATGAGCTCTCTAAGAGTCGATAAGAAGTGAAAACTAAGATCCTACCAGATATATATATATATACCGAAAGTATAAAGTATTAAAACACAATTGGGCCGCCTTTTAACCCCACGCCAAATTATTTATAACTCAGTAATAATTTCGATCCCACTGCAAAAAAAATCCTAGCTCCACCACTGATATTGAGTAGGAGTTTTATCATGCTTAATGCTTTTATTTTGATTGGGGTTTTGATGTAGTTAAGGTTTGCCATGAGGAGCATATGGAAAGGCTTTTTAAAAAAAACGAAAGAGAGTTTTTTTTAGAATGTGAACAAAGGATCACCAAAAAACTTCTTTTATTTAGAACAACGAAGAAAGGAAGTTAATTTTTCTTTTTTAGAACGAATAATTTTTTCTTTGAGTGTTCTTTAAAGTATTTACTTAATTTTAATTAAAATACTATATATTTATACGCATATAAAAATGTAATCTACATATTATCATGTATAAAAAAATCGATATGAAGTCAAACCGTATAAAATCGAATAAGTTGCCAACAAATGGAGTATTTCGATTATTTTTATCATAAAATAATTTTTGGGTCAACATTGTATGTAATCGGTATTTTATGTAGTGATTTGTAAGCTCAATTACTGTAGGGGTCAAATTATATAGGTGAAACTTAGTATAATATAAGTGTATTTAGTCCTAGTAAATATATATACTTTGTACTTAATAATACTAGCTAAGTGCCCCGTGCCGAGACCGAATTTATTTTTTAAAATAAATTATTTTTAATTCTTTATTTATTATATATATAGAATGATTATAAAATATTTTTCTAAATTTTAATTTAATTTATTATAGAATCACTACAAACTTTGCTCAAATAAACAACCATCAAAGACATGCAATTGAATGTTAGTTAATATGCTTTTTTTAATTTAATATTTAGTTTATATAAATTTCAAATTTAATATTTAGTTTTTTTTTTCAATCATTCGAATTTATACATAGTTATATATTTAGAGTTAAAATTGTGTGAAACATGAAAGTCTAAACTTGGTTTTTAAGAAATTCTATATGACATAAATTTTTGTAAATTATTTTTTATTTTTAACGTTAACTTAAATTATATAACTATATACAAGTGAAATTTATTTTTAAAATTGATTAACTAAAATTTTCTATCTAAAATAAAATTATTAATTAAAGTTTAATCATTAATATATTTTGTAATATATATTACACTTTTTAATATATTAATTATTATTTTCTCATAGTAACTTTTCTATATTTTAAGGCTTAAATATAAATTATTACCCTAAACTATTGACCTTTTTTCACTTCGGTGATTGATCTTTTAATTTTTTTCAATCAGGTCATTAAACTATCAATTTTTTTACTTTGGTTCAATTGAAGTTGTCACGTCATAAATTGATGACGTGATTATGACCGGCGATATGCATGTGCTTATGTGGCAAACAAACACTCATTTTAAATCATTTTATGGAACTAAAAGGACAGAAACGTAAAAACCAAATAAGTAATTAATTTTTTAACAAATTCATCCAATTAAGATTTTTTTCATCATCTTTTATCCAACACATAAATCTCCTTTAAAGAAAACCCAGCCACAAACTTCAGTCCGACGACTTCATCGATTTCCTAGTGGTTACGCATCGGAGAATCAATCGTGGAGCCAGATCAATCTCCAAGACTACGAACTATGAAGTCTACAAGGCCGAATTCAACGACGGAGAATCAATTCAAATCAAAATATAAATAAGTGAAATTGTAAATCACTCATTTTCAACTTTCATATCTGCATAGAATTTTTCTTAATTATTCCTTAAAAATATATACCGATTCAATCCGTTCTCTCTTATGAGAAAAGATGTGGCTATGCATGCATGAAGGTAACTAGGTAAGACATTATTGATCACTTAATGTATACTTTTGACTAAAATATAATCGTACCTTTCAATAATTTAGGAATCCTGCAATTATTACAATTTTTCTTGTCTAATTTTAATTGCTACATATGTCAATGCATAAATTAGTAATATTATAAATTAGCACATCACATTACACATGTAATTAAAAAAATTAGTTATCAAGTCATGTTATTCATTGTGAATTTTTTTACAAATTATAATTGCTGATATATATATATATATATATATATATATATATATATATATATATATATATATTAATATATAAATTAGTAAGATTATAAGTTGGCACATCACATTATATATATAATTAAAAAATGAATTACCATGATAAATTATAATAAAAGAGTGAATAAATAAAGTCACTTGTTATATTTTTTAATTTTGCAAAGTGTTATGCTATGTATTGCGATAAATTTATGATGAATTATAATTATGAAACTTATTAAGATTGGATAAAATTATAAAAAGTTCCATTTAACATCACTCAAAAACGATTATCACTACTACTAATACATATCTATATATCTGATATTGAAAAAATCTACATAAATATTCGTAATATATATTATTTTCTTTTTGCAAATGCATTGCACTATTCCGACTTCTAAACTAACAAGTTTGATAATTCGTACAAAGTATGGATAGACATGAAAACGAATATTTATCTTTTTATGTGAGACTCATATAAAAATATTATTTTAATATGTGAAAATATATGTTTTCTTTATTAATTGGCTCTTGTCAAGCTGTGGTTTATAGATGTTTTAGTTACAAAATCTTATAGGTTCGTTGCATATGGGATTTAATAAATGGTCGTGGACTTGTAGTTGCTTCCTGTTGTTGTTTGTGTGGAATTCTATGTAAATTGAGACAGTAGGACATGGTAGGGTAGGCATGAAATCTATCTAATCTAACAATGTGATTTTGAATTTACCGCTAACCCTAATAAATCATCTAAATCGTTTAAAATTTGGGATAAATCTCATCGTTCATATAATGTCGGAGGCACGAGACATAACTAGTATACAATAAATTTGTATATAAATGTGAGAAATCAATGAATATATAACATTAAAATAAAAAATAAAAATTATTGGTTTAACTTACTTAGTTATTTTGGTTAGTCGACTTGGGATCAACCAAAATGACTCGGTACTTGTTTTTTATATTTGTGTATTGATATCCTTAGAGTTCAGTGGTTAAAATATTTGCTTAATAATTCTGTATTGTTATTATGTATTTGCCTAAATATATATGGATTAATACCCTGAACTTTTAAATATTTTTTTTTACTTTGGGAATTGTTTTCTCAATTTTTTCAATTAAGAGATTAAACTCTTAATTTTTTCTCTTTGGGGATTATCTTCTTAATTTTTTTAGTTAGGGGATTAAACTTTAATTTTTTTTTCCTGATTAAGTTTAATTGATCCATGTCAGAAATTGATGACATGACAGCGACATGTGGCTAAAAAAATACTTATGTGTAATATTGTGTCTCATTTTAACATTTATTCTATTAAATTTTTATACCAAAAAAGATAAATATAAGACCATTATTATTTTTTTAAAGTAAATTCAATACATTACAAACTCAACTTAAAAAATCATCAATAATTAATATAATGATAAATATGTTAAAATATATAAATGTACTACTACTTACAATCTTGTTATTTCATAATCATCAATAATCAATATAATGACAATTTTATGTTTTTTAGTATAAAAATTAAGGCAGAAATATAAATTAATACCTTGAGCTTTAAATTTATTTCATAATTTTCAATAATCAATATAATTAATTTTGTATATTCCAAAAAGGGTAAAATTGTCATTAAATTAAATTTAAAAAATTAATAATGGTATTATATTTACCTTTTTTATACAAAAAATTAATTGAATAAATGTTAAAATGAGACTCAATATTACACATAAGAATTTTTTAGTCACTAGTCGTTGTCTTTGTCATCAATTTTTTGATGTAACACTATCAATTAGACGTAATAAAAAATTAATCTCCTAATTAAAAAAATTGAAAAGATAATTCTCAAAGTGGGAAAAAATTAAAAGTTAAATCACCTGATTAAAAAAAATGAAAAAACAATCCCCAAAGTTAAAAAAAATAAAAATTCAAGGTATTAATCCATCGATGTATTCAATGACAAGCTATTTTGGACTCAGCAAAGCACATTACCGAGAAAAGGGATGAGAAGCTCAAATCCAGCCCTGGTGCCCAAGAAATCTCAAAAGTAAGACTTTTAGTGATCCCTAAAAGTTGAACCTCCTATTCCCAATTCTCCGGGAATTTGGAAAACCAAATAATGGAGGGGCATCATCATGGCGTTGGGAGTGACAGAGTTCCTCTGTTGAACAGAACAGTGCGTCTATGATTTGTAAATTTTGCAATTTTTTTGATTCCGGGTCAATAAAATTGCATTCCAGCTTATGGGTTTTGTTTAGTTATGGATTCTGTAGTTGCCTTGTAGAATAATCTGATTCATGTAATAGATTTTTATGCTATTTCAGAAGTTTTCATTGTTGCTTCATAATTTGTATTTGCTACTTAAACTTACCCTTTTATGCTGGGTCATGGGTGTTTTTGTATTCTTGATTAGTTTAGACCATCCAACTTTTGATCCCATTTCAAGTTTACTGTTGGATATTTTTGTCAATTTGGAGTGTTTCAAGTTTAATTTCTGTGTTTATATCATAATTATAAAGCATAGTCACATTTTGTTAATTTTGAGTTATTTAGTTGAGTCTTATGTTTTCTTTGATTTTGGGTTTTTAAACTTAGGGGGGGAGAAAGATAAATGATGCAGCTGAAAATGGTCAGGTTACAGACCTTGAGCATGGAGATGCAGTACAGGTATTTGCGGACTCTTGAAAATCTAATTTTATGGCTTAGTGACTATTATAATAGTGTGTACAAGGTGCTAACTTTATACCTGAATTTTCAGGCTGCAAATGTGGGCTTTTTGAGAATACTATCACTGGTTAGTTGGATTATACTTGGTCTATTAATGATGCATTGCGGAAATATAAAGCTGATACTTATGAATTTGAAACTGTCTAATCAGACATCACTTTGCAGGCAAAGCCTGAGGCAAAGAACTTGATTTTTGCTACGGTTGCACTGCTAATTGCGTCCACATCCAGCTTATTAATAGTATGTTATCGCTTTCTCTAACACACTCACTAGTTTATTCACCCCTTTACCCCTCTTGATTGTGAAGTGACAAATGATTCTAAGTTGTAGATGTGGGCATTTGAGTCATAATGTAATTATATTGTTCATGTGCAGCCAAAGTTTGGTGGCAAAATTATTGATATTGTGTCGGGAGATATTCAAACACCTGAGCAGAAAGCTGAAGCTTGGAGTGCAGTCAAGAGCACTATACTAGAAATCTTTCTTGTTGTCATAGTTGGGTATGAATTACTCTCATTATTTGGCTCGTTTCAGACCGTTTTATAATTTGATTTCAACATTATGTATATGTGTCAAGGTTGTGTTCTGATGAGCATAAGTCTCAGACTGGGTTGCAACATCTAATTTATCTTCAATATTTACATTATATACTACAATTTCAAAGTAAACCGGAAACCCCATTGTTGATCGAGCACGCTTGCGTGAGGTGGTCGTCGTCCGGATCAATTCTAGCAAGTTGTATTGGTGGAACACGCTCGACACCTCAACCCTTCGCTTATATTGAAGCAAGAACCTTGGTACAATGTGTAAGGAATTTGCGTTGAATGGACACCAACGATACCTTGACCCCGTGCTTATATAGTAGTAGGAACCTTGGTACAATCGACCATTGATGCGGTATACGACGCCACATACAACTATGAATTGTTTTATGATAAGTCAAATTGAATCTTTAAGAATAGCCTAGAAATTCTTAAAGAACCAAAAGACGAGGAAATCTCACAAGTATTGTATTGATAAAATCTGAAAATGTATATTGTGTCAATTACATCATTCATGTATCATATTTATACTAGTAGAAGAAATCCTAATTCCTATAAGGAATCAACAAAATAATAGAAAATCTAATGGAAATCAAAATCCTAACTAAAAAGCTTCCTAATTACATTAGAATAGGAAAACCTAAAAATCCTCAAAATTCCCGTACAATCTACATTCCAGATTTTTCCGGCTTGGCGCATTTGTATTAGAAAATGGCACGGCAGCCCCATTTCATCAGAAATGTGCTGGCATGGTGGCGTGACAACGCCGTTCATAGGCTTAAATCTGGCGCGGTAGCGCCACTGGCCCGTTTTACTGAAATGTTCTGAAATGTCCCTTTTTAGCCTCGACTCTTTACTTGGACCAATCGTTTGCATCAAATTAACAAGCTTAGAATCATCCTCGAGTACCCTCGAACTCTTATCCGTCCTAACTCGATCGTTGTGATTTCCAAACTTGTGTTGCCACGTGATTGTTTGTAAGTTTCTGTCTTGATTTGGTAATTCATATTGTCGCGTGAATGTCGAACCTTCCATGAATTGGAACATAAATTGGTTGAACAATAGGCGACTTAATTGAACACGTATCAGATGACTTGGCTTGTCTTGATTTGGGTTCACTGAATATGTTGAGTTTAGAATACCCAAATCATACAATGTATCCTCCCCTCGCGGTTTGATTGAATTGAGCTCCATTTCAAGCATCCTTGAATAAATCTCCGCCCAATTACTTAAAATCATTTGATGACGCTCGGAATTTGAATTGAGTTATTGTCGTTCGATGCGGTCCTGATTAGGATTGTATCATTTCCTTCCTCTTGAAAATTATTTGTCCTCAAATTTGGCATCCCCTCCTCTTGAAAAGAATTCGTCCTTAAATATGACCCTTCATCAAAACAAACTAAGACAGTAACACCAAACAAAACATAACCACACGTCTCACTTGACAAATTGATCATATAATCAACATCAGCATCACAAGCAAAAATTTGAAAAGTTTCAACTCCTCTTGGATCAAAACTTAGTATGTAGAACTCTTCATGTTGCATATTCACCCATTTACGAATTCCTAAATCAAAAGTCAATTGATGATCTCGTCCATTCGCAAATATACCCACTTCAATTCACCAAGATAAAATATCAATTTCTGAAATTTGTCATGTCGCATATGCAAACACTCGAGTTACTGGATTAAACACAACAAAACCAATCAACATGTATCTTTTGTGTAATCACTAAGAACTCAAGAAATTCAAATTTATATGCATAGTCTACTAGATCAAAAATCAAAACACTTCCTTTTAGACTCTTAATGCATTGTTCCAATTGGTTCTCACAATGGCCCATGCTATTCTCATCGTTGAATTTGATCATATCCTGAATCTGCACGACATAATCAGCCTTTTCTTTTTCATCGAAATTAACACATTCAAAATCAAGTAACGGTGTTAATAGAATTAAAAGGTCACATCCAACTTCACAAGATGAAAACTCAATTGCAATTACGATGTTCACAAACAGAATATCATCAAAATAGAGAATAACAAATTTCCCCATAGAAGAATGCAAAATATGACTCAACAAACTCATGAAAGCATGCAATGCATTAGCTAATCTGAATGATATAACTAAATACGCATGCAAACCATATTTCAGTCCAATTTGACGATAAACACTTTTTAAACTAATTTTAGACTCCTTTCCATTCACTACAACATTCTCAAAATCATGTAATGATGATTGACCAAATGGAAAGACATGATGACATCCAATGTTAAATAACGACAACTTGTGTACAGATTGAGCAGTATGGAAACAAGAATACTGACAAGACACACTAGAATGACTATTATGAAAATAAGAACATTGAAAACGAGAATAAATAATTTGATCATAAACTAACTCAACATATATCAAATATCCTCCATAGTTTATGATAAAGATGATTCTACCATCAAAATAGTTAAAAACAAATTTATCAATGGAAGCATGCAAAACATGTTTTAATAAACTCATAAAAAACACTAGATGTATTAGTTAATCTATCTGAAATAACTAACCACTTATATAAATCACATGTTAATGCAACTTTCCATCTATCACATTCTCTTATATTAATTTGATTAGACATTGTCATCATCAAATTTAGACAAAACACAAGTGACAAGTACTATACAATTCATCTAGCATTCTATCTAAGCAAAGAAAAGAATATTGATACTTGTTTACCAACTGAAAATCAACGCACATGCTCGACGTCCTATCCTTCTTAGGTACTTTGATCTCGTGAATGACACTAGAACTCATGCTTACTTTCATGACATCCCTCTCCATCAACTCTCCAACCTGCCTTTGTAACTCCATCGTCTCCTCATGAATGTTGTAGGATGATCAGTACGGAATGATAGGGGTATGATATCAACCTGAAATAGAGAAACAATAGAACTAGGCAAATAAGAGTTAAACTGGTTAGTATTCAAAAGTGTCTTTGTACGAATGTACAGTCATCGACTGTTTAAAATACAATATTTTTACCACTCACTCTCTTTTTCATAGTCACTTATTTCCCTTTATTCTTTTTGTTCAATTTTTCTCTCAACTTTTTCATTCTCTCTTTTATTCTCATTCTCACTTTTCTCAATGTCTCTATTCTTTTTAATCTCTTTTTTGTTTTCAAGCTCACTTTTATCTAATTCTTCTTTTTCACTCTCAATCTTTTGATCATTCTCTTTCTGTTGTTCACTCTCTAGCTTTTGATCACGATCTTTTTGTAAATGCATTAGATCTTCATCTTTAACTTGCCAACTAGAATCCCTTATCTCCATCGACGCTTCGTGGACTGTAGGATCTTCTTCAACTTCTATCTCCCTCGGCTGAACTCGCTCCCTATGTGCCTTAGGGGTGTTTTGTAGCTGCAACCAACAAGCCTCCATCCCCTTACGAACCACCTCCATGATGTCTTCCTTTACCTTCTTAGGAAAGACTTGCTTTCTATATGCCTTAGGAGTGTCTTGTGGTTGTCTCCAACGCGACTCCAACCTGTCTACCCGCCTATGAACCTTCTTATCGTCATTTAATGTTGATTGCATGGGAGGTTGTTCTACAGGTCTTGGAGATGTATACTTTCCTCCGATTTAATTGGGCAGAAACAAATCGGTTGTTTTTCAACTCCTCCCATGTCTCGAGACGCTCTCCATATCTCCTCCTTCAATCTCCGATTTCTATAACCGCAAGTTGTGTTACTCGGACTCGCCAGGTGGAACAAACCGCTTCTTCATCATTGATTTTCTGAGGCGCGAGAGAGGAAAGAAGAAGAAGAGCCGAGAAGAAGAAGAGTCGTGTCTCGAAAAAAGAAGAGAGAGTGAGATAGAAAAAGAAAGAGAGATCGAGATCTCTCATATTTAAAATATCCATGACAAATTACAATTAGGTACCCACATGCTTTTTAAAGAATTTTAATTTAGTTCCCCGAGTTTTTTTGGAAGTTCAAAATAGCCCCAGAAAACTACATATCAGATCCCTATAGTTTTGTTTTTTTCATTTCGCAAGTTTCTTTATATTTTTGCACTCCTAGAGCAAAAAAAACTTGGTGATATAATTTGAAACATTATTGTTAAAAATCATAATATCTGTAGTATTCCCTTTTGGTGTCCAAATTCCCATCTGCGTATCATCTATTTTTTCTTCCCACACTTCAAATTCGTATTTTGAGGATCATTCTTGCCTTAAAAAGATTTCCTTCCTACGCTTGATTAGTCATGATAGTCAGTACTTTTTCAAACTTCAAATATATTTCGGGAATCAAACATTTCCTTCGAGGTTTACTTTCAAACAAAATCAAAGATTTTGTAGATAAAAAGATTAGTAAATAAAAAATTCTTACCACTCCACTTTTTTCTCTCAAACAATGTTTCACTCTTGTATCACTCAATTGGATTTTACCTCGATTGATCTCACAACTCTCTTTCCTTTTTGCCTCTCAAATATTCTCTCTTATATGTTCTTTTTTGAATTCACCAAACAAAAATCAAAGTTTTACTATTGCAATTCAACAAGAACTTATCAAGAACAAATATAGAAAGTATGAGTCTTGGATTACCAACAAAATCACGGGTTGTTGTGTATACTCTTTGTATGCCCTTCAATTTCTGGGAAAGCTTGTTAGGCTTGCGGAATTTTAAGGTTTTACTTGATCGGAATTGATGGTTGAATGCTCGAATTATCGCTGTTGAATTAGTTAGCAATCAATTGAAATAAAAATGAAAATTTTCTTTACTTTTTTTTAATCAAACAAGAAATTAAAGGATAGATAACCCGCTAGATATTTAGCTTTGATACCAATTGATAGACTCAACGGCACGCTTGCGTGAGGTGGTCGTCGCCAGAATCGTTTCTAGCAAGTTATATTGGTGGAACACGCTCAACACCTCAACTCTTTGCTTATATTGAAACGAGAACCTTGGTACAATCGATAGTGTAAGGAATTTGCGTTAAATGGACACCAACAACACCTTTACCCCGTTCTTATATGGAAGCAGGAATCTTGGTACAATCGACGATTGATGCGGTAGAAGACGCCACACACAAATATGAATTGTTGTATGATAAGTCAAATTGAATATCAAGAAAACTAAGAATAACTTAGAAATTCTTAAAAACCAAAAGATAAAAACCAAATTGTAGATGATAAAATCTGAAAATGTATCACTTACATCATCCAATCATATTTATATTAGATAAAAATCTGAAAACTAAATAATGAATCTAATGAAAATCAAAATCCTTACTAAAAAGCTTACATCATCCATGTATCATATTTTCCATTTTCCACTAGTAGAAGAAACCCCGTTTCAATTCCTATAAGGAATCAACTAAATAATAGAAATTCCGTTTTTTTAATGGACATATTGTTTAAAAATCAAATCATCCTGCCCTCGAACTAAAACTTGATCGCTTTCCTTGTGTTGCCAATAATTACATTAGAATTGGAAAACTTCATGAAAAAAATCCTCAAAATCCCTTGGCTTGCCTTGATTTGGGTTAAGCTGAATATGTTGAGTTTAGAATATTCCAAATTTTCCAGAATTGATCCATTTCAAGCATCATTGAATAAATCTCAGCTGAATCATTTGATGAACCTCCGAGATTTGAATTGAGTTAATGTCGTTCCATACTGCCTTGATCAAGATTGTATCAATTGTTCAACCCGCTAAAAGCTCATTTGAAATTAAGTTTGGAGTGAGTTGAGTTGAGTTGAGTTTTGACAAAAATTTAAACCCGAAGTAAAATTTGGGCCAAGCTTATTCAACAGGTAGCTTTGTTGTACCCCCAGGGGTATAAATAAATAAAAATGATATATTTTATATTATGTAAACTGAATATGTATAACTATAGCAGTAGAAGCGGAATAATGCAAAATTGTAAACTGAATACTAATATATGCAAAGAGGTTATATCATACCCTAAAGAAATTCAACACCAGTTCCACAGTTAATTAAAAGGTGATCGGCTAGAATTAGTTTTTCACTTTCTAGATTATCAGTGGTCAAAATGATTTCTTAAGTAGTGCCCACAAGATGCCAAGTCTAACTCTAGAGGATCCTGCCATAACTAATCTCACAATCTCACTTGTTAGTCGCAAAGATGTTAATGTTTTATTATCAGCCTTACAAGTTGTCAAAATAAGGTAATATCATTTTAATTATGAGTTACATTAGTTTTTGTTATTTTATCTTTTTAACTTTGATATTGTTTGTTCGGGTTTGCCTGAAAATAGGACCACATTTTTGGCTGCTCCCTACTTATTATAAGCCCTAATGGGCTGGGTCCATGCCCGAAATCATCAATATTTGATTAGGCAGAGCTTGGGCAGCCTTAACTCAGTTCACTAAGCCTGATTGACATGCCTAGTTATAGACTGAATTTCCATTGCACGTGTGGTTCTTTCCATTCCAAGTCATGTGATTTTACCTCTATGCATCCTAAGGGTTTTCTAATATTTTGCACTTTTCAGATCAATTAGCACTGCACTTCGAGCATGGTTGTTTTCTTCTGCCAGTGAAAGGGTTGTTGCTAGGTTGAGAAAGAACCTATTCAGTCACCTCGTTGACCAAGTAAATATCAGTCGTCTTTGTGCATAACCTTTGTTTTATCTAATCTATGGACTCCATTTTGTTGTCAAGAAAATGAAACCCATCTTAAAGTACATGATGCTTTCAAAGTGAAAGCTTGATTACAACAGCTAATAATGTTGCAGGAAATAGCCTTCTATGATGTTACTAGAACAGGGGAGCTCCTAAGTAGGCTATCTGAAGATACCCAGATCATTAAAAATGCTGCAACAACCAATCTTTCTGAGGCCCTTCGGAATCTCTCTACCGCAGCTATTGGTCTTGGCTTTATGTTTACAACATCTTGGAAATTAACACGTAAGCCCTTTGATAATGATTATGCACCCGATAAACTTCAATATTCATCCACTTTCTAACATGCTTAACCTAATTTCTTTCCCATTGTTTTGTTTTAGTGTTGGCTTTAGTTGTTGTTCCGCTCATTTCTGTCGCTGTGCGTAAATTTGGTCGATATCTTCGTGAACTTTCCCACAAGACTCAAGCTGCAGCTGCTGTAGCTGCTTCAATTGCCGAGGTTTGATATTGTGACTGAAGTTTAAATTTTCAGTTGGTTTGAGTCTTTTAGTTAAATTAGTAATGTTGCTTAATCATGATAACCCTTCGGTCAACATTTTTTATGACAAGTTCCAGAATTAGTTTGTTGAATTAGACAAAAGAGTAATCTATGATAAAGCATATAAATTTATATAAATGTGTTCTAATCTTATTCTATTGTCACTATGCTTAGACATCTTACTTTTTTATACTAAAGGGGGAAACTGGAGATTTAAAAGTTTACTGTATAGTTATTTGTTCGAGCAATTTTGTCATTTGATTCCCTGAGGGGTGGACTTGCAAATTTATTTCTTACAATGGAAGTGGAAATGGAAAAATTGTTTGCCAATTATGAAAATAACTATTTGTGATTGGTGGTTATAATAAGGTCATTCAGTTAAATTAAAACAATTTGACCAAGGATGTACTTGGTTCATGTTTTAAGGATGCCACATTCAGGGATTATAGCTTACAGATTGCCTAATTGCACTGTATTATCATAGATATCACTTGGAGATGTTCCTCAAAGAGCCTGTTCAGTGAACAATTAGTTCTCACTATGATCAATATATGTCAATGAATTCTGTCGTTGTCGGTTAGGAAACTTTTGGAGCCATACGCACAGTGAGATCTTTTGCCCAGGAAAATTATGAGATTTCACGATACTCAGAGAAAGTCGATGAGACTTTGAAGCTTGGACTTCAACAGGCTGTGAGTTCCCTAATCTCTCTCCCTCTCCCTCTCTCTCTCTCTCTTCCTCCCAATCTCATACAAACGCACAAGGCATGCAACCGAATCGAGTAGTTACTCTCTGTTACTTTGTGCTGCAGAAAGTAGTTGGTTGCTTCTCTGGAGGTCTCAATGCAGCATCGACATTATCAGTTATCCTAGTGGTGATATATGGAGCTTATCTTGCAATTTCGGGTTCTATTACCTCGGGTGCTCTTACATCCTTCATTCTTTACAGCCTCACGGGTAAATTTGCTTCTTTTTTTCCCATCCCAGTAGAACTAGTTTTATATTTTAGTTATGTAGGATATCATGAACTTTGCATGAATTTATACAAGTTAGTATGAATTTTTGGCTCGTAAAACATTTAATAACCTTGATCAATGACCCTTTTATTTGTCAATATTACTCAACTTGATGAATGTTTCAATTTGCAGTAGGATCATCTGTGTCTGGACTGTCAGGATTATACACGGTAGTGATGAAAGCTGCTGGAGCAAGTAGGAGGGTTTTTCAGCTTCTGGATCGTGTTTCATCCATGCCGAAATCAGGAAACAAGTGTCCTTTGGGGTTAGTTATTTGTTGTATTTTTTTCAAATATTTATGAATACAAATGTAAGAAATCTTAGTTTATTTGGAGGGAAGACATCACCTTTGGCACACAAATATGGGTACAGGACCATAGTTCTGGACTCTAAAATCTAAGAGATTTTTCTACAAAATAGGGATCATGGTCATCTTCATAACACATGTTACCTTACTTTTGTCTGAAACATTTGCACATACAGATCCACCTGTGCCAAAATTCATGATAACAGTTAGAAATGTCATGACTTGTGCATAAATCTCATAATCACGCATATTCGCATATAGTTTGAATTGGAATCATTAATCACAAGGTGCAAAATCAGTTATTTCTTCATTTAAGCACTTCCCGATTAAATTCATGGTTTTCCTTATTATATAATCATCCTCAAAGTTATGCCGAGTGGTAATGCAACCCTTGATATTCCTACCGTCAAGATACTGATTACTGACAATTAACTTCCATATTGAGATTGTTACTGGTGCCAAGCTGTTCATCAATTCATGGTTGGTCACTGATTTTGTTAATAGACTATTAGATGATATTAATGAAAACATAAGAGACATTACTAGGATATATGTTAGGTGTGCCCTGTTGAATAATTTTTTTACACCCTCTCTCTTAAAAGGGAGCTATAGTGCAGTTTGGCTGTTGACTCTTCAGGAGCATAACTGAGTGCCCTTGACATGTATTCTCTATCTGGTATCCAGATCTCAACAAAGATGTTGAATGGATAATAGCTACTGTTCAAGTGCAAAGCTAAAGCTTTCCTATATGGTTCCACATCAGATTCTGTGTTCAAATCTTTCACCACCCTGATATTAAAATACATGCATTGGACCTAGCAGGCTGATTGTGAGGGGATTTGTTAAATATATATGGTCTATAGTTATGCATTCTCTTATCATTTAAGAAGTTCAGAATTGTTGGTGTTAACAAGCAAATAGCCAGGTTATACACATGAAAATGGAATATCTAAACTGATTATATCATTATCTTTAATTGTAGTGATAAAGACGCGGAAGTGGATATGGATGATGTCTGGTTTGCCTATCCTTCCCGCCCTAAGGATATGATACTCAAGGTATTTTGATGGAACTCACAATATCCCTCTAAATTGAGGCTGTGTGGATCAAAATATGACATATTCGTGAATTTTAGGGCATAACACTAAAACTGCATCCTGGGTCAAAGGTTGCACTGGTTGGTCCAAGTGGTGGTGGAAAGGTAATACATCTTTAATCCAAAAGTTCATGTGTAAGTTAGATTCATATTCATGCCATATATAATTAAAAATAAAACAATGAGCTAAGTTTTTGATGGTTAGAAAAGCATAACCAATCTATTTACCATATAACTTGTTTTCCGTTTGTGTGGCAGACGACAATAGCAAACTTGATTGAGAGGTTTTATGATCCTATCAAGGGAAAGATTTTGCTTAATGGAGTTCCTCTGGTAGAAATATCGCACTATCATCTGCACAGAAAGGTAATCTTGGTACCAATTCTTCTTTATGCCCGCAAGACACTTAATATGAATGATGGTCTTGAAACAAATGTAGTCTTCAAGATTGAGATTTTTTTTTAATTCCCTTATCTAATAAATATTTCCCATCAAAATTTAGATCAGTATAGTGAGCCAAGAACCGGTGCTTTTCAACTGCTCCATCCAAGAGAATATTGCCTACGGGTTAGATGGCAAGGCAAGCAGTGTTGATGTGGAAAATGCAGCTGTATGTGTTTCAAATCTTTATATACCAACTAGTCATCTCTCTCTACAGAATAAGTGATTCTGATCATATTATTTGGTATGAATTGCAGAAAATGGCAAATGCCCATGAATTCATATCCAAATTCCCGGAAGGATACCAGACCTTTGTTGGAGAACGTGGGGTAAGGCTTTCAGGAGGTCAAAAACAAAGAGTAGCAATTGCGAGAGCTCTAATGATGAACCCAAGAATTCTTCTTTTAGATGAGGCCACCAGTGCTCTTGATGCTGAAAGCGAATACCTAGTTCAGGTGCGACAACACATTGTCTAGAAATGCACTTGCTTAACCACACAACTTTTGTTTCACATAGTTTTAACAATTTTCATAACGTCTTATTTTATAGGATGCCATGGATTCTCTAATGAACGGCAGGACAGTTCTAGTTATAGCGCATAGGCTTTCGACAGTCAAAACTGCAAACACTGTGGCAGTTATTTCTGACGGTCAGATAGTTGAGAGTGGGACTCACGACGAGCTCCTCGACAAGAATGGTATTTATACTGCATTAGTCAAGAGACAACTACAAGGTCCAAAAACTGAAATTTAGCTCTGTATCCAAATTAACTTGAATGTACAACCAAACTCAGCAATAGAATTGGTTATTGGTGATATCCAGGTAATAGGGATCAAGGGTTCAAAATATGTAATTCAGGATCTTCTTCTGGTGTCATTTAGTTTGCATCATTTTAGAAGATTAAATTATTGTCTTTAGTTTTCTCATTTCTGTAAGAATCATCAACTAGACTTTTCTTATTGAGGATTATGGCTAAATTCTGACTACTCATAACCCTTTCCAACACCGCAAGAAAGCCAATGGGGCTATACAAGGGAAATGATACATAGCTAAAGTTGGATAGTATATAAAATAGGATATTCATCCGTGTTCGTATTCGTTTAAAGCGGATAGTAGCTGTATTCTACTTAAACGAATATTAGATATTTGTAAATAAACGGATATGAATATTGATACAATTAAACCTTTGTCCGCCAATATATTTATCGGGATATCAGATATTCGGTATCATAATCCAAGTAAAGAACTGGTCTTATTATAAAATTATAATATTTTTTAATACTTTATATAAAGATATTTTATTAAATAGAGTGTTTAATTTTTTTTTTCTTTTGAATTTTATAATTAAATCATATGGTTGATGATTATGTTATGCTATATTAATATTATAGTAGTAAATTTCTAATTTTTTAAAAATTATTTATGTACTAATTTTAATTAATTATGCAATAAATTCGGATAATTATTCATATTCAAATTGGAATAATTTTTCGAATATTGAATTCGAATGGTACCTTAAGAAATTCGTCGAATATACTGTATTCGAATTCGAATATAAACGCTTATAGCCCTACCTAAAACAATTTTAACCATCTTCGCAACAAACTTGACGGCAATTAACTTTAGCTGGCCTGTCTACACAACAAATATGACGGACGAGTAAGTAAAACATTGTAATTTGTACATAACAACATAATGTACGTTAGATGACATTTAGCGTTGATTATTGACCATTTCTTATAAAATAAATAATTTTTGGAAAAATAAATAATGATTGTATAACCCTTCATTTTCATATTAGCACTCTTAACCATTTGCTTAAACTTCTCACTTCAATTTAAATCTCTTAAGCGAAACACCTTTTAGCCTATATTTTGCTAAATAATTTCAGCAAAGCAAAACGGTAGATAAAAGTATTTTTCTTACCAGTTTACCCTAAAAGTTTGGATTTTTTGCTATTTTATTCCAATACTCTGATTCTTTTCACATTTGCATCCTTTCAATTTCAAATACTGCTTTCCAGAGTTTGTTTCAGAGAATGATTGCACAAGATGCTGAGTAGCATGCGCAATGACTCCATTACAGACCACACCATAAGTTTTGTTGGGCAATATTCTCTCAAAGAGGAGTGTTCACACCTCAAAATCAAAAGTATTTTCGACTATATAAAGAGTCAACTCTATTATACTACCTATGTTTCACAAATGAATTCCATTTTGTAGCATGAAATATTATATATATATTTCATGTCTAGTCCTAAATTTGCAAAATATTTAGTTTTTAATAGTGATGGATGATAATGTAATTCGGATAATAAAGTATATTACATATTTATTTATTGTAAATTTTCACACACACCATACTCGTACATAATTGAACTTTTGACTTCATAAAATTATAAGGCAAGAGTTACTGTCGGGCCAGAACCATACCGCATATATTACATATTTGATTTGGAGTTTTTGGAACTTTTAGAATTTAATCGTATTTGAAAATCTTGTTTAGCCGCATTTTATTCCAAATACAATTATTTTTTTGTTAACTCACAAACAAAACTTTTAAACTCCAAACTCATACAACCGTATAATAAAAGTAAATACATCAACCAATTAAATTCAAGTATAACTTCATAAGTCAACTCAATTCAGGACAAACCAAAATATCTCAGTTAACTCGTACAAGAAAAAACGGTTGTACTATTGTAATAAATATAAGTAATAGATAATAGATTAAAGTTTTTTTTTGGGTGGGTGCATGGGGTGACGGGTTGTCCCATGCAGCAGTATGCCATGTATAATTCCGTCCTTGAACTCCATAGCTGGCCAGGAGCACGCATTTAGCAAAACATTACAGAATATATTAGAGAATTGTTGGAATGAAGTTAAGTTTGGTCAATTGATCAATATAATGTTGACGCACATGCGAGAGTTGATCTCTCTTCGTGTCAGCAGATTAATATTGATCAATTTATCAACTTACTATGAAATAACTTTATGGCAACCGAATTCAAAATATTAGTAGTTACTTAATAACTCGTTATGCTTAGAACGATTTATTGGGATTTGAATCTCCTCCATTACACATTCCCTCTAATTTCATATATAATTTGTATATTATATTATTGAAGACCTTTGGCTCGAGTGGTATGACCAACTCATGTTAACCATTTTGGGGTTCAATCCTTGGCCGTGGTCAAGGAGAGAGTGTCAAATTAGCCACACAAAAAAATTTGTTGTATTAGATGGAATGGGAGAAAATGTGTAATGGAGAGGAGCCAAATTAGGCTTATTTAATAAATTTTAAATATGATATTTGAGCAATAATATTTATAATAATAATAACAATAATTTATTTAATTTCAAATGATGTCATTACAATGTCATTTTTAATAGGAATAAGAAAAAAAAGGCTACAAAATAGAAGAAAAAAAAGCTTTTGGGTTGCTGAGTCACCAATACTAGGATTAACGAAAATGACTTGTACTTGTTTGTTTATATTTTGGTATTGATTTCCCACTCTTTGGAGAATTTGTGGAAAAAACAAACAAAATGGAAGGGCAACCTCATTATTATCATCATGGCTTTGGAAGTGAGAGAGTTTCTCTGTTGAATAAACCACCAGTAAGTGTCCAGTTTTGTAATTTCTTAGTTTCTGGGTCATACGAATTGCATTCCAGCTTATGGGTTCTGTTCAGTTATGGAATCTTAGTTGCCCAGTTAGAATAATAATCTGATTTTATGCTATTTCTAAAGTGTTCATTTGCTGGCTCAAATTTTGTGTTTTTACATAAATACTAACAGCATGTTCGGCAGTGGCTTATAGGTTGGTCAAACAAACTTATAAGTCATTTGCAACTATTTCCTTTTTTGGAATGACTTATTTTTTTTACTTATAAGTTGATTTTTAAGTTTAAAAAAATAAGTAATTTGACCAATGTTTGAGAATGGAGGAGTTTACAGTTAGATATTTTTGCCCAATTTGGAGATGAATTCTGTGTGTACATATAATTATAAAGGATTGTCACATTTCATTAATTTTCCGAGTTTTTTATTATGGTTTATTTGATTTTGGGTTTTTAAACTTAGGGGGGAAGAAAGAGAGATGGTGCAGCTGAAAATGGTCAGGTGATAGACCTTGAGCATGGAAATGCAGTACCGGTATTTGTGAACTCTTACAAGTCTAATTTTACGGCTTAGATACTATTGCAGTGTGTATTAGGTGCTAACTTAATTTACACCTGAAAATTTCAGGTTGCAAATGTGGGCTTTTTAAGAATACTGTCACTGGTTAGTTGGATTACATTTGTATTTTATTAGTACCGGATCGTGGAGCGGAGTTAACTTTGGTCAATCGACTAATATAGTGTTAATAAATATGCGCGGAAGGTGATCTCTCTCTGCGCTGTTAAGATTGTGCATTGGTCAATTGACCAACTTACCATGAAGAACTTCATGGTTACCGGATACTGGAAGGAAATATAATGCTGATACGTATGATTACTTTGTAGGCAAAGCCTGAGGCTAAGAACTTGACTCTTGCTATGGTTGCGCTGCTGATTGCGTCCGCATCAAGCATACTAATCGTATGTCCTCTCCCTCCTTTTGATTAAGAAGTAACAAATGGTTCTGAATTAGAAATACAGGCATTTGATTCTAAACTTGTAATGACATTATACTGTTAGTGCTGCAGCCAAAGTTTGGTGGAAAAATAATTGATATAGTGTCGGGAGATATTCAAACACCTGAGCAGAGAACTGAAGCTCGGAGTGCAGTCAAGAACACTATACTGGGAATTTTTCTGATTGTCATAGTTGGGTATGACCATTGCTCAATTTTTTTCCTTTATCTATCAGAATTCAGTTTAGTCTCATTATTTGGCTTGTTTCAGACTTTCATACCATTTAATATGTAGATTTCAACATTAAATTTATATTGGACATAATTTGGTTATGTTCTCTGACGAGCACTAGTCTTAAACTTGGTTGAAAAATGTATCTTTATTATATTAATACAGTTCATAGTTACAGACTGGATTTTTATAAAGCATGTTGTTCTTTAGTCACGCTATTTTACTTTGATTCCTTGGTCATCTTAAGGGGTTTATATCCATTACTTTGCTCATTTCCCAGCTCAGTTGCAACTGCAATTCGAGTGTGGTTGTTTACTTCTTTAGTGAAAGGGTTGCTGCTCAGACTGTTGAGAAAGAACCTGTTCAGCCATCTAGTTCACCAAGTAAATATAAGTTATCTTTGCACAGAAATGGTTTTTTTTTTTGTTTACAGATTCCATTTTGTTGCCAAGGGAATGAAACTGGCGCCCAGCTTTTGGCGACTTAAAGTACTTGGATGATTTTAAAGTGAAAGTTCATTTACAATAATGTTGCAGGAAATAGCCTTCTATGATGTTACTAGAACTGGGGAGCTCCTAAGTAGGTTATCTGAAGATATTCAGATCATTAAAAATGCTGCAACCATCAATATTTCTGGGGGCCTAAAGAATCTCTCTACTGCAGCTATCGGTCTGGGCTTTATGTTTACAACATCTTGGAAATTAACACGTAAATGCTTTAATTATGAAGCCTAAACTTCAACTCTTTATCCACAATCTAGCACATGCTTAACCTAACTTCTTTCCAATTGTTGTGTTTTAGTATTGGCTTTGGTCGTTGTTCCTGTCATATCTCTAGCAGTACGTAAATTTGGTCGATATCTTCGTGAACTTTCCCACAAGACTCAAGCTGCTGCTGCTGTGGCTGCCTCGGTTGCTGAGGTTATTTATTGTGACTTAAAAAAAAAGTTTAAATTTTCAGTTGCTAGTCTCTATGTTAAATAATCATGCAGTTTAACCCTGCTGTCCCTTGAACTAGACAAATTTTATGGCATGTTCCATAAATAGTTTTGGTGAATATATTAAGAAAGGGCAAAAAGCACCTTTATACGTACGGTAATGAAATCGATTTATAAAGCAATTGGTATTGAATCTTAAAAATATCTGATTGAATGCTTTCTTTCTAAAAGCGAAAATTAAAGTTATTCAAATCCAATTTCTTGACTAAGTCAAATAATTACACACGTGGCATTGAAAAAAATCAAAATATTATTATTTTCTTATGTGGCAATACAAAAAAAATCAAAAATAAAATAATTGATTATGTGGCAAAAATGATTAAAATAATAACAAAATTAAAATAAATAATAATTCATTCATTTTAAAATAATTCATTTTAAAATAAAATAATTAATTTTAAAATTAAAATAAAATAATTAATTTTAAAATAAAATAATTAAAATAATAAAATTAAAATAAATATTTGGAATTAATGATTAATCATTAACTTGTAAAATGATTATTTTATTTTTATTTTAAAATTAATTATTAATCATTCCGTTAAAAAAAAATCATTAACTTGTAAATAAATCATTTTTTCACATAAAAAATTCTGTTTTTGTTTTTAAAAACAAAAACAGAATTTCTTTTTAACTTGTAAAATTAAATTTTGTTTTTAAAAATTCTGTTTTAAAAACAAAAACAGAATTTTTTTAACTTGTAAAATAAAATTCTGTTTTTTAAAATTCTATCTTTACAAAATTATGTTTTAAAAAAATCTATTTTAAAAACAAAAACAGAATTTTTTTTAATGTGGCAAAAATGATTTTTTACAAGTTAATGATTTTTTAACCAAATGATTAATAATTAATTTTAAAATAAAAATAAAATAATCATTTTACAATGCTAATGATTAATTATTAATCATTAATTCAAAATATTTATTTTAATTTTATTATTTTAATTATTTTATTTTAAAATGAATTAATCATTATTTATTTTAAATTTATTATTATTTTAATCATTTTTGCCACATAATGAATGATTTTATTTTGGATTTTTTTTTCTATTGCCACATAAGAAAATAATAATATTTTGATTTCTTTTCAATGCCACGTGTAGATTATTTTTGACTTCCGGCCCAAGAAATTAGATTTGAATTACATCAATTTTCAATTTTAAAGACAAATTACTCAATCAGATATTTTTAAAGCTTCGATGACTAATTAGTCGACGACCACATGCTCGTAAAGGTACTTTTTGCCATTAAGAAAGAGTAATCTGGATTTATGTACACGTGTTCTTATCTTATTCTATCGTTACTATGCTGAGATATCTCACAATTTTATCCCGAAGGGGGGAAAGTGGAGATTGAAAAGTTTACTGTTCATTTAATTTTTGAGTAAATGCGTTCAGGGGAGATAGATTAGATTTGATTCCAGAGGGTTGGAGCTACAAATATGTTTCTGAAATGGAAGTCTGTCATTGTTGGTTAGGAAACTTTTGGCGCCATACGCACAGTAAGATCTTTTGCCCAGGAAAGTTATGAGATTTCACACTACTCAGGAAAAGTCGATGAGACTTTGAAGCTTGGCCTTCAACAGGCTGTGAGTTCCTTAATCACCTCTCTCAAACACACACATTAGAGGCACACATCCGCGAAAGAGGATTTAGTCTCTTTTACTTTGTGCTGCAGAAAGTAGTTGGTTGCTTCTATGGAGGTTACAATGCAGCATCGACATTATCAGTTATCATGGTAGTGATATATGGCGCTAATCTAGCAATTGCAGGTTCTATGAGCCCGGGTGCTCTCACGTCCTTCATTCTTTACAGCCTCGGGGGTAAATTTTCTTGATTTTCAATTCATCACACAATGAAACTGTGATATATTTACATTATGAAGGATTCATCATGAACTTGGCATGTATATAAATTAGTATGAACCTTGGCTCGTAACCTTAACTCACCTTGATCATTGAACTTAAAGTTTGTGAAATATTACTAACTTGATGAATACTTCAATTTGCAGTAGGAACATCTGTGTCGGGACTGTCAGGATCGTATACGGTAATGATGAAAGCTGCTGGAACAAGTAGGAGGGTTTTTCAGCTTCTGGATCGTGTTTCATCAATGCCAAAATCAGGAAATAAGTGTCCTCTGGGGTTGGTTTTACTAAGTGTCATCTCTTATTCTGTTATTAAATTTATTTACCAAGACAAATCTAAAAAAGCTATGATTATTGTACAAATGGCATTAGGAGAAGGACCGGTATCAAGGCCAACTTGATGACTTGTACATAAAAATCTCATAATGATGCATAATCACAGATAGTTTGACTTGGAAATCATTGATTAGAGATGGTGCAAAAGAGATTGTCTAATTATTCTAGGCGTTTACCTATTAAAATCACGTCTTTCCCAAAATTTAGCCAGAGTGGTAATGCAATGCTTGATTTTCCTACTTTCAAGATACTGACAGTTAAAACCTTAGTGTTAATATCGTTATCTATGATTGTAGCAATGAAGATGGGGAAGTGGATCTGGATGATGTCTGGTTTGCCTATCCTTCCCGCCCTAACGATATGGTAATCAAGGTAAACATTTTCCCTGGATTATTTTTAGTTTTGATGGAACTCATAATATCCCTCTAACTTAGAGATCAAAGTAATGACATTTCGGGATTTTTAGGGCATAACACTGAAACTGCAACCTGGCTCAAAGGTTGCGCTGGTTGGTCCAAGTGGTGGTGGAAAGGTAATACATCTTTGAGCCAAAAGTTCATGTTTAAGTTAAATTCATATTCATGCCTCATATATTAAACAACATATATTTAATGGAGTTCATGTTTAATTGTGTGTGGCAGACCTCAATAGCAAACTTGATTGAGAGGTTTTATGACCCTGTCAAGGGAAAGATTTTTCTTAATGGAGTTCCTCTAGTAGAAATATCAAATGATCATCTGCATAGAAAGGTAATCTTGGTATCATCAATTCCTCAAAACAAAAAAGAGAAGTATTTGGATTGAGATTTTCAGAATTTCCATCTATCTAATAAATATTTCCCAAAAAAATTAGATCAGTATAGTGAGCCAAGAACCGGTGCTTTTCAACTGTTCCATTCAAGAGAACATTGCCTACGGGTTAGATGGCAAGGCAAGCAGTGTCGATGTGGAAAATGCAGCTGTATGTGTTTCAAAATCTTCATATGCCAAGTAGCCATCCCATGCATTCTACAAGAAAGGTGATTCTGATCCTACTATTTTGTTTGAATTGCAGAAAATGGCAAATGCCCATGAATTCATATCCAAATTGACTGAAGGGTACCAGACATTTGTTGGAGAACGCGGGGTAAGGCTTTCAGGAGGACAGAAGCAAAGAGTAGCTATAGCGAGAGCTCTACTGATGAACCCAAGAATTCTTCTTTTAGATGAGGCCACCAGTGCTCTTGATGCTGAAAGCGAATACCTAGTTCAGGTGTGTGATCAACACATTGTCCATAGAAATGCACTTACTTAACCAAAACTTAACTTTTGTTCTCTCACATTTACTTTACAACTGGAGGAAATTCCCCAAAAAAATAGCACAGGTTCCACTTTTTCCTATACAATCGTATATGAAAATGTTGTGTATATTGTCTGTTGAACTTGTTTTGTTGCAACAGATGCTATATAATTGTGGAGTATTGCTATGGTGACAAAAGAAACTTACAAAAAATAGCTTACAAAATGATGTGCCAGGTGTAATTAGTCGATGATCCACCATACATGGATGGGCCTATTGATAATAAGGGATCACAGCCATCCACATCATTTTGTATCCACTTTAGTCACCAAAGCACTATTGATAATTGTATTGGAAAAAGTTGCACCAATGCTATTTTCCTGGGATTTCTTCTAGTGTATCTAGTTTTGCCTTTCAGTTTAACAATTTTCATATGATGTTATTTTATAGGATGCCATGGATTCTCTGATGAAAGGCAGGACAGTTCTAGTTATAGCGCATAGGCTTTCGACAGTGAAAACTGCAAACACTGTGGCAGTTATTTCTGATGGTCAGATAGTTGAGAGTGGGACTCACGACGAGCTCCTCGCCAAGAATGGTATTTATACTGCATTAGTCAAGAGACAACTACAAGGTCCAAAAACTGAAATTTAGTTGTACTTGTCCAATTAAACTCGAATGGGGGACAAAAAAACAGCAATAGAAATGGTTATTTGTAGCAATTGCAAGACCTTTATGTCTTCAATGCTGAATGATTGGCGCGGTTTCTAGTTTCACTGACATTTTGTTCTATGTTAGATTATCTGCTTCTATAATACTTGTGTATATATAAGAATTGAAGTTGAGAATGAAAGAAATAGATAAAATTGTACTATGGTTGTAGTGTAGAAAGAAAACAAGAGAATATATGAAACATCATAAAATGAAAAATACACAAGTGGATTATAAATAGCATCAGGGGTGGTAAATGAGGGGGGGAAACTTTATTTTATTCAATATAACAAAGAAAAATGGAAATACATGGCCAGAATATTGAACCAAAAGATCAATAATAATAACAAAGGAGGGTGACAATTAACATCTGCGTGCGCATACTGCAGAACAAGTGCTACACTAATACACTACACAGTATGACTTGATTACAGTCATTCACTGAATGAGATAATCGCCACAAGAACCCCACTTGCTGCCTTAACCTGGTTTCTCTCCAAACATCATGCATTTGGTGTTCGACTACAAATTGCTTCTGCAAGTCAGAATTCCCTGGCTTCAGTAAAAATGGAGAATAACCCTCAACATGCTTGATTTGCTGCCTTAACCTGGTTTCTCTCCAAACATCATGCATCTGGTATATCGACTACAAATTGCTTCTGCAAGTCGGAATTCCCAGGCTTCAGTAAAAATGGAGACTAACCCTCAACATGCTTCTTTTGACATAACGCTGTTCACAATTTTTCGTGGTGTTCAGATTCGCCTAACCTTCTTACATGGTGTAACATTCAACATGACCTTGTTATTAAAGAACTTCAGTACAGGCATGTAATGTACACTTTAGTTAACTGCAAGGCATAGCATCAAGGAAAAAAAATCCTCCTTTATAACAGATTATGTAAGCACAAGATTTGGAAAGATCACAAGTATATCTGCATACCTAGCCAACAAGAGGAAGCTGCTTTATTAGCTCCCCTGCTCAATTATTTGAATCTGACAGGTTATCCTGCATCTGTGAACAGAGAAGCATCTGTCAGAATGTAAAAAGCAATCTCAGATGGACACAAGTGACCTATTGAGAAGACAAAACAGAAACTACGAAGCATCTCTCCACTAACTCTTGTGAGTACATAATGGATTTCTCCTACTGCCATTGCCTCATTCTTCTATGTAGATCGCAATATTAGTTCTAGTGCTAGTTCTAGTGCTGCTGTCTACTGAATCCCTTTCGCTACCTCTAATCAATGTTCGAAATAGCGCTCGACGCGTACGCCTCGAGGCGCGCCGCGTAGCGAGGCGGAGAAAATTGTTTGCGAGGCGACCACTTGCGCTGGACTCAGACAAACAACCGCCTTTATCAGTCGAGGCTTGCGCCTCGTGGCGTCGCGACTCAAGGCGCCTTAAGACCACAAAACCTCTAGTAGGTGTATTGAGGATGCCAGATTCAGAGAAGGTGCCGGGAATGGAATTTTTATATGGTGCCATGGACAATGCAAAAGAAGAGATTACAAAAAATCTGGATAATGAGGAAGGGGCCTATAAAGAGATATGGAGCATAATAGATGCTAAGTGGGATAATCAGTTGCATCGGCATTTGCACGCTGCTGCATATTATTTGAATCCTCATTTTCAATATGAAGACAATTTCTATGCAAATGCGGAAGTTAAGGTGGGATTGTACTCTTGTATGGACAAGCTTATTCCTAACGCTGTGAAAAGAGAGAAAGCTGATTTGCAAATGGATGTATTCCGATTGAGGCAAGGGTTATTTGGCTATACAAATGCCAAAAATACGTGTAAGAAACGTGCTCCCAGTAAGTACCGTTGATTAATGTCTGGTTATGCTTTCATTTTGATTAAACGATATCTGGTAAGATTGATATATATTTTAATATTGATCCAAATTGATTGGTGGATCGTGATATGGAGATGAAGCTCTAATTAAGAAACTTTGCGATAGAAGATTACGAGTTTAACTTGCTTTCATCTTCTGGGGTGTGGCGTAATTGAGTACTTTCGATTCGGTATTTATTAGATATAAATCATTTTATGAGATCTGACATTGTCACTAATGCTAAATTACTTGTAATATAGATACATACAAAGAGAAGGAATCATTGTCTCGCATCCGTGCTTAACTCATTGGCTTACATTATGTATGATAAGAAATTAAAAGATCGGCATATATCAAGAAAAAAGGCACTAACGGAAGAAGAAGATCCATTGGTTGTTGAAAATGTGTCATCGATAATGAGTGGATTACGGGGAAATGATGAAAATATCTCGGGACTGACTTCTGGGAATGATGATATGGAGGAGGGTGAAAGGACTCATGGGAATGAGAAGACAGTTGGGGGAGGAGAGACTATTGTGAGGAGGAGATTACACTTGGAGGCAAGGGACTCGGGGAACAAGTAGTAAACAAGAAGTCAAAAGAAAGAGAAACACTTTGCCCGCCAAAAACTATGTCAAAAGGTTAGTGTCATTACTTAAGTTGCCTTTAAGGTGTTCTTTAAAAAAACATATTCATTTGGATTAAATATATATTCACTTGTTTATTTATAGATAAAGGGAAGGGATTGCAATTGGTTGATGAAGAACCTGAGTTTGAGAATCTTAGCACTCGACAATGAGGAGGATGATGGAAGGCTATTAGATACGATGATGATTCCATGGAGGATCCTCTTAGTGATGATAGTGATGATGGTGATGGGGATGATGATCTAGGATTTGATCCATTATTCAAGCCGCTAGATACAAATGATACATTACTTACATAGTGATGGATGATCACTATATAAGTACTTGATGATATTATGTTATTTTGATGTTTTGTAATAATACATTACTGTGACGTTGGTTATTTATGTCTTCTATGACCTTAATTGTAATGATGAATTATTTTATGGTTTTATTAGTATTTTCATAATTTTTGGGGACTTTTAGGTCTTTAAATCAAGGCTTCATACTCGCTCACTTCTCGAGGCTTCGCCTCATGATAGCCAGCCTGCAAAAAATGCCTCGTACCAATTTTAACTTTTTCGAACATTGACTCTAACCACAAAACCCATGAAGACCTACTTTCTCAAGCTGGGAAAAAAGAACCTTCAAATAGAATCTTCATTAATCCTCTAGATGGAATCACCCACCTTGAAGCACAATCCTTGGCTTGCTTCTTGCTTCCTTTATCACCGCATAAGAACATATGGATTAATTAAAAACTCAAACTGATTCAAGCAAATTGCATCTCTTCAGCACTCAGCAAAAATGCCAAAAACACATTGCTTGTACTTCAAAATTAAGGCTAGTGGAAATTGCAAGCAGGTACTTTTATACATTAAAAAGGGCAAGCAACATCCTAGATTTCCAAATGTGCGAGAACTGGAACTTTGGACCTCTGCTGAATCCAGCTCCATGTTATTTCTTGTATGATATGCCAAAAACACTTTAAGGGAGAACCTACCACTTCCAATATAATCATAATAGATGAGAAGAATAGAAGCAGTCTACTCAAGCACATTTCCACAGCCACTTCATGCCATCAATCTTCCTAGAAAAATAAGATGACAAATGAGTTCACAGAGTGGCATGTTTAACCACAGGGGTAGGAATAAAGTAAATAGAGTTATTATACAATATAGAATAGATACAAGTAGGAAAGAAAAGGAAAAGTCAAACCATACATGTTATAGAAAATTACTATTTATTCCCATATCTAAAACTTAGAAGGGGTTATTGACTTATTGCTAGATGCCTTTATTATAAAGTGTGCTATTAAGCATGAGAATGCAAGTTGGAACACTAAGTGCAGCCACAACCGGCATTACCCTCAGAGGCTAATTTTCTCATATTGTAACTTCTCCCAACATCTGAAATTGGGGAATCAACATTGGGCAAGCCTAACATGTTACTCAAGATTTAGGATAATAGAGTTCCAACACATTTTTTGATAATAAGTTATCAATTAACTGCATATGGAGGGGGGAGTTGTCAAATTCAGTTGATAAATTTGGCAACAATAGAGAGCACATCTTTTTTTATTCATGATGTAACATGCCAGGTCAGACATCTGATAAAATTGCTTTCTCAAACTAAAATCTAAAAGAACAGAATATACATATGAGACAATTGTGTAAAAGTGAATGTAAATATAAATAAGAAAAAAAATAGATAATAACATTGCTTCTTTATCTCAACAAAAGTAATAGGTCCTACCAATTGGTCCATCGAATATTGAACCTTGCCAACAGATAAAGTTAAAAATGGTGCTATTATTATCTTGAGAGCAAAAAGTATTAATAAATGAAAGATTGTATACCTTAGAAAGGTTGAACAGATAGACCATCATGCCGCATTTGTCGCATAGACTTGAGAGGAACTACTTGTCCTAGTGGTTCCATGAAAGATCTTATGTTTTTCACATCTTCTTTGGATTCTGGATATCTTTGTGGTTTGAAAAGCTTCCACATTCCTACTGGATGCTGGTTTTTAAGTTCAACCTCTCCTGCAAATCTCCCATAAATTCTTTCACACTCAGGATACGGCTTGACATAAAGATTGTGAAATCTCACTCTACTAAGCTTAATCAAAGACTTCAACCCCACCTCATCACCAAGCCCACCTTTTGATCTCAAATACTCAATCACAGTGTATCGAGGAACAATTTGTTTCCCAAAATTCACACCCAAATACTCCGGAACTTCAACCAGCCATAGAACATCAAATTTCATCTTATTCACCAAAAAATCAATCTTCCTCTCAATGTCCTCTATGTCGTATAGAATCACCCTCGGTTCTTTCCAAAGAACAGTAAAAGCATCTTTGCGTATCAATCCATATTTGCATAAGCAATCAACCCTCAGTTTCACTTCATACCCAGCCCTAAAAGCTCCATCGCAAAATATTTTCTCCTTTACCGATATTCGACATTTCAAACTCCTCAGCATTCTCAAAGATTGAGAGAGCTCTCCTACTTCCAGCCCGAGAACTTTCGGGTCTCTAACAATCACTTTCTTAACCTCAACCAGGCTACAACTCAAATCCATAAATTCATCAAGCAAGGGCTTCAACCTATTTTCCAACCCAAATCCCAAAACCCCGGGAAATTTTCCGAAAATCCAATCAATGCCGTTCCTCTGGATTCCAATTCCTTCCAAGAAATTAATTTTATCTCGAATTAGCTCACCACTTGTAAACAAAATCACCTCTGGAGACACCTCTAAAACCCTACAAACAGTAATATCACTAAACCCTAAACCCTTGACACGCTGTACACAGCAACAAAGATCATCTGGCGTAAAATCAAATTTCCTAGAAAGTCCAATAATATTCTGAATTGCCAATGAAGAAAGATTAGAAACCCCAATTTCTAAAATACCCATTCTCCAATTCTTGAGAAACTCAAAATCTAGAACCCTAGAGCAACTAAATACCATTGAAACAACAAATTTCCGGCAGGAATTCAAGGATAATAAAATCTTCACTGATTTTTCAATATCAGAGTATTTCAAATTCAGTAAAAAATGATTCTTATTCAGGAATTCATGGAGTTCAGAGGGTGGAAAACCGTACCTTTGAAATAGACTCAAGAGGGGATTTAAATTTTCCCTTTTAGATTTCTGTGAGAATTCTTGAGAATTAGGAATTGGGTATTTAGTATTGGTTGAAAAAGATTTGGCTTTTAAGTTTGAAAGTGGAAAGACTGGTTTTGGAGATGAGGTGATAAAGAAGTGAAAAATGGGTCTACCAAGAACTCTAAACGCCATTGCTTATCAAACAGCTACAAGCTTTCATCAATCGAACCGAAAGTTAATACTACTACTAGCTAGAAAATGGAATTGCAATTCTAACAGTGCGTTTTCATGTTTTTGTAAACAATAATTATTTTGATGACTTTGACCAAAAATTAAAAGTAAATGCTACTCTGTTATAAAATCTTAGTAAATATAGAAATATACTCTTATAATTGGTGCATTAAATTATTCAGAGAAGTTTTTCTTCTGCTTTCTTTCTTCGGATATCATTCCTTTATATAAGCGCAAAGCTCAGTATTCATGGGAGAGAAAGGACAAAAGATGGGAGTCACGTAAAAAAAGAATCAGAAAAAGGGGAGGATAGGGGAGTAGGTAATCAATATTTTAATACTTCCTCTGATTTTCTACGATAGAAGATTATGTCTCATTAAAAACCTTGTTAAGAAAATTCAGTGGAAAAAATTTAACGAAGGGAAAAAGAGTACATATCTTTTACATAAATATCTTAATTGACTGCCTCGTTAAAACCTTGTCAGGAAAAATCTATTGGGATAAAAACCATGACTAAGGAAAAAGAGTACAGTCTTTCCCTCAAAAGGTTTTCATTACTCCTTGATGAAATGTTGTCATAAGTCTTTCAGTCGACACATTCCGATCCTTTTCCGAAGCTTTGCAAACGTTGCATTTGGTAGCGACTTTGTGAATAAGTCGGCTAGATTATCACATGATCGAATTTGATGCACATCTATATCACCCTTCTTTTGTAGCTCATGTGTGAAGAAGAATTTAGGTGAAATGTGATTTGTTCTATCTCCCTTGATGTACCCTCCTCTAAGTTGAGCAATACATGCAACGTTATCCTCATACAGAATTGTAGGAATGTTTTTTTATTGATGCTAATTCACATGACATTTGAATATGCTGAATAATTGATCTCAACCAAACATACTCTCTGCTTGCTTCATGTATAGCGAGAATCTCATAGTGATTTGAAGATGTAGCTGTCATGGTTTGCTTTGTGGATTTCCAGGATATAGTCGTGTCACAATATGTAAATACATAACCTGTTTGTGATCTTCTATTGTGTGGATCTGATAAATATCATGCATCGGTATATCCAACCAATCGCGAAGTTGAATCTATTGGATAAAATAAACCAAGATCAATACTTTCATGGAGATATCTCAAAATGTGTTTGATCTCATCCCAATGTCTCTTAGTCGGAGAAGAATTGTATCTTGCTAACAAGTTGACAAAGAAAATCGGTCGTGTATGGGTTTGCGAGATACATAAGAGCACCTATTGCACTTAGGTATGAAACTTTAGGTCCAAGAACTTTTTCCATTGTACTTAGGCATGGAACTTCAGGTCCAAAAACTTCTTCCATTGTACTTAGGCATAGAACTTCAGGTCCAAAAACTTCTTCCATTGCACTTAGGCATGGAACTTCAGGTCCAAGAACTTCTTCCTTGCTTTCTAGAGGCTGAAATGGATCTTTATCAACTTTTAAAGATCGAACAACCATCGGGGTAGTCAAAAGATGAGCTTTATCCATATATGAAACGCACCGAGAATCTTTTTTCAAAGATATGTGTATTGATGAACAAAAATTCCAGATGTTAAATGCTCCACTTGTATTCCCAAACAGAATTTTGTCTTTCCAAAATCTTTTATTATTTCAAATTCATCTTTTAAATAAGTAATAGTTCTTGTGAGTTCTTCAGGAGTACCTACAAAATTCAAATCATCCACATATACAGCAATGGTGGAAAATTCACTCTGTGATTTCTTAATAAAAACACATAGACATACATGATCATTTATATATCCATCTTTTATTAAATAATCACTAAGTCGATTATACCACATATGACCAGACTATTTCAATCCATATAATGAACGTTGTAACTCGATTGAATATATGTGACTGGACCTTTGTGATTCAGCCATTTTCAATCCTTCGAGGATTCTCATATAAATCTCACTTCAAGTGAGCCATATAGGTATCTTTACATAACATCCATCGACGCGTGATTCCAAACCTTCCATGGTTGTCATACCTATCGAAAAAATAAAAAGTGACTCCATCCATTACGTCTTCGAGAGTCTCAGATCCCGATAATTAATATCGATTTTTAGAAAACCCTCGAGCTACAAATCGGGCTTTATATCTCACAATTTCATTTTTCTCATTTCGCTTTTCATACAAATATCCATTTATTTCCAACCGTGATTACACCCATCGGTGTTTGACCATCGTCCAAATATTTCTCTTTTAATAGAGATTTTATTTCCAACCGGGATTACACCGGTGGTGTTTTTGAACTCATGGTCCAAATACTTCTTCAAATAGAGATTTTAGCTTAGTTTGAATAAAGATCTTTATATTTTGGCCAATCTTTTCTTTTCCGACATTCTTCCACGCTTTTGTGGTTCGGGATCCGTGTCGAAATCAAAGTAATATCTTATCTTATAAAGAAAGCAAATATATCGTTAATCATGACTTTGCTTCGATCTCATATTTTCTCATCATGTACATAATTTATTGAGATCTCTTGGTGTTCTCTCTTATCCCTTTACCGAGATTTTGAACCTCTTTTGGGGCTATTCCCACTCTTGGAATATGTGCCGCTTCGGGCGGTTTGTACTTTTCTCTGGGGTTATTCTCACTCTTGGAATAAGTGCTTCTTCCGGAGCCGTGTATTCCTTCCGGGATTCCTTTTATTTGTTTTTATTATCGTAAGTGTTGTGTCTCGCACCAACTTGTCTTCCACGCTCGGTGTGGTTTAGATTCTTCTATTACCTTATTTGTCAATTCTTCAGAATTGATTTTTTCAATAGGTATTTCTATCTCTCACCGGAGTATTCACTTTGCAGTGTATATGACTTTATCACTTTTCTAGCATCATTAAATGCATCCGCATTTGATTTGTAATATTTTATAAACAAATAATTCTTTGAACTTCAATTTCACATTGTCTCTGCATAAGGATCAAGTGAATTTAATTTCGATGCATTCCATGATATGTCGAGGGTTTTTATTTAAAACTTTCCTCCTCCTAAAGGTGGAAATACTGATTCATCAAAAATGACAATCTACATAACATGTAGTAAAAACATATCCATTAAAGGCTCAAGAATCGATAATAGAAGAGAATCAAAACCAACATAAATACCTATTCTTCGTTGGGCTCCCATTTTAGTTCTTTGTGGAGGTGCAATTAGAACATATAATGCACTTCTAAAAACTCGAAAGTGTGATATATTGGGTATCTATCCAAGAACTAATCAGAGAGGAAAAAAATTTATGAAGAGTCGTTGGTCTTACTTGAATGATGACTTCAACATGCGAATTGCATGACCCCAAACTGAGGTAGGTAAGTTAGCCCTTAACATCAATGGGCGTGCAATTAGTTGAAGTATCTATTAAAAACCAGGAAATATCGAAATGGACCAGATAATGGGTGAAGGGGTCCACAAATGTCTCCTTGAATTCTCTCTAGGAATTTTGGGGCTTCTTTATAAACTTTTACTGGTGATGGTCGAACAATTAACTTTCCTCGAGAACACGCAGCACAAGGAAATTCACTACTAGGAAAAACCTTTTTATTTTCGAGAGGATGACCAGTAGAATTTTCAATAATACGACGCATCATAGAAGTACCTGGATGACGACCGAGTCTTTCATGCCAAAGCATAAAGGATTTGGGATATATGATTTTTAGAATCATAAGAGTATGAGACTCAATTGCTCTAATTCTCTAATTTTCATAGTATATAATCCAAAAGAAATTTAATGAAGTTTTTCTAGGATATTCTATTTTTCAGAAATAGTAGAACTGACGAGAAAATCTTCATTAAAGATGGTCTGACACGTGTAAAAACATAAATAAGAAATATTATTCATGAAAAACACATATCACGTATAGAACGAAAACTAATAATATTATACATGCAGGGTGTTTAATTAAAACAAAAATTAAACGATATCCCAAAAGATACTTTCAGAAGGTTCAGTAATATCAACAACCTTTTTCTCATTGTGGGTCACTGGTGGATCATCAACAATATTCAATTGATGAGTAACAAAGTTTGTTTCTTTCTCCATTACTTTATTCTTTTGAGACTCCTGGAATAAATCAACCAGATGCCCTCGGCAGCATTTACGTGACGCTGCGACTTAATGCCCATTCATCCCACACCTAAAACAAATATCTGGTTTGTTCTTTATCTGTGTTGTATTTTCTTTATTTTTACCCGACTCAGACACTTGCCACTTCTGGTGGCCTGAATTGTCTCGGTTCTGGAATTTGTTGTTATGATAGCCTCGTTTATTCTTTCGTCCCCATGGCTTTTTTTTATATGACCATCTATTGCCACGTTTATTCTGCTAGAATGACGTGTTATTAATATCTGACAATGGGGTAGCACCGTTGGCGATTTGATGGGTTTTCAACAACAATTCATTATTCTTTTCTCAACAAGGAGGATGACAACAAGTCACCAATTTTGTGAACTTACTCGCCTATATTGTTGTGACAGAATCATGTTGGTGGGATGAAAAGTTGAGAGCGTTTTCTCTAACATTTGGGATTCAGAAACTGGATCTCCGCACAAAGCCAAAGTAGATGTTATTCTATAAATATTGGAACTATATTCCGTAATTGATTTATAATCTTGTAGCATTAAATTAAGCCACTCAAATTTGGCATTAGGGAGAACAACCAATTTTTGGTGATCAAATCTTTTCTTCAATTGTGTCCATAAAGACAAAGGATCTTTGACTGTTAAATACTCAGTCTTTAATCCTTCATCAATATGGTGACGAAGAAAAATTAAGGCTTTTGCATTTTGTGCCGAAGTAGCTGTATTTCCTGATTCAATGGTCTTTTCTAACTCATTTGCACTAAGGTACAATTCTGCATCAAGTGCCCAAGACAAATAGTTGTCTCTAGAAATTTTCAAAATAGAAAAATCTATTTTTGCCAAGTTTGCCATCTATTCTGGGTTAAAACACAATTATTATTTATTAAAATAATAAATAATTGCATGTATGAAATATGAAAAATAAACTACGTCACGACCTCAAGTGGTGATAAAATGCAAATATAAATAATCTTATATTTATATTATTAGCATATTATTTTAGTAAAAAGAATATGTGTGACGCCCCCAAAATAGGTCCATTCCACCCAACCCATTCCGAAATGTGCCAAATACATGATACAGAAATTACTACAACTTTATTATTACAACAAGAAAAGCGTGAGTTTGAATACAAATATTATCTTCTAGACAATATCTATACTCAAATAAATCCCCATCATAATTATTGATACATTATTTTACAAAAATGGTGAGGACTACTAAACAACTCTCTCTAGAACCTTCATTCCATACCCCGACTCGATCCTGCTATGTTCACACCTCCTGAGAAGAAAAATGGAACAACAAGGAAAAGGGTGAGCTCAACTAGCCCAGTAAAGAATATTATGACTAAGATAATATACAACAAATTATCGTTAGTCTTCAACAGAAAAAAATCTAATAGAATACAATAGACAACAAGTTTTAGATCAACAAATGCAGCGGAAACAACAATCCATTAGAAGAGTCACGTAGAGAATGAATTCTATTGTCTTCTAAGATTTAAAAGTCCATCATCAATATTTTATCCCTCAGAATAACAATCAATATACATCTTTAATCATCTTTACACTACAAAAGCAAAGATATTCATTTGTATCACCAAATAATCATATTCATCTCAACACTGCTCATCTT
This sequence comes from Panax ginseng, assembly GCA_020205605.1. Lineage (NCBI taxonomy): Eukaryota > Viridiplantae > Streptophyta > Magnoliopsida > Apiales > Araliaceae > Panax > Panax ginseng. The sequence continues at coordinate 138,573,655 of CM035145.1, read as the reverse complement.
TGCACTACGGTGCCAAAGATATTCATCGATTAATCGCTCATCTTTGCACTTCAGCCAAAGATATTCATCAAAATTATCACCATTAAGGACCGAGGATGATGAAAATATTTTAAGAACGAATCCAAAGGATATAGAAGGACAAATATTAGGGATTCGCATACAACAGTTTATCCAAGATCGATAATACTTCATAATAAACGATTTTTGAAGCGAGAACTCAAAAAATAACGATCAAAACATGGATACAATCAAAGATAGAAATTCAAATAATAGACATCTTGGACAAAAAGAAAATTTTTATTTTTCTATTGAATAGTCATGCCGTATTTGTGAATAATTATAGTATCGATACGTAATAGTGTCGATACGTGAATAAGAACTTCCAAACACAAAAGATAGAAATTTCACAAAAAACATCTTCACGCTTCGTGAATAGTAACTCGTGAATAGTAACTCATGAATAGTAACTCCGACATGAAAAAGTTCCAAATTTGATAAAAAGTTCAACAAAGATTTTGGCATAATGATATTGAAGAAAATAATATCATTTGCGAAAGAAATAACATCCCTTACCTCAAAATAACCGTATTACCGATCAATTTCGGTATAGTCTTGTGTAAACTCGCACCGTATAGCAATAGACACTCAAAGTATACTCACAAGAATACGCCGATAATATAGAGAGAGAAAGAGAAAACTTAGTTTCGTGTGATTTTCAATTCTAACTTAGCCTCTATTTATAGGAGAAATGTTAGAAGCATGAAAGGAGACTAAATTAATAAAATATATTATTATTAATTCAAAATTCCTACCCACATGTTTTGAAAACTCTAGCATGCCTTCTTTGGTCAAAAACATCACCACCCATGTGCCAACAACCACAAAAACGTTTTTCTTATACAAAATAATTAAAACTTCCAAAATCAATTATTTGAACTCCTAACTTCAATAATTCATGATAAATAGCCTTTTTATCGGAAAATTGAATCTCTCGACTTCGAGGAAATTCAATTCTCTACAACTTTGCGAAGGAAGTTTTTCCAAATTCCAAATGAAATTATCCAAATCCATAAATGAGCGATTTTACGATATATAATCAATTTTCTATTAAGAATTGTGTCCACCGAAACACAAAACATATGTTAAACATTTAATGCCACAAAATACTCTACCTCCTCATATACTCATATATCCCACATTCATTATAAAAATATCACTAATTAATATATTATTAAAATAATATATTTAAATGAATTATTTTATCGTAAAAAGATAAAATATTAATTTTCAACAATTGTCACATTAAAATTTTCTCCATCTATATTCACATAAAATCAATATCATATAAATCAATAATTAATTATTCACAAATAATATTATAGAATCACATTACTAACAACTGATAGCTTCTCAGGAAAGAGGGACTTTCCAATAAAATTTCTCTCCTTTCTTGGTATGAATTAGGTGACCAAACCTCTCCTTAGATGTAACTTTCTAGACATTGCCAATAATGTTATCTAATAATATTATTCAGATAATATGAATTATTGCTTCGATAATGAAAAATATTGTGTAATGACAATTATTGAAACAACAACAATATAAAATATCAACGCAGAAATTATTGAATCAATAAAATAAAATACTGAATAGTAATTATCGTAACAATTATTGAGTAGCGCTTTCTTATGTCATTTAATCAATAATTTAACAATATTGTGCAATACTGGTAATCTTCTTAACCACGACGATATATCGTATTTTAACCACCGTAATCCAATGATGTTAATTGGTAATAACTACGTCGTTATTTATAAAAATACATACTTGTCGCTTTTCCTCATCCGACGCTTATTACATTATGGGGCCCATTAATGATCATACGCAAATAAATGCACGGATATTCCCCGACAAAAAGAATATTCCACGACCAAAACGAATATTTCCCGAAACAATAATGAATATTTTATAACCACTTGCTTATTTTGTAAACTTTGCACATTTCACCCATAACCAAAGAATTATATCAAATTAACCCTTATTAATTTAGAATAATGAATAAAGGAAAAATTCAATTTTATTTATAATAAGTTGGGGTCTTACAATATGCAATCGTTAATGTATATATACAATTATAAAAAAATATATATACAAAATTGCAAATGGATCTTCACCCGTCATGCGGTAATCCACGTAGACAGATCATTTTCACAATTTAATAAAGAATGAATATAAAAGATCATTCACCATGCATGTGGTAATCCACATGTATGTGTTATTCCAATGTAATAATAAATAATGGAATAATGTAAGAATTTCATCAAATGCGTACGATAAATCGATCAAGACATGAGACAAGTTATTCTCAATGTAATAATAAATGCGGAATAATAAATAATGAAACCAGCCAAAGTAATATGCAATCGGCTGTAATATTCCTACGTAATAATAAATAACGGAATAATAAAAAAGAATTTCACCATGTATGCAGATTTCGCGATAAACAAAAGTTATTCCAACATAATAATAAATTACAAGAATTTAAAGGCAATTATAAGAATAAAATTATATTATTAGTGGCATAGCCAAACCGGTAATATAATAATAAATTGCAAGAATTTAATTGTACCGTCTCAGTTGGTTAGAGCCTCGTGCTGATAACGTGTTATAAAATCTTAGTAAAGTATAGAAATATACTCTTATAATTGCTGCATAAATTTAGAGAGAATAAGTGAGAGAGAAAGAAAGAGAAATTCTTCAGAGAAGTTTTTCTTCTGCTTTCTTTCTTCAGATATCATTCCTTTATATAGGCGCAAAGCTCAGTATTCATGAGAGAGAAAGGACAAAAGATGGGAGTCACGTGAAAAAGGAATCACGAAAAGGGGAGGCTAGGGGAGTAGGTAATCAATATTTTAACATACTCCTAGTCGTTATCGGTTTTATAGGCATGTTTAGATTTTTTTGAATATTTATTTTTAAAAAAAAAATTAATTATTGTGATGGTGTGGTATATTATAATAATTGTTATGTCTGATTATAAATTATTTTAAATTACAAAGAATGTTTAGATAATATAATATTTTTAAAATTTTAATTTATTTTTTTATTACGTCGTGGTCCTGCAATTACTATATATATTATAGAAGAAGATAGAAATTAAAACAAGTCTTTTACTAATATTTTATAATTAACCACTTCTCTACACCCTGCAGCTCCTTATATAAAGTTATTGACTTGTAGATAATACTAGAAAATAGGACAGCTAACATTCCAACGCGCATAGCATAGACTAGGTAAATGACTATAATAACTTCCAAATTGCATCCTAAATTTTAGTTCTAAAATTGATTTGCACCCTAAATTTTATTTTGAATTAAATACACTTTAAATTTTGAGTTTCAATATAATTTGTACATTTTACACTAAAGTTTAGGGTGCAAATTATTTTTATTATTGGGTGAGAATGGTAAAAATTGTTTTGAAACTCAAAATTTAGGGTGCATTTAATTCAAAATAAAATTTGTGGTGCAAATTGATTTTAAACTTAAAGTTTAGGGTCCAAATTGGAGATTAGTCAAAAAAAAAGACCCCTCCTCCTTTATGACTGAACAAACTCTCAAAACTTTGCATCATTCGGCAACTATGCAGAGGCTATTGTCCCTCAAGCTAGTCTCAAAAAATCCTAGAAATCTCTCAAATAATAGCAGTTCATTTTGCTCTAACAGCTTCCTTTCTCTCTCCAAAACAACCCCACTTCAGCCCCACAATGCTCATGGCCATTTCTTCTCTCAGTACACAACCCTTTCACATTCATGTTCCACACCCAAGAAAATTTTTGGGTTTCTTTCGAACCCAGTTCTTTTAAAGCAGTTGTTACCAAATTCAAATGCCCTTTTGAAGGGTCCAAGTAAAGGCCTTTTTGATTTCAAAGTTGGGTTTCTAAGAGCTCAATTCCCAAAGAGAAATTACCACTATGGGTCATCATATAAGTCCCGTTCCAGTGGCTGGTAATGTACTTTTGTGTGATTTGATTTGGGTAAATTTGGATGTTTTTACCATTTTTTTAAGCTTTCATATTATTTTTTTCTGACGAGTTTTTTGGTTCCCAAGTTTGATTTTACTTGTTTTCCTCTGATCAGGTGTGGTTGTTTGATTGTTCAAATTAATTGCTTTAGGGATTTGGGTTTAATATTACAATAAGTCTTGGCAGACCCGATTGGACATTTCCAATTTTTATTTTATTTACTCTCAAAAAATGTATAGAAGTATTTATTCGGACAAGAATTTTTACAAAATATAGTGTTTTAGATGTAATTTGGATACATATACAAAAATAGGATTGTACATTTTTTATAACCATGTTTTTGTATATTGTTGGGTCGGGATATTTCCTTTCTTTGGGCCGGGTACATTGGGCCTACTCACATAATCAATCTATTGGGCCTTTATTATTAACCCGTGAAAGTCACTGGGCCCAGTCACCATATTATATCCATTTTAACCTTTAAGGCTGGGTCGGTCCAGTGGATCGACCCATTAGATATTTTAATATCTGTTACTTTGACTTGTGATGATGAAAAAGCATGACGGTTGACCAAAGTTCTGCCGTATGCATTAATGTGGATGGGATCATAGCCGTTGACGGTGAAAACCGTGGCCAAAGCGATGGATAAGCTACATATAGTGGCGAGAACCTTTCGGATCGAGAGGGTGTGTCGGTAGTAGTGGGTGGCACGATAATCCGGGCAGAGATAGTATAACCTAAAGAAGGAAGCCTTCACCAACAATGTAAAATCGTCAAGCTTGTGGTGTTTATCGTGTTCTTATGCGGGATCATGGCGTCTTACGTGATTGGGGCGTGGCGAGAAGATCTTAAGCGTTAACATTGGCGCGGCGAAGGAGGGGCGCTGCTTTCTAGTGTTCTTGAGTTATCAATCACAATATTTCCATTTATTACTACATCGGAAGTTATGGCACAAATCGGGGTTCTCGTTCGAGATCCCACTACTTAGAAGATAGATAGTGGTTCTTTGTTGACAAAGAAAGCATGATCATGGCCAGAAGGCAAGTAAAAGGCACCCCGCTTAGAACTTCGTAGACCAAGTGGTCAGTGATGAAGATGGTGGACGGCGAGATAGAGCTTTGGAGGTTCTTTTGGAGCGGAGCGAGGATGTAAATTGTCTTGGCGAGGATGTAGTGGCGGAAGCAAGGATATAGTTGTGCAGATTCTTCGGGATTGCGGTGAGGACAAAGCATTCAATTATGTCGATCACCGAAAGATGTGGTACGCCTAAAGATGGACAACCGTGAGTTGGAAAGCGATCTATACACTTTGAGAACATGTCTCGGTGATCCTCACGACCAAAGAAGACACTAAAGAACCATATTCCTCGAGCATCCAAGAGGGTACTCCATACTATTGGTCTTGGGATTATGGTCGAAGCGAGTAGATGAAGACCCAACAACCATTTTCTGATTGGCCAGAAGAGGGTACTCATTCTATTAGTCTTGAGATTATGGTCGAAGCGAGTAGATGAAGACCCAACAACCATTTTCCCGATTGATCGAAGAAGGGTATTCCGCCTATCGGTTTTCGGATTATGGTCGCAGCAGACGAAGAAAAGCCGATCCGGGGAGTATGCACCTCGGAATACAAATAAGGCATTACGCTTGAGTATCCTCACCACAATGTGTAAAGTTTCACCAAGTAGATCCGAAATTACACTCCAGAGAGTCCATTGAGGGCACACCTTCTTGTGGGCACTTGTCTTGAAAATCCATCTAAAGTCGCGGCGACTCTAGATGGAAAGCGGTGAGGAGTCCGAAACAAAGCCGTTGCGATGCCAATTTCACGAGGCTTCGTGGACATTGCATGCGAGATAGATATTCCATTTGGGACATCGAGACAAAGAGACTATCGAGGGTCGATCACAATAACAATTCCATTCTTGATGCATTATCGAAGTTGACCACTACGGATGCTTATAACTTTGATGGCAACGACGTCTTTCCCTGGATCGGATCTTTGGCAAAGTAGTCCAAATCTGAGAGTCTCAATTTTCTCTCATTGATGAGAATCTTTATCGAAAGACCTTTTTCGTCATCATTTCTCAAACATTTGGCTCTATCCAAAGCAGAGTATGTTCTTCGGGAAGTTCACAAAGACATTTGTGGCGATTATTTGGCCCGAAGTTGTTGACCTCTGAAAGCACTTTGGCGATGATATTCTTGAAAGAACTGGGGATTCAGCACAGAAAGACTTCGGTGGCTCATCCACATTCACTTTTTCACTATTGATCCTGGTCCTATTTGTTCTATGGTCACTATGGTGTAAGGAGGTATGGTAGGACTCGCTGGCCATTCGATGGCAGCCCATTTGTTGTTTTATCCCGAGTGGTAGACAAATGATCCTATATTGATTTTACCAAGGGTGGTAAATCAATGGTCACTATTGATCCTGGTCCTATTTGTCCTATGGTCACTATGGTGTAAGGAGGTATGGTAGGACTCATTGGGCCATTCGATGGCGACCCATTTGTTGTTACTACCGAGTGGTGTAACGAAAGGATCCTATATTGATTTTACCAAGGGTGGTAAGTCAATGGTCACAATTGGTCCTTATATCTTGGTCCTTATATCTTGATCCTTATATCTTGATCCTTGTATCTTGGTCCTTATATAATTGTTTCACCCTGAGTGGTAAACAAATGACCGATCTCACACTTCGGAACCGATGAGTATGTATTACTTTATTTTATTTAAGTATTGAGTTCAGTCCATTCAATTCAGTTAAGTTAAATTCTGTCCATGAAATTCAATTCACTTCGTTTCATAAATTAACTATTATATGTCTTAACTGATTCACTGTTTAGGTTCAATTTACTGATACTGAATTGTTGACAAGAAACTAACCGAAAACATAGTTCACAATTAAGGAAATTGCAGATTCATCAAGAAAACTAAACATTCATTTGATCGATTCATTTATGAACTAATTACACAAATGTAGAAACACTGACAACGTCCATATATAAAATTTCAAAATAATCTCGAAAACATAAACAATTAATTTTTACATAAGTCAGAACAAAAGCAGGAAGAACATTTAGGCACCACCTTCGTCTTCGGAGTTGAGCAAAGTGGGATCCAGCTGGGCAGCAGACAGTTTTTCCTTGCCTCGCTCTCGGCAGTCTTCATAGCCTTCCGAGTAGACCTTCATGATTTCGACGTTAAGTTCGTCCGAATCCCTGTATTCTGCTTGAATCTGTTTTCTCAGCTCTTCGGTCAGAAGAGGACCCCTTCCCTCAAGCTCCTTTATTTTATGACGAAGTTTGTGGCGTTTATTCTTATGTCTCCGCTCTTCGTCCTGGGTTTTCGATTAAGCATCGCTAAGTTGAATTGCCAAGCTCACGGTTGGTAAGAAAACTCCTCATTTTGGCCTTGAGTAGGTTTTCTTGACCGGTCGGCGTTCGAGATCGATTAAAGTTTGTTGGTCGGCCGGATCGGCCATCCTCCCTGTATTACTTAGTTCATCGTCGACGTCTTGAGTCCATCTTGCTCGATCTAAGTCTCGCCGGAGGCCATCGATGGTTTGAAGAAGCGTCTTAAGTGATCGATTCTTTTTGAGCGAAGGTCGATTTCAAAGATGTTTATTTCTTGTCTCATGAAATCTTCCTCGCTTCCCCATTTATGTGCCTTGGGCGCTTGGCGCTGAAAACGGCATTGGCTGCGTATGTTCAAACAAGACTCAAGTCAATACCCAAATATCCAAGCAAGAACAGAGATATAGAAAATAAAGAAATGCTTATTTACCTTAGCCAGATAGCTCATCCCTTCATCGAGCAGATTCCCGTCCGTGTGATCACTGAACCGATGATCGTCAGCGTTCCGTACGAAGGCCCCGAAGAGGTCGAAGGGAAAATTTGCATTGAATCTAGGCCACAGAGTCGGAGACCCCATGGCCTCGGCATGATAACCCTGACCTGAAGGACCGGGTCGTTCGGGAGAGGGTCTCGACCTCGGGGGAAGGAGACTTATTTGGGATGGGTTCATGAGGAGAAGCGGCAGAGGCAGAGCTTGGATAACTTGTCGGTGTCACGCTTCTCTCTTCTGAGGTGTTTGAACTGCTTTAAATCTGATCACCTTCGTCGGCAATCTGTATTTCTACAGGGGGCACGAAGGGGGGAACGATCGAAGACTGGGGCACCCCGAGGCTCTTGGTGGTCGGTGATGTTATCTTGGTTTTTAACTTTTTGGTCCGAATGATGCTTCTTCGATCGGAGACGATCGAGTAAGCCTCCTCGTCGAGGAATGGATGTTGTAGTTGGCTCAATTTAAGGGGTGGCTTCAGAAGGGCTGGGGAGGGAGTTAATCTGGGTTTTCTAATGGCCTCTTCTTCTTACGGCGGTAGGAGGGTCTCTTCCAAACGGGAACCTCATCGACCGGTTCTTCGGTTAGGAGTTCATCGGTGTGTATATCTCCGGGGTGGCTCGACTTGGGTAGCCTCTTGTTGGTAGAGTCTCAACAGCCTTAGGACTTCCGGGACAAAAATCTTGAACTCCTTTATTTCCAAGGAGCTCGGTCTAATCAAAGATACTGCATGAACCAAACAGTCCTGTGTTAGGATCCACATTATAAAAGCATTTTCAAAAATTCATATATAAAATATACCGATACTTACATTTATGGTCATATAACCATGCCTGCTTCGAGAGGAGTCCATACTTCCACTCCTCTTTAGGGAAATTGTCAAAAAGTTCCATCATTTTAACTTCCCGTTCTTCAAAAATGTCTCCGAAGTCGGCAGAGATCTTCTCGTCAGTGGCCCAGTTTGGTAAAGAAGAAATTTCGGGACCTTTGACGTAGAACCACTTCTCGTGCCATCCCCTATTGCTCGAAGGAGTGTTCACCAGCGAACGCCTCTCGAACTTTACTCCTGACTTCGGAGAATGTTTACTAATAGCCTTGAATCCCTTCTCCCTAGATTGGACTATCTTGTATACCGTGAAGAAGAAGTCCAACCAAGGAAGGCTCCACGCCCAATTCATGGCAGAAGGCCACAAAGGCTAAAATATGAATGTAAGAATTTGGTACCAGTTGGGCAAACCCCACCCCCAGGAACCCCAGTAAAGTCACTATGAAAATGTGCAGAGGGAAACGAACCCCTTTCTCGAGTAAGGTCATGGGGACGACGCCCAACCCTCTCGTCGTTGATACATCTTCTCATGGGATCTGGGAGCCCTAACCGCATGGGTATCCTGAATGTGGCACAGGGATCGAATCCTCTCAGAACTCGACCTCGATCACGATAGAGGGAGTATTGGCATGCGAGAAGCGATCCGTGCTCCTGTAGAACTCGGAGGGGGTTTTGGGAGTTTTTGGGAGAGGATTCTTGTCGGTCTTCGACCCCTTTGGATTCAAGGCCGAAGTTTCTTCATGAGCGGTAGGATTTGGCGGAACGACAGTGATCGGTGTTACTAGTATGGGAGAACCTTGTTCGGAGTCTTGGGAAGCCATTTTGACGGTTTGCAGAGGAGCAGAGAGTTCAAAAGGCGCTCGAATTTCAAATGGGCAGGTAAAACTGTCAAATTTGGTAAAGTTATCTTTATAATTGTGATTTTACCACGGTGTTCAAGGCCGGCTCATTAAATGTTATTAATGATTTGGAATTTGAATGGGAAGCGTTCGGTTCCGGATCCATATATTTGCTAGACAGGGCTTTTCTGATTTGGGCCTTCGTTCTCTTTTCCTTTCATTTCGTGAACAACAACTGGGTACACTTCAATTATCTCCTACTATGGACCTTTAGTAAATTATTCTGAGCCATTTATAGTTTTCTATTAAACATTCTGTTTAACAAAAAACTAGGGGGCAATGTTAGGTCGTGATATTTCCTTTCTTTGGGCCGGGTACATTGGGCCTACTCATATAATCAATCTATTGGGCCTTTATTATTAACTCGTGAAAGTCACTGGGCCCAGTCACCATATTATATCCATTTTAACCTTTAAGGCCGGGTCGGTCCAGTGGATCGACCCATTAGATATTTTAATATCTGTTACTTTGACTTGTGATGATGAAAAAGCATGACGGTTGACCAAAGTTCCGGCCATGCATTAATGTGGATGGGATCATAGCCGGCCGGCGGTAGAAAACCGTGGCCAAAAGCAGTGGATAAGCTACATATAGTCGGCAGAACTTTTCGAATCAGAGGGGGTGTCAGGTAGTAGTGGGTGGCACAGTAATCTAGGCAGAGATAGTATAACCTAGCAAGGAAGCCTTCACCAACAGCCGTCAAGCTTGTGGTGTTTATCGTGTTTACTGTGCAGGATCAGGACGTCTTACGTGATTGGGACGTAGCAGAAGATCTTGACGTTAACATATATGTATCCAAACTACACCTAAAACACTATATTTTGTAAAAATTATATTGGAATAAATACTATATGTGTTTTAAAAGTCACCAGCAAAAAAAAATAAAATGAAAATGAAAATGTCCAATAAACATGTCATGCAGAAGGACTCTTAATATTAATGGCAATGAATTTGACTGATGAAAATGGACTGGGAAAAAAGAGATGCTTTATACGTGTCATATGGTGATTAGGGCCATGTACTGTAATTTCCTTTTAGGTGTTTCAGGCTATTTCTGTTCTCATTTTTGTGCCAAAAGCATCTGCATCCTTAACCCAAAATTACTATCTTTGTCTGTCACACATACAGAGATATTTGAATTTCTAGTGTTTTTCTACATTCAATATTGATGAAGTTTTGTGTTAATATCTACTCTTTTTTACCACCTTTGATAGTTTAAATTCTATTGGTCTTAGCAGTCTTACAAAATTTGGATTTGACCATATATTCCAAAAGTATTAGACACTTCATATAGTACCTAATATGCATTTTTGCAATTTCCCTCGGAGATACTGATTACTGATTTTTAGGATCATATGCTAAGGTTAAGAGAAAAGTTTGAAAAATAAGAATAACACTGATTTGTTGGTGTGTACTAGTGTGTAGTTACGCTGCTTAAGAAAGTTCAAAAGAATGCCAAAACTTGTTTGTTAAAGCTATAATTTTCATCATTAGAGTGGAAGCTATATACTGAATCCATATGTACATAAAAATGCAGCTTAATTATGTATTATAGACCAATCTCCCCCGGCTCCCTGTTACTCTCTCTCACTCACTCATACACACAAACACTCGTACTGATTTGTTTTTCCATGTCAGAATATCATTAGTGTTCTGTATTACTATTCTTATAACTTGAGTCCTATGTATTATATTTTGGTTTTCTGTTTCCAACTCTTCAAGTGCGTAAGCCACTGATGAGGTTTAGTATTAAAAGCTTGTGTATGATTTTCTTTCAAACACCTTTAAGCTATAAATGCTTTCAAGTGTGTTCTTATAAGTTATATCAAACATTGCCCTTTGACATTCTCAGGAGATGGATTCAGAGGCTTGATTCTGATCAGGTTGTTCTGGGCTTGATTGTGACTAATGTAGCTGTTTTTCTCTTATGGCGGGTTGCTGATCGTCAATTTATGCGAAATAACTTTATGGTGAGCTTTTGATAATTGTTTCTTTTCTAGGTTATATGTGGAAGAAAGTTTATTTAAGCTAGTAATGGTTTCCATCTTTTGTAACGCTCGTGTGTTCTCTAAGCAGATTTCTGTGGACAATTTTAGAAGTGGACGGGTACACACATTGATAACTTCTGCATTCAGCCATATTGATGTTGGACATTTAATCTCAAACATGATTGGATTGTACTTCTTTGGAAAAAGTGTATGGTCACATGCCTGAACTAGTATTCAGCTTTAAGTTTTTGTCTTTATTATGATTGGATTTTATTTGCAACTTTTTTATATACTTAGAGAATAAACTAGTAGGGGAGCTTGACTACAAGACCCACTTGTAAATAAACTTGCAAGGGAGCTTGACCAACCCACTCCTCAAACAGGGATGAAAGTCGGTTTTAGTGATCCAATGGTTGGAGGACTGCAATGGATAAATGTTACTCTAGGGATGACAGGCTTATCTTCCCCAAGAGCTCATATCAATGGGAAGGTTTGGTAACTCGTTATCGGCTCGTTACCACCTGGGTCTGTAGTATTTTCCAAGGGTTGAGCTCTTCACCCATTAAAGTGGTATGTGAGCTGGGTTCAGAATAGACAGGAATAGAGTTATAGACATTCTCATTATCAGAAGGTGTCATGTGAACCGTCTAAATAGATAGTATGTATACACAATGAACCCTATATAGTTACATTCCATTTAGGAATTAGGTTAGTAATCATCATTGTAGTAGGACCTGTTTTTTTTACATATATCTCGTTATTTGGGCTTCTTTAGAATTGAGAACACTGGAAAGGCTTGAGAATCCAACTCGTTTTCTTTTGGTATTTGTATTAGCAAATAACTCAGGGATTTGATTATACGTTATCAACATCTGGAAACATATGGTGCATGCTAGGTATTGGGTATAACTCTGTGTATCAGTCTAGCAACATATATTTCCTTATTCATTATCAAAAAGTATTGATAAGCGGTGAACGGCAGTTTATGATCTGAAGCACTAATTGTTTTTTTTTGTGAATGAGAGAACACCTCACAAACTGGAGAGTTAATTGTTTGTTAATGCCTTGTTAATTTTAACTCAATCGTGTAGATTTTCTCTCTTATTATTAATTTTCTTTAACATTAAAGGGAGAATTTACTCTTTGGTTTTCTGTAATTTAATTAATAGTCATCATCTTATTTATAAGGAGAAGGTTGAATTTCATATATTTAATGTCTTGCAATTAGTGAATCACAACAACACTACCTTAATGTTACGTTTGGATTGAAGGAATGGAATGTAGAGTGGAATGATTCATTCCGTTCTAGTTGGAATGAGTTATTTCATACTCTCTTTCTCCCAAGAAATAAAATTCATAAATTTGGGAGGAATAAGAATGATTCAATCCATTCCAATCGCAACCAAACACATTTTTTTTCATTCTATAGGAATGAGTCATTCCATTCCCACTTTCATTACTCCAATCCAAACGTAGCATAAGTTTTATAATATAGTCTTCATAAATTTTCATGGGCCAGATTGGAAGAGTTTTTGGGCCAGAATTTGTGCTGAAGTTGTATCTATCTGGGGCAGTTGCTGGCTCAGTTTTCTACTTGGTGTACCATGCTTTTATGAGCTCATCATCAAAGGTACAGTACTGCACTAAAAGTATTTAAGAATTTACATTGCTTTCAGAAATGGGATCTCAAAGATAATCAAGTTATGTATGTTCCCCTAAAAAGTAAAGCCAATAGATAGGGAAGATGGCAGAGTGTTATTGTGGATTTACAAACAACTAACCAACCGATTCAAAACTTTAAACTCAGCATTAATCATTTTCCTCTGGATAAATTTTGCAAGGGTGTTATTTACGAATAACCCTGTGCATAATTTACCTGGTAGAGTTTGTATTGTTGTTGATGCTTATGATAATGTCGTTGAACCAAACTAGTGATAAAGTGCATGTGAATTCTTCACTTAAAATTAGATAGTTCTGATATATTCTAAAGTGTGGTAGTAAAGCTTGAGTTGCTAAGCATGCAAACTCAAATCAGCCACCTTGTCCAAGTAATGCTAAGATTTAGTATGATGGGTACTGTTTAATGCCTATTTTAGATATCACACGACTCTTCCACAGTATTAAGTGGATTACCTCTAATGCACATCATTTTATTTGCTATTTACAGAGCAAACAGATGTGGAACATCGACCCTGCAAAAATTCCTGGATTGGTAAGTTGGCATTCCTGTTTATTGACTTCCCCTCTCTTTCTTCCCTTGATCTCCAGCCATATGGTTTCAATAAAAGGAAAAGAAACTGAAAAAGTATATTACATGTCTTGGTATCTCTTCCATGTTTGCAAACAGAAGTAGGAACGAACGGTATTCTGAATTTATAGCATAAGAAAATCAAAGTACATGCCATACAGTAATAAATAGTTTCTTGTGATGCTCTAGAGTGCATCACCTAAACTCAACTGAGATGATATTCAGAATGAAAAGTAACTCTATGTACAACTGACTTTATACTCTACATAAGAATGGGTAATATTTTTCTTGATCTTCATTTCTTGCTTTCCTCCTCCCAATTAACCGAGTTTGCATTTACAGAAATTTATTGTCTCAGAAAGTATATGTCTTCATGACCATTTCATTGATTAATCATTTGTGAAGGAGTACATATACATATATATGTGGTTGTCTGTGTGAATCTGGTTTTGCTATGGATTCTTTTATCAAGTGAGACATTGCTTGAATTTTGTCATATAGGGGGCAAGTGGAGCTGTGAATGCTATCATGCTACTTGATATATTTTTGCATCCGAGAAATACTCTTTATCTTGAATTCATTATACCAGTTCCTGCTATCCTACTGGTAAGCTTACTAATGTGGAAAAGGATGATGATTTTTTTGGGCTAATTAAATAAAATTCTATCTTATATGGTTGTTGTTCATGTTCCAGGGAATATTTATAATTGGAAAAGATCTGTTGAGGATAATAGAGGTATGATTTAATGTTGTATTCACTATCAATTCATTTGGTAACAAAGCTAAAATTATACTCTCTCCGTCCCAGGATAAAAGTCCTTATTACTATTTTGAGTTGTCCCATGTTAAATGTCAACTTTCTTTTAATAACCAAACTTTTACACATTTTCTCTATTATGCCCGTAGCATTAAATATCTCATGCTTTTCTTATTCTAATTCTCTCTCCATATTTAATGACATTATTATGGACAATTTGTCATTTTATTCCTCTTCTTAATATGCGTGAAAATTCCACCAGGACTTTTATCCTGGGACGAAGGGAGTAATAGGTTACAATATTTATGGGTGGATTTCAAAATTTCCGATTTCTATTGCTCTCCCGTCACTCATTGGTCAATGATTACTAAAATTGTGCTCATGATATTTGGGGTCATTTCCATTAATCTTTAGTCGGATGACATTCATGTTAAGCTTTTATATACTTTAATCCTCGCAAAAGTAGAAATATGCTATTTAAAAAATTGGAGTTTTTAAAACGAGTGCTTTCATAAAATCGTTTTGTTGGTCCTTGCCCAATTTGATTTGTGTAATTGCAACTAGTTTCTTTGATTTTTCAGGGAGATTCTCAAGTCTCTGGATCAGCTCACTTGGGCGGTGCTACGGTTGCTGCCATAGCGTGGGCACTATGTAGGAAGCGACGATTGTACTAAATTTCCATGACATTACAAATTTGACAAATGTTGGTGTAGCTGAACACATATCTATCATGCACATACTTGATTTTGAGTTGGTTCCTAATGATGAATGCTATTTTTTAACTGATTAATCCGAGCTCTTTCAATTTCTGGTTTACTCAATAAGATCAATAAGCCTTTATAGCTTTCCATTATGCTAGCAATGACCTGCAGGCTGCAGCTGTGGGGAAACAATTTTTAGTTGTATCCTATCCAACAAAACTGGTGGAACTGTTTGCAGCCATTGTAAAAGATTGAATATTTGAATTTGAAATATTCAAATCAAAATCTGGTCCCCAAAATGTTACAAACCAAAAGAACCATAAACACACAAAGTTGGTACTCAAAATTGAAGAACAAACAAGTTGCAGTCTTATCCTACTTTTTGGAGTTTTCTGCTAAAATTTATTAACTAGCAACTTAAATGTGCTCATTATAGTGTCTATTTTATCTGCACAAATCAGTTACTCCCTCCGTTCCAACTTTTTAGTGAATCAGTATTTAATTTAATTTCATTTTACTGACCTTTTAATTGTAAGAAGTACACCGAACATGTATTATAGTCGTGTACTTATAGTCGATCACACCTCTTTAATTTTCTAAGCCCTTCCCAAATATGACTTATTATTACTCAGTTACCATACTTACATCAAATTCAATCTTCTTAAAGAAAGGAATTTGAATATAATCCTGATTCTTTCCTTGGGAATTAAAAATTAAATACAATTAAGACTATTAATTCCTTAATTACCAAGTCTCCTCGTTAGAATATACCTCACGTGGGAAAAAATCCTCCACGTGGGCCCATAAAATCATGCCCAACAATTATCTCCATCTTAATTTTCTAGTTTCCCTGGATTAATTTCAAGGATCATAAAAAATAAGTAATTTTTGTCAGTTCTTCAATTTAACACTTTGCATTTGCAGTTGCATAACATTTTCACATCAATTGTTAATGTATTTTTATGTGATTTTGATTTAGGCTTAGATTGTTTTTACCATTTTTTTTGTCCAAATGTTTTGCTTTAGAAAGTAGAAAATCTTAAAATAACCAGGGGTTTGGGTTTAATATTAATGGGGACCAATTTGACTGATGAAAAATGACGGACTGACAAAAAAAAAGAGAGAAAAGCTTTATATGTGTCCTATGGTGATTAGGGTCATGCACTGTAATTTCCTTTTAGGTGTTTCAGGCCATTTCTGGTGTGCCAAAAGCATCTACATCCTTACCCAAAACGACTCTCTGTGTCAGAGATATTTAATGCATCTTTTTTACTAGAAGCTGCAAGCTTTTAAGTAATTTTTTGTATGAAGTGATAAAAGGACATCAAAAACGGAAAAGAGAAAACAAACTATTAAAATTGGTTCTAAATTTCAAGAAGCTAATAACATGCATGGCTGTAATTTCCCTCAACTATACTGATTACTTAATGTGTTGAATCATTTTTATTTTTTTTTAATTTAAGAATTTTATTTTTTAAGAGAGTAAAATATAAAACAACTCATTCCAACCGAATTGAATAAATCATTACATTTCCCATTTTATTTCTTCAGGATTAGTTTATATAGCATAAAGTCATAAACACAAAAGACGATTTAGATGTAAACCTACTTGGTTAAGTATTTTTTAAGCTCCAAATTGATGTGAACATGAAAGTTAGTCATGTGATGTGCCTGCCCTTAATCATCATATAAGCTTAGATAAGTACATAGCCCTCTTCTCGCTCATTTGTCAAGAGCTGCTTCAGCTGGTTTCAACGCCTCCAATTCCTAAACCCACCTCTTGCTAATTGTGATGGACAACAGCAAAACCCCAGCTTTCTTGATTCCGGTAAAACCCCTAAATCCCTCTGATTTGGTAGCGCAGCCAAATCCACAACATTTCCGAATTTGGTTTTAAAAAAAATTTGATGTGGCCAATTTTCTGCTCTGCTCGACTTCTCTAACGTAAACAAACGGCTGCTATGCTCTGCTCTTCTCATGTCGGTAGATTGGAATCACTCTCTCTCGCTCGATTGGGTCAGTCTCTCTTTCGGCTTACAATTCCTCCTGGATCGCAGAACTATCGGTACGATTTGTTACTTCCAAACACATATTATACAAGTAGAATTTCATTATTTTCTGTTTGGTTTTGCTTTGGCCTCATTGTCTTGTATTGTTTTTGTTATAATAGGGGTATTAATTTTAAGGTTTAGAGTGGAACTTTATTTTTGGCTGATTCAATTCTAGTGGTTTGTTTTTCCTGATGTTAATCAATTGAATATTAAATATTTAGTGAATGTGATAAAGAATTTTCTGGTTATATTGTTCTATCATACGTTGGTCAGATCATAGTTGCAAAGGTACTACTTGTAACTGTTTTTGAAGTATTTCAGTTGTTTTTCCTTCGCTGTTAATTGATCTATTCTTGTTTTTATTTTATGATTTGTTTTGTGCACTCCACATTTTTTTCCTTTTTAATTTGTGCAAATTTGTTTTGTGGAATGCTAGTCTCATATTTTGCAAGTGTGAACTTTTGTTAATTCTTTTGGTTCATCATGGAATGTAAATTTTGCATCTTTAGCTTGCTAGAGAAAGTTTGAATTATCATGTCTAAATTTTGGTGAAATTGAGAAGTGAAAATTAGCTTTTTAATGCAGTGCAGTATCATTTGGCAAATGGCTCTTCACTATTGGTCTGTTTGTATTATGTTATGCTTTAAGCATCTCCTAATTTTAACTTTTCACTCCAGGCTTAGACCCTCTGAATTATTTTGTCCCAAACATGTGCGAGTGAGTGCAACAGAGGCATTGAAGTTCCTTTGTTTCTTTCTATTGGGCCTGTGGTCCACAACAATGAAAAGTATCACCAGCCCATTAAATTTGTATTGGTATTGTGGTCTATGGATTACAAGGATGCAAAATTTGCTGCTAGATTATCCTTTCTGCTCATGGTTTTACGCCAAATTCCCTGACTGTGTAGGGCACCACTGGCAATGTTTAATAATTTAGAGTCAAAGAGTAATCATCTCCACTTTCCTTGTTGGTATAAACTCTCCTGAAATGTAGTTAAATTTGTATTGGTATTGTTGTCCATGGATTATAGGGATGCAAAATTTGCTGCTAGATTATCCTTTCAGCCCATGGTTTTACGCAAAATTCTCTGTTTGTGTAGGGCACCGCTGGCAATGACTAATAATTTAGAGTCAAAGTGTAATCATCTCTACTTTCCTTGCTGGTGTAAACTCTCCTGAAATGTAGTATTGTAAACTCGTGTATACTTTAACTAGTCTATGGTTAGGTTGTAATATTAATCCATGGCTTCGAATAAAGGTTTCATTACTATTTTATGTTGATGTATAGTTTTATAATAATGAGTTGCAAATTTAGGTTATTTATATATATACATATATCCTTGTAACACAGTATCCAATGTCTCATGAAAAATAATTAATGTAATGGCTATTAATAATGCTAGATGGTGTTTCACAAACTTTCAGGTGCTTGTGTAATTTACATTATGAACAAGTATAACTTGTTCTTCTGTAACCAACATTGTTAAAATGGAAAAAATACTCTTCTGAGTATTTTTGAATATGAAATCTGGAATATTGATATGCCCAGATCACATAATCCAAAAGATTTAATTACCTTCTTTGATGATTTTGATGTTTGTTGGTTTGTTTTTTTGGGTGGTTGGAAGTAGAGGGGTTGATTTTGCTAGTTTTATTTTAGGCCACTATACAGACAGGGAACTATACATTTCTGCAGTATTTCTGCTTTTATGTAAATTGCTTGGTAATGATAGGTTTATAAGGTGTATCCTACAATCTGATAAATTGATTCTGGTTGATTATTTTCATTCAAAATGCTTCTATATTTTTTATTCTTTCTAAATTTCAGCTTCTTTTTCTTAAATATGATCTATAATTTACAGGTCTCTTCATTGAGTAAGAGTTAATTGAAGTTTTGACTTGTTTAGTTGTTACTGCATTTAAAATGGATATGAATCATATTCTGGCACAAGTGGATGAACAACTATTTCATTTTTTTAATGCTAGTTTTTTTTTATAACAATGAAGAAGGGTTTATAAGAAATAGAGAGTTGGATAGTCAAAAGTGGCAGGAAGAAGATAAAGAATGGTTACTACTGTAAAATTTATATGTATTATGGGAGTTTTATTTGTAAGAAACCATGTTGGAATTCTTCAAGAACCGGATAATAATAGAGATAATAAATGTTTATGAATCACGATGTTATCAAGATTTTTGTTTAGAAAAAAAATACCTTTTTAGAATTGTGTGGTGATCTTAAAAATCATTATGGATTGAAACCCACATATGATATTGTAATGGTTTAGTTATGTAAGCAATGAGAGATAATATTGCATTAAGAATCTCTAACTTGGAATAAGATTGTAGTTGATATGTTTAGAGAATTTGTTAAAGGTTTTATTTAGTGCAATTGAGGATGATTGTAATGATATAATATTGAATCAATGTATCTTTTTATAATGTCCTTTTTAGTAATCTTTACATTTGATTTTACCTTATAAGTTATTATCAGCCGAACACTTTCATAACTTGTTTTTAACTTAATTTCTGACTTATAAGTTATTATCAGCCGAACGCTTTTACTTATAAGTCACAACTTAAATCAACTTATATTTTAACTTATAAGTCATTTTAAAATAAGTCATTCCCGAACAGGCTAAAGTAATTTACTACAACTTTGTTCTTATTTTTCTATCTAGAAGTAATTATTTCCTGTTTGGGGATTTCTTTAGGCAAATGACAAAATGATTGCTTTAGTGAAGCAAAAGACATTGAAATACCTTGTGATTCTGTTTTTGTTTCCAGAATAGTACTTTCCAGCAGTTTGTGAAGTATAGAGCCGCCGTCTCAATGTGCTCTAACTTTTATATTTTATAATTTGAGCAAATTTCTACATTATATGTGCCGAGGCACATTTCATATGCTCAGATATATTCCCCCATTTTTAACACTGGCAATTTTTCAATTTTTTTTGGTGTACAGCATCTATTCCTGCTATTATCCTGATTACTTTTCATGAAGGCAATGGTTTCATTTATCAAAGATTGTTGTTCTGGATCCAAGCTGATATTTGATAGGAAGATTAGACCATTTAGGATTTTTTTGTCTCGTGCTTTATTAGAACTACCTTCCTCACATTTCAAGGGCAATCAGGTCTCTTTCTGTGATGATTGTGTTGGTGTGGATGATAATGAACATGGTCAGGATGTTCTCCCAAGTGACACATGCATTTCAGCTGAATCTACAGAATCACATGATAAGACTTCTCTTGGTCTTCGTGGGAATAATGTATTTCAGTTTGTAAATGACAAGAATTATTCTATGCATGGAATTCATCTGAAAGCTGAGGATGCAGATAAGTTGAGAAGAATTAAATTTATTCTTAAGAGGCGCGGTTGGAATTTAGGCTATGAAAAAAATAGTTACAGCGAGATTGATTTAGATCAACGTAGCATAATACAGATTTTGATTGATCTGTATGAGGAAAGCAAGGATGCTGCTCTTGCTCTGTTCTTTTTCAGGTGGTCGGAGTGTTGCACAGGATCAAAGCATAATATCCGTTCAATTTGTGTAATGATACATATTTTAATTGCAGGGAATATGAATCGTAGATCAATGGATCTAATCTTTTACCTCGTGAGGGAAAGCGATGGAGAAGATCAGTGGCATTTGTTGTTGGAAGCCCTTCATGAAACCCATACTGAGAGAAACACTTTGGGAACTGCATATAGCATGCTTGTTGACTGCTATGTTAAGGAAAATATGACAAATATGGCCCTGAAATTAACTTGTCAAATGAAGCATTATAATTTCTTTCCATCTTTAGGGGATTGCAAATCACTTCTTAGAGCATTATTACAATCTAAACAGATTGAATTGGCATGGGATTTTCTGGAAGAGATTCAAAGTCAGGGACTGTGTGTTGATGCTTCAATTTTTAACTTATTTATACACAGTTACTGTAGAAAAGGCAATCTTGAATGTGGTTGGAAAATGCTGGTGGAAATGAAAAACTATGGGATTAATCCCGACGTAGTTTCATACACTATATTGATTAATTCCCTCTGTAAAATTAGTCTTTTAAAGGTGGCGACCTCTTTATTCTTCAAAATGCGCCAGATGGGTATCACCCCTAATTCGGGATCTGTTACTTGTCTGATTGATGGGTTGTGCAAAATGGGTGATTCCAATAAAGCAATTGATATTTTGAAGATATTTAGTCTTCCCCCTAATGTTTGTATCTACAACATCTTCATTTCAAAATTGTGTACAGATGGTAACATGGCTGCAGCGTCTAAAATTTTCCAAGAGATGATAGAGTTGGGCTTGGTTCCTAGTTGTTGTAGTCACAACACTATCATCGGAGGATACTTCAAAGTGAAGGATGTCAATAATGCCCTTATCTTTTTGGGGAAGATGTTGAAGAGGGGAATTAAAGCATCTGTTATTACCTACGCAATTATGATTGATGGTTATTGCAAGTCTGGAGATGTGGATACAGCAGAACATTTATTTAACAATATGATAAAGGTGGGTTTGGCACCTCATATTATTGTGTGCAACACCTTAATTAATGGGTATGGAAAGGAGGGTAACTTACATAAAGCTTTTGCTATCTTAGATATGATGAAATCAGCTGGCATATCTCCTAATGTTGTGACTTATAATACTATCATTAACAGTCTTATCCTTGGAGGATTTGTGACTGAAGCTAAAGATATGCTAAATGAGCTCATGAGAAGGGGGTTTTCTCCCGATGTTGTAACGTTTACTGATATCATCAGCGGGTACTCAAGGAAAGGAAACTTTGAAGAGGCATTTCTTGTGTGGTTTTACATGATTCAGCACCATATAAAGCCTAATGTTGTGACGTGCAGTGCCCTTCTTAATGGGTACTGTAGGGCACGTCGTATGGTGGAGGCTAATGCTCTTTTTAATGAGATGCTTGGTATAGGTTTGGTTCCAGATCTGATCTTGTATAACACACTTATACATGGATTTTGTAGAGTAGGCAGTGTTGATGATGCGTGTCAGTTGGTTAATATGATGGTCAAACATGGTATAGTTCCAGACAATTTTACTTGCCGGACACTCGTTCTTGGCTACGAGAAAAAATGGGTTCAGAATCCTGTTGAAACTGCAGCTTTGAAGATGCAACAAATACTGCTGAAATACGGTATTAGCATTGATGCTAATCAGTTTTTGTCATCTATACATAAACTTAATTGGTGATTAAGCTGTAGCATCATTTCTGGAGAATTTTCAATACTTGATCTGATACTTGTCCAACTACTGCTTACATGTGACAAGACAAAAATGGATGTTGATCAAATAAGATGGAATAAAAATGAAACAGCATCCCTACCTGTAATGGAAATCTAACAAAAGCTGGTTCATAACGACCTTTGCAGAATATATGAAAACATATCGTCAGTACAGGGAATAATGCGCCGATGGACATCATGCCAGAACGCTGCAGCACTCTCATACCGCTGCTTAACAAATACTTCACAACTTTACTAGCTAAGTATGGGGTGAATCATAGGATTGCTACAGCTTATCATCCAGAAGTCTCTAATCGGGAAGTGAACAGAATTTTAGAAAAAATTGTAAATGAAGGATTGGTTTATGAAGTTGGATGACACACTTTTGGCATACAGGGCTACATACAAGACACCCATCGGCATGTCACACTTTTGGCATACAGGACTGCATACAAGACACCCATCGGCATGTCACCTTATCAGTTATATGGCAAGGCCTGCCACCTTCCTGTGGAGTTGGAGCATAGAGCAATGGCTATCAGGAAGTTGAATTTTGATCTCTCAGCCGTTATGTTTGCTTACTTAAAAGGAGAGAGAATGAACGTTTGGTTACTTAAAAGGAGAGAGAATGAGCATTCCAATGGAATGCTTAATCATATGTTTAAAGGAATATATATTCCATCAACATGGTTAAACATACATTGTGTATGACCAATATTGCCTATATATATATATATATATATATATATATATATATATATATATATATATATATATATATATATATATATATCTCTTAATTGGTATAATTAATTTACTCTTCATCTATGTTTTAAGATTGAGCCTCATCAAATCTTAAAACATCTCAAAAAGAATTTCCCCTTTCAAAAACTCTGTATACATGAAAATTGGACATGAAAATTGAACACGAGTATATTTGAATTTTATTTATTTATATTTTGACCTCAATGGTGAGTCAAAATACAAATATATTCATGTCTAATTTTCATGTTCATATAGAAGAGCTCTTTCCCTTACCAATTACTCCATCTGTCCCATGATAAAAGTTTTTATTACTATTTTGGTTAGTCCTATGTTAAATGTTCACTTTGCTTTAATAACCAAATTTTTATACATTTTTTCCTATTATGTCCATAGCATTAAATATCTCATACTTTTCTTATTCTAATTCTCTCCATATTTAATAAGTATGGAGAGATAATATTTTGAATTAAATAGCTAGAAAGTCAATCTCTCACCTACATTGAAAATAATTAATGACATATTATTATGGGCAATTTTGTCATTTTATTCTTCTTCTTAATATTGAAATTAATTTCTAATTAATTGTGAGTTGACTTGATTAGTCATCACATATAATTAAAAATTTTAATGAGTTGACTCTGTTAATTATCACATATAAAGAATAATCGTCAAAGTATTCTATTATGAACAAATGTTTGCACCATAATTCATATTTTTTCAATTTGCATATTCTTCATTATTTGATTAATAATTTTTTACATGAATATTCTTCATTATTTGATTAGTAATGTTTTTGACATGCATGAATATGATATTTTATCCAAGTAATAATTCTATATGAAAACTTTCCTTTAATAAAAACTGTCATTGACTAAGAGAATAATGTTTCTTATTCTAATTGATAAAAAGACATTGATGTAAATTTTGTCAATACATGAATGAATGATTGATATATTTTATTAAATTAGATCATTAGTTGAACTTAAAAACCTGTTTGGTAACTAAAAATATAAAACATATGAATAACTTTTAAATTTAGAAATATTTTAAATTGACTTTTTAAAAATCAATAATGGTCTTTAAATTTAGAACGGAGGGAGTACATATTTATAGAGATTCCATAAATTTAATTTTTTTATTAACAGACAGCTCTTAATGAATTGGATTTATATCTTCTTACCAATTAAGAATAAAATTTTACCAACTAACTTTACCCTCTTACCGAATCAGACTTGGAGTTGTTAAGAGATATTAAAAGATAAACAAACACCATTTAAATATCATCACACACATATATTATTGGTAAACATAAATAATACGTTGACATTATCAATAATATTTATCATATATATATATATATATTTACAACACTCATAAAGTAATTGCACGTTTGATTTTTTAATGAAAAAGGAAAAAAATATCATGGCAACTTATATTATTATATTTTAGGTCAAAATAATAATTACTTTAATTAATTGTTTGCTGGCTACAAATACTTTTTTTCATATATTTCTCTTTAACTATTATCATTAAATCTTCATATATGTTTTAAAATTGAGTCTCTTCAAATCTTAAATTATCTAAAAAAGAAATCTTAAATGTGTTAAATTCCACATATCTCCCTTTATTAACATAATAAAATAAAAATCTAAATAACAAATCTAGACCATCCAATATTACCAAATCCTTAATCCACCACCATATGATACTCCCACCCCACCTATACCGAGTTCCACTACCAAAATTTAATATAGCCAAATTTTTTCTTCCCAAATTGCCCTTACATATTTACAAAAATTTCCCTATATCCATTATGACATTTGTTAATGGCCGTTTCACTGTCTTTGCATGAACTCAACAAAGAAAAAACAATATAAATAACATCACCTTAAACAAAATCCCAAAAGATCAATCGAAACAACAAAATCCCATTTCTCTCTTTCTGAAATTAATTTTGGGGCTTTTCAGATTCTGGGTTTCCTCCACTCATTCAATCGCAAACATGAGGTGGGAAAAGATTCAGATACAGACCACAAATGGCGAAGGAATGGTGGGTCCGGCGAGTTTTGGGCCAGGGAAGAGGTGGGGCCATACCTGCAACTCCATTAGAGGGGGAAAGTTTCTCTATGTGTTTGGTGGTTATGGCAAAGATAATTGCCAGACTAATCAAGTTCACATCTTTGACACTGGTGGGTCTGTAAGCAATTTCTTTAATTTTTGGTGTGCATTTTTTGATTTTCAATTTCTTGAATCTGTACAGTTCTGTACTCTGATTTCTTTTGAAGATTTATGTGTTTGATTTTTGTTTAGCATTTATTTGCTAGTCTATTGTACTTAGGGTTTTATCAGGCTCATTCATCAAAACTCCTGGCCTTTAATTTTATAAATGAATTTATAGGCTTTTAATACATGTCTTATGTGGGTATATAGAGTTTTTCTTTCCAAAAATGAGAGTCCCATTGATTTTTTGTTAGGATTTGTGCAGGGCCACTTAGATATGACCTTGTTCAGCTGAATACTTTTTCCTATATTATATTTTAAGGCTAAAATTTGTTATTGGGGATAACTGGAAAAATCATGTTTAGTTTGTAGGCAAACCTTAATACCTAAAAGGTAAACCGGATGGGACTCTCATTTCTGAACTGATGGAGTATGTTTCCATGATTTTTATTTAATTTTGTGTGTCCTGTGCTTGCGTTTGTGTGTTCCCTCAAGTTTATTCGAGTAATTCTTGGGGTCCCACACGAAAGCCTGAATTGTGGGTCTGAAGTTTGGGATCCCTCGAGTTAATCATTTCAGTACTTGAATTTAGGAATCCTAAAATTCAAATAAATATGAATTTATTTTATTTTAGTACTAAGAACTATAATTATCGTCAACGAAGTGCTATTAATCATCATATTTGCTGTTTTCAAAACTTTCAATTTTGAAACATTGGATTTTGCAAATCGACTTCAGAAAGTCAAAAGACTTCAATTTTATCTCTAATTTTGGAATTCATGGAGTATTTCCGTTGAGAAGTTTCATGTGTTATCGCCTGTTGGCTGTTGGTGAGTTACATATGCTGTATTGAGATTTATTCTAGTGGTTTATTTTTCTGTATTTTTGTAAGCAGCTAAGCGGACATGGAGTGAGCCTCTGACAAAAGGCAAACCGCCTATCCCAAGGGATAGCCACAGTTGTACAACAGTTGGAGACCTCTTGTTTATCTTTGGGGGTACTGATGGAGTCAACCCTCTTAAGGATTTGCAAATTCTTGACACCTGTGAGTTGGCCCAATTTTTTTCTTTACATAATTTGCATGTGTTAATATTATGTGTTACAGTGTTAGTCACATATTTTTCATTCGTTTGATTAGAAATGGGCATAAGAGTATTTTTTTACTACAGTCTACTGTAGAGCCATACCATCAATCTGTGTTATACTTGCTGATATTCTTATGTATCACAGCTTCAAATGCTCTTATTTTTTTTAAAAAATTATTTTTTGATGAATATCACAGCTTCAAGTACTTGGATCTCTCCAAATGTAAGAGGCGAGGGACCAGAAGCAAGGGAAGGCCACAGTGCTGCACTTACTGGCAAACGACTTTTCATATTTGGTGGATGCGGCAAGTCTTCAAATAGTTCTGATGAAGAATATTTTGATGATCTATATATATTGAATACCGGTAATGCTCTCTATACTTGGTTACTAAATGAATACTCAGCCCACCATAAGCCATTTGGTTTATGTCACCTTGGTGATGGTTAAGATTGTTTTGTATTATTCAATAGAACCTAGAAGTTACTAGCTTCTATTGTGCTAATAATAAAATTACAGTGTATTCTAACCGTCCTATTGAAATATCTTATGTAACTGATCACTGCATCCCCTCTGTATGTCACATGTTATCACTTATCTATTTTGTGTTGTTAAACCTAGAAGGATTCGTTATAGTATTAGATTATCGTACTGATACCACATTTTCAAGATTTGAATTTTAGTACCTGTATGTATATATTTATTTATTTTAATAAAAGATTATAAGCAGGTTAATAGTCTCTTGATTCAGATATTTAATTGGCAAAGAGTATTCTGATACTTTTATTATCTCACAGAGACATTTGTATGGAAGCGCGCTGAAACATCAGGAACTCCACCAGCAAAGCGTGATAGCCATACTTGCTCATCTTGGAAGAACAAAATCATTGTGATAGGTGGTGAAGACTTGTATAATTACTATCTGTCTGATGTCCATATTCTTGACACAGGTACATGATGAATGTATTTGGTTTATGAAATATCCAAATGTATCTGGTTTATTATTATAACAGCTAAATTAACATTCTTGTTTTACTATAGATACTCTCATCTGGGGAAAGCTAAACACTTCAGGTCAGCTGTTGCCACCTCGAGCTGGGCATACAACTGTTGCCTTGGGCAAAAACATGTTTGTCTTTGGGGGGTTCACTGATGAACAGAACCTATTTGACGACATGTATATGCTTGATGTTGGTATGGAATTAGACGGTTATTTGGGTCATTTTCTGTTTATTTATTTATTTATCTGAACTATGCTTTGATTTCTTCCTATCAAATATATGTACCGATGTTTTTCTACAAAAATATTAGCGTGAAAATATAATATGCAATTTTGGTCAGAAGACAGGGCATCAATGAATATAATTTAAATGTAGCTTGGTTCTTTGAAATTTCCTAACATATGAATCCAAATGATGGTTCTATATTGCATCTTGATCAGATTTGGAGTTCAACACTTTTAAACTTAGTATAGGTACATTAGTTGAGAAAATCAGGAGATCAGTTGTTGTTTCTCTGAGTAATTCAATCCTCCAGTTGCTCTTAATTGTTCATCCCTTGGATTATGTTGAACAGTATAGTCTCCTAGTATACCCTGGTGATCAGTTCAGAATGTAAAGTTGATGAATTCTTTTACAATATATGTATCCAATTGTACATATACTTTTTTGCTCATGAGAAATGCTTTGTCTGCATTTTTGCAGATACTGGTTGTTGGACCAAGGTGATGGCTTTAGGCGAGGGGCCTTCAGCAAGATTTTCTATGGCCGGTGACAGTTTGGACCCGCAGAAGGGTGGTGTCCTTGTATTTATAGGTGGTTGCAATAAGAATCTTGAAGCACTGGATGACATGTACTATCTAATCACAGGTTAAAGTAATCCTTTTTATGAGAATAACTTTAAATTTCTTATTCACTATAGGGTAACCATTTGGAAAATTCTTCAAGTTTCTTATGTAATCCTAGAATCTGATGCTATGAATTGTCCAATACTAGGACTTGCAATGGATCCTGAGCGAGATGAACGAAGAGTGGAAAAAATATCTCTAAGAAAACAACTAAAGTTAAAGTGCCAAGAACAACAAACTCTTGCTGCAGTGCATGATAAGGCTCTGGGCAGAGTTGAGACTAATGTCACTGCTTACCAACCCATGGCTGTGGTAAATCATATTCAGCCAAGTAAGAACTCTATCTACTTCTTCTACAATGAACTCTTTCTGCGCCATCCTTGCTTGTTGTTATGAGTGCTTGATCATGATCTCTGAATGTCTTCTCGGGAAATAAATGTGGTGGAGGATATGGATCGCCGCAGCAACTGAATATATATGAATATATATATATATATATATATATATATATATTCATATATATTCAATTGCTGCGGCGATCCGTATCCTCCACCACATTTATCAATAAGTAAGCACAAGTTAAATATAAGTATCCGTATATGATAATTTGTGAGAATTTTCTACCAGTGTTGTGCTTTGCATAAGATTCATTTAGTTAATTTTTTTTAATTATGTTAATTTGGATTAGATTTTGGCAAAGAATCAAGAACTCATGCTGGTTTTGAATTGACTACATAAATAAAAAAGGATTTTTTTCCCATTTGTTAGCGATTGGTACTATCTTCCCACCTGGCATGTAGTCTTAATTTTATAGTTAATGCCGGAGAAAAAAATATTACAATAATGGTTTAATTTGGACTTATAAGTAATTAGCTATGAATCTGAAGACCAGTGATTCCACAGCAGGCAGACAGAACATTTATTTGCATGATTACCAGACTCCTCCAGGGAAGAGGACATTTCAAGCTAAGGTTACCAAAAGCTTTACGGATGGCTATACTATTGAAACTTTAATAGATGGGAAGCTTCTTCGTGGTGTGCTCTTTTCTAACAAACCGAACTTTAGCAAGACTGCTGCTGATGATTCTATTATGTGAGAATAATTTACTTATTCCAACCCCTTATTTGATTGCAGAACACATAAATACCAGTACATAGTCCCTAGTTTCTAGTTTTTTTGGACATTTTGATTTAAATGGTTGTTTTACACTCTAATCAGGAAAAGTGATGCTGTGGAGGTTGGTGGTGCTAAGCCAAATGATGATCACAATTCGAAATCAGTGTCCGCAAGATCCCTCAAGCAGAATGTAGCGCAGGAGGATGGTGTGCGTAAGAAGTCTGTATCACCTGATCCCCAGGTGAAAACTGCTTCTGTTTCAGATTTAGAAAATGTAGTGATGTCTGATGCTTCTCAGCCCCGTGAGGTCATTTAATTCCCTTTTTTTAATGGTAGTGTTCTTAAAATTATTATGTTTGATCGTTTGAAGATATTTTTACAAAATGCAAGGGAACTTTTGGGTACTTTCTCATATATGTTATTGTTTTCCTTTTCTTGAACATGTTGGTGATATACCCAAAACAACCAACTGAAAGTTTGACCCAAGCCAAGTTTTTGAGTTTTGACCTCTGGCAACTGTAACTTGTATTTTTTATTTATTTGTACCCTTATCCCATAGTTGTTAAAGGTGCACCTAAGCACGAGATGAGGCAGGGCACATCTTTTGGTTTGCTTCAGCAATGTGGAGCGTAGGTATACAATGCACATGCTTTGTGCGCTTAAGCGCAAGGCTAGGCAAAGGGGGGCTAGGTGATCGTGCCGAATTAAATGTTTGAAAGAAAATAAACCCGACCCCCCAAAAAAAAACTATACACAAACCAAAACAGACACCCAATTGAGAAACCCAAAAGATAAATTTATAAGATCAAAACAGAAATACAAACCACCCAGTTGCGCGCGACATGCGACTTCGTCTACCATTGTTAGACTCTCTCGGGCATCTTCGTGATTATTCCTCTACCTCTATGATAGTGGCAAAAAGCTTTCTCCCTTTTGTCGTTTAAGGCCACATTGTTTCTCGCTTTGTCACGGGTTGCAGGCCTTCTTTTCTTCAACTTTTCTTGTTGGAGAAGATGGGTGTTGTATCTGTATGAAACTCATTTTTAATAGCTTTCCGTAATATTGCTTTTGGGTTGTTAATGTTCTTTTACATCTCTCTAATTCTATTAACATGACAATGACTCATTATCTTATGTTTCAGACCCATCTTAACCAAAATAGAATTAAAATAACTTACTGAATAACACAATACCACTGAAGGAAAATCTATGGGCTACAAATTTTAATGGTGTATGAAGTGTTCACTTGATTTTGAACAAATTCAAGCTAACTATCTTTTTATTTGTCGGACTTGATTTAAACATTTAAGGTGATTGTAATTTGTAGCCATATGGTAAAGAAATTGTTTCCTTTTTGTTTTGATACCTAAAATGTCTGTCAAAGGAATTGTTGAATGCTAAACTTGGCAAATGGGCGGGTGTGGGCGGGCATTAGTGGGTTTGGGCATATCTGGGTTGGGTTTAGGTGGGCTAAAAATTATACGGGTTTTTAAATGGGCGGGCATAAATGAATATGGGCTTACCCATTTATCAAATTTGAAAATAAATATTTAGATTTCTCACATTCTCTCTAAAAAAAAACTTCTTCCATCAATGACTCTCTCTAAAATGTTATCAGTTTCTCCCACATAACTTTCTTACTCTAAAATTTTGTCGCTCTCTCTAAAATTTTATTACTTTTTCCCACATAACTTTCTTACTCTAATATTTTATCACTTTTGCTCTTTAAAATTCTATTACTTTCTCCCATGTAACTTTCTTACTCTAATTTTTTAACTTTCTCTAAAATTTATTATCTGAGTATTATAATTTCACAATTTTCCTAGTTCAACAAGAAAATGAGATTTCAGGAATGAAATCCCTGTTTTATATTGTATAGGACCCTTTTCATTTTCTCTACTCATATTAGTCATATATATATATATATATATATACCTATCACTAGACATAGGTGCTAATACTGATGATTTAATATCAGCAGGGTAAATCAGACAAAAGGGTTTTGAGAGAAACGGATTCACGAGAAAAATTAACGACAGAGAAACTGACGAGAGAGGGAGGAGGTTTGATTTTATTTAAGAGTAGAGAAAAATTGCATCGTAGCTGGAATAAATTGTAGAGATAAATGGGGCCCGACAGCAAGGGGCACGCCTCACACCTAGGTTCAACCGTTCAAGTGGGAATTTGGCCCTTAAACTTCTATTTGTATCCATACACATCACCCTTTTATTAAATATGAAACTATAGTTCTTGCAATATTTTGGGGTAAAGGCTAATTGGTTTTAGGGGCATAGACACAATTGCCTAGATGGCTAGTGACCAGCTTAGGAATTTGGATTTCTTTTTTAATGCTATTACTGATTTGTAATTTATTTTGTAAAAATATGATGAAATTGTAATATTTTACAAGTTTGGTCACTATCATTTTCTTTTGATAATTAAAATTATATATCAAAAGCACCTAAAGGGGCACTATCCAATAAAGCCAAGTATACATCAGAGTTACGGATACTCTTATTGACTTAGCGAACGCGATTACCCAAACATGATACTCTTATTTACCAATACTCTAAATTTGGAAATATTTCTTTGTTGTTTTTCCTACAATTGCACAAATATCAATATTTCAACTTAGTATTGAATGTGCTCATTTATAGAACAATCATCTCGTTGATTCTACGAAAAATCTTCTATAAAATTTTGTCTTACTGCATTTAGATTCTAAGACGGTTCCTAACTATAAGCACTTATATAAAGTTCAGCGTACCTCTTGCCCATTCGTGCAACCGTTATACCCTATTTGTACGAAACTTGTTTTTAATAGCTTATCCTATTATTGCACTTAAGTTCAAAATACATGGTGATTAACCGTCTATTTATGTACTAGAAGGAGGTCCTTCGCCATTGAGGTAAACCATGGGGGATGAAGTTTAGTTTACTCCTCTATAGTGTCCTGCTTAACAAGTACCCCTACTAATAAGTGCCCTAAGGGCACTTGTTAAGCATTTACAAATTTTTGTTATGGAACCGACATTAATTTAATTATGTGTTTATCCTTGTGGTGTTACAGTTTCGGGTGTGAGCTACTTTGAGGGTTCTAGCAATTGTATCCTCTTTTTCTCTTTAATCTAGGAGTACTTTATTATATTGCATTGTACACCTAGAACAGCACTTTCTAATAGTAAATACATTAAATCTAATTCAACAACTTCCCATTAAACATTTTCAGTATTTGTCAAGACGTTAAGTTGAGGCGAGACCGTGACCAAGGGCCTAAAGCGTTTAGGCAATAATCAGCTTAGGTGCCCATAAGGTGAAAAGTTGTTTATAATGTGCATTTTATATATGTATATACTATATATGTGTACCTACTGTACTTTCAAAAATATATCACAGAAAATTTTTATGCATTAAACTATTAAAGCGTAAAATAATGTGGCGACAGTATTAAATACCATTAAAAGAATAAATATATTAACATTTCAAAATAGGAAACCCAAGTGAATTAAACAATATTCTATATATTGTCCATGCCCCCCCTCCCCCCCCCCCCCCCACCCCCAAAAAAAACAGAAAAAGAAAAAAAAAACTAGGGGCCTATCTGAAAGAAATGGACACAACAGAGGCTAGCAAGTAAAACTTCAGGGGCTTGTTTTGGAATAGAATAGAATCTAACTGTTGGACTAGATCTGGTTCATGAGATAACTTAAGGGGCCCAACTAGTAATTTGGCAAGAAGTTAACTAAGTCACCATCATTTCCTCTCTCCGTTCACATAAAATTAGATGGCGAGGGAAAAAAAGAAGATAAAATCGAATTTATCTTTGTTACATACTTTGTATAATAAACTGACGACTGGAAGCAGATCAACAATGCAACTACTGTTTTCTTCCTCTTCTCCTTTTTGTTCCCTTTTTCTTTGAGCTACTGGGGTTCCAGCTCTTTTTAGGCGATCCTTTGTTGGTGGTAGATCTGGGTTTTGTTTTGGATTTTGGGTCAGCTCTGAACCCATTTCTTTAAGGCTTACCTTTGCTTCAAATAGTCCAAGGTGTTACCTAGCGACCCAACGCAACAACCTAGAGGCTAAGGACCCGCCTTAGAGACTGTCACCAAGCTGTATCCTCGCATTGCTAGTAGCCTGCCGCTTTTTTAACTAGGCTAAGCCTTGATAACCATGTTTCCAAATTCCAATATTATACACAAAGACAGTTATAACACATTAAATATTCCTCAACAACATTGACACCCTTGCCTTTGTTACTATAAAATATCATATATATATATATATATATATATATATATTTGGAGCACTATTAGAGAGTTTACTTTCTTTTAAATATTGTATATTCACTTTGTGGCCCACCGTAAGAGAAAGAGTGTTGACTTTCGTCATTTGTATAAAAATGTACTCGAGCCATTCTTTTGGGATAAAAGTAGTAGTTCATACTTGAAAAATAGTTGAGGACCTTAAGGTACACTTATATTAGTATCAGTTAAAAAAGAAAACTTGTATACATGTTTTGTTTAACTCATTACCTTTAAATCTTGGCTATTCCCCTAGTTGGCCTTATGTATCTTGACTTGAAGTTCCAAAGTGTCATTGATTAAATGTTGAATGCAGTTAGATTGCTCTTAGATATATTCTAATCAGGCTTTATGTGATTATCTATTTTGATAAACGTATTCCATGATATAAGAAATTTCTTATGTGGAAATTATACCATCAGTTAATGCTGAAATGCCCCAGTTATTGTGTTGACCCATTGATATCCATTTTAAGCAGTAAGAGCTGCATAAAATGTGCTGACTGCTTGAAAGTTGAATAATAGAATTTAATAATAAGTGCCGACTGCTGGAAAGTTAAATATGTTTTGGAATTTTAATAAAAATGCTAATAAATGCCTATCCTGGTAAAGAGAGTTTGACTGAAGGACGCTTTCTGTTTACCCTATCCTGGTAAAGAGTTGTGTTTGATAAACTTGACTGAAGGACTAAAAGCACTGATATTACAGTTTATTACCCTCCCCAGATGTTTCTTTTATTGTTATTAAGATTTCATGGTGGTAGAGTAGAGTAAAAAAACATCATTGAATAGCTTTAAGGCAATTTTGAAATTACATGTAGCTCATCAAGTTTATATTTTGATGCACTGTTAAACAAACACTGCGAGATATTATGATTTATTGCGAAAATTAAATGATATGATACCCTATTATAATGTATTTCAACTTTGCAAATCATTCTAAATTAATCTACAGGTCACACAATGTTCTAAAATATTGTTAGGTAGACCTAGGTGGTGGAAGAAGTGCTTAGCTCGTAGATCACTTGAGCAGTGCCTAGCTTATTTATTTAATTAATTTTTTTAGTATTTGTAGACTATATAAATCATATTATAGATGTAAAGATTCTTAACCATACATGGAATATAACCAAAATAAACAATCTTAAAAGGTACAAATTTATTTCAAGAACTTTGACATTCACATTATGTATCTAGTCATTTGATAAAATGAAATTACTTAAATTACCTCCAAGACTCCAATGCTAATAATTTGATATATAAGTCTTAAATCTATCTACCTTTGTGGGTAGTAAAGCATAATATAAGTATTTTACCTTTATTCTTTTTAAACATCATCAAGAAAAAGGGAAAAAAAAGGTAAAAAAGGGCCAAACTATCTAGAACGCCCAAACCTCCTAGGGAAATAGGGGAAGTCGAGGCGGTAGAGTGCCAGGTGCCTTGAAGGATATTAGACACACATATGCTCGATGCTCTTGATTATAATTTTATTTTCCAAAATTAGTATAAGCATAAAAAATGGTGAAAGCCTTTATATCTAAGAATTTATTCCATCACTTATTATAATATAATAAATAACATAAAATAATTAAAATGACATAAATGAGAGAAAATACGTGATGAAAGAGATTGGGAGACGGAGATACTTGAGCGAGGGACGAAAGGAGATTAGGGGGATATAATATGGATGAAGTTTATGCATTTCCCTCTGTTTAATTTAAGTCGGTTACGTAATATTTATAAAGAAAATTGATATTTCACAAGCGTATTTGATATTTTCACAAGGTGAATAGTAAATGGATCTCACACCGGTGTGTGAGAGAATTTGTGGAAATATTAAAAAGTACTTGCGAAAATAACATTTCCCTTAGTAATTTTGAGGGTCAAAACAGAAAATGTTTAGGGCTTTACGAAGCCCTCATTTTTCCTTTATAATATAGATAGATGTAGCATATAGTGATATATTAGAGATGGATATTTCAGAAATAACCTATCAAATAACTTGTATATACAGATAAAAACTATTTAGGAAACAAAAATTTGCTTTATTCAAATTTTGCCACCAATATTAATAGTTGTTGGTGCTTGTGGAATTAAAAAGAAAAGAGTCAGATATATGTACAATACAAATAAGAAATCTAGAAAATTGATATTTGTGCCATTTTTTGGCCATAAGGTGATGAGTGGCATCATATACTTAATAAGTTAGTAGTGCCATATTTATGCATGAAATTGTTTCTGTTCAAAAACTTCATAAAAAGTGACTTTTCAACAGAAAAATTTCATAAAAAAGTTTGAAATAACTTTCTTATTTTTGTGCAAGGATTAGGCTTTCAGTACATTGTATATTATAATATGAGTGGCATCCCTTGGTGCTTCTATGAATGAAATTATTACTTACCAATTTTTTAATATATTAATCAATTTAAGAAACAAAAGTTTTTGACCTCAACAAGTAGTTATTAAACCATTAGCACCTAGAAAAATTCCTTCTACAGTAGCTGTTCGTTAAATAAGAGATGCTCTAGGAATAGCATTCATAGAATTGTTTGTTTGTTTTTGTTTTTGGGGAGGGGGGATGAAACTAATTATAGCAAGTGTGTCTTTCTAGAATATAGTTGTCGGGATAAGGGATTGTTGGTGGATAAATGAATATACATCATCAATATGTCTATAGATAGTGAAAGTAATTACAGAGATATAAGCATGTTTTCGAGGTTCTGATGACATTGCTGTAGCAACTCATAGAAAATTTGAGTTAAGCATCTCATTCATGGCCAAATCATCTTGTTTGTTAGTTATCACATGCTATGGACAATTGGATAATAAAGCATCCTTGTGTTGTGGACATGCATCGTCTTACATCTACGATGCATAGTGGGGAAATGATAGTCAAGATTTTGATTTTTATGTTGCATTGTCCTTTTAAATTTGAGTAATCTGGTTTGGTTTTATCTTTCTAATTCTCACCATCTTCCCCCCTAATATATTTTAATGTAGATTTAGCAAGTAGACGATCCCAACGAATTACATTGCAATGTCTGTTTTGCTATTTTCTCAACAACTTGGAGGCATTATGTGAACCCTGCTTAGTTAATTTTATAATGAGGAATGAGTATCAACAAGCGTATGGTGCTTTACCTTTACAGTTCGGAACTGTATAAGAATGTCATCATAAATTGTTCATTTTGATGTGTGCCCGACTCGACCATGAGCAGTTAGACAACTGTTTGCTGAAGACTTTGAGATCATGGTTTTCATTTTCTGTTACTTCAGCAGGTCCCGTGTGATATTAATTCATCAGTATCACCTAATGTGAATTTGGAGAATAATAAGACAAGTATTCCACCATATTCCATCACTGAAGTTGCTGAAGATGTAACGCCTGCTGCAGCCACCTGTGTCACTTCGCCTCTTGAGCAAGGTAAATATAAAAAAAAGTAGGGGGGGGGGGGGGGAAGTCCATAACTACTTGTAGTTTGATTATGTCATATTATTCCTTACATTGTACCTTACATAGTACTCCCAACTAAATCCATCCACTGTGGTTCCCTCTGGGATATTGACATGTAGCTCCAATATCAGTCCACATATTCTAGGTTTCTAGCCCAGTAAATTGGTGTTTTTGAATCTTTTGACCCCTAAAAGAAATATGAATATGAACAACTACTTATTTCGTGCCCTCAATGAGACTATATGCAGCTATAATACTCCCTCCTATTCAGATTAAATGTCATTTTAGAGTTAAGCACACTTATTAAGAACACAAAATGTCTTTTGTTTCCCTAATTAATTATTTCTCTCTCCACAATTGTCTCTTCTCATTCTCCACAATTGTCCCTAATTAATTATTTCTCTCTCCACAATTGCATTTAGTAAGCATATTAAATAGAGGGGTAAATTAGAAAAAAATAGTCCAATATTGCATAGAGATTCCAAAACGACACTTATATAGAATAAAATTAAAACTCCCTAAAACGTCATTTAATCTGAATAGGAGGGAGTATTGAACACATAAATGGGTTGTTTATTGAGGGTATCTAATCACAGGCATTTGGAAAGACAGATTAAATATAATATCCAATAAATTCAATTATTCTGTGCAAGCTCTTTTTCTTTTATATATTTAGAAATGGCATTTGGTCTTACCTAATTTATTATATAGGTACAATTTGACAATATCGTAGTATTCGATGTAGTCTCTATAATGGTACTGGTAGTATGAATGACTCCATTGAAATAATACAGAAACAAGGGAAGAATTGTTAAGGCTGAGAAACTTTACACTGTTAACCTTCAGAAAGTATGCATTTCAAAAAATCGAGCAACTGAATTTCAGCCATCTTTTCTGCTAAAAAAAAAATTTAATCATCATCGTCCTCGAAATATCGAAGAGTCCTTGGTCATCTATATTCTGTGCATCTATCTAAGATTGAGTTTTCACTAGCAGATACTTTTTGACAGGAACTGGTTCTGTGTATGGATGAAAGAAACAATTCCCGGAGAAACTAATTATGGAGCAGAGGCCTCATGATAACTTTGCTCATATAAAATGGAATTGGCACAAAAATAGTTGTATTTTTGTTAAAAAATAAGAAGATAGGAAAAAGAAAATAGAAAATTTTGAGAGGTGATGTCACAATAGTCCTAGTATAGCCGAAAGATACTGCCGTGTGTTTATTGCTATCATAAACTGAATACTTGTAACCAGTTTAACATTGAATTATTTCCATCAAATACCACGGAGTTTTTTTGGTAATCATCTTTTGTGTATGCTTCCATGAATTTTATTGGTGTTTAGATGAACCTTGTTAGAAGATTATTCTGGATTCATGATTCTATTACAGTATATTATTATTAGAACTCGGTAACCAATTATGCCTAGTGCCCACACATATTTGACCACTACTCAACTAGCCTATATATAAGGGCTAAGGCTTTAGTACTCTTGGTAATAACATAACAACAATATTCAATACATCTATTTTATCTCTAACATGGTATTAGAGCTGGTTTGATCTTGGGAGGCTAACTAGACGTATTGCTTCCAGCGCCGGTAGCATATAGCCGGCGGCGGGTGTCTTTCTTCTTGCAGTTTTTTTCTTTTTTTAGAGAAAACAAAATAAAAATCCATGATTGTTGTTTATTTTTGTTGTGAAACAAAAATGGTTTTCCTTGGTAGTTATTTCTCTAGTTGAATACGTAATGGATAGTTGATTGTAGAGTAAGGATTGCATGGACCGAGATTTCAAGGAGTGTGTTATTCAATTTTTTGGGAGGAAGACAAGGAATTCTTTGTAATTGTTTTTAAAGGATAGGGAGTCAGTCCTTCACATTTGTTGTTTGTTGTAAGAGACTGAATGTTCTCTGTTATTGCCGGCACATGACTCGGAAAGTGGATGTGTGAAGTTATATACCGAGGATGATATAAAAAATAAAATAAAAAAATCAATCAATCAATTCTTTCTGTACAAATTGAAGAGGGTCTCAATTTGAGGGGGGTTTTGAAGATAAAATAATTCAATGCTATAGTTGGTTTGAATGTTTTATTTTTAAGATTATGTTATGTAACAAGTTATAAGTCGTGATATAAGACTTTCAACTTGAGGGGTGTTAGAAGATTATTTTAGATT
The DNA here is from genome assembly GCA_020205605.1 of Panax ginseng. NCBI lineage: Eukaryota > Viridiplantae > Streptophyta > Magnoliopsida > Apiales > Araliaceae > Panax > Panax ginseng. The sequence continues at coordinate 138,534,108 of CM035145.1, read as the reverse complement.
CATGATTATATGATTATATTAGAGTATATTATTATTATAAATTGGTGACAAGTATGCTTGGTGTCCACACATACTTAGCCACTACTCAACTAGTGGCCTATATACAAGGTTTTAGTACTCTTTGTAATAACATAACAACAATATTCAATATATCTTTATCTCTAACAAACCTAAATGACGTTCTTTGTGTTTACAGATGGCAGAGCCTTGACTACTGAAGAACTCAGTCCCATGAATGAAAAATCCTCCCGTGCAAGCAGTTTGATGTCTAAAGGTGGTAGAATTCTATTGAGGTCATAGGCTTATCACAAATGACTTGTCCAGTTTGTATAGTTGCAAAGTGATCGTAGTTGCAGTTTACAGGTAATTGAAGAACTATTTTCTTTTTTATTTGTGGGGTTTGCCACCAAACTAATTGTAAGTTGTATTCCTCATCAAAATTAACTGCTGACCATTCAGTTTCAACAGCTCATTGAGATAAGCAAGAGTAAAGTTGCTGATCAAAGTAAATTGATGGTATGGTTGTCTTTCTAGTAGTTAATGTGTTTGACTAACTAAATGGTCACCTTCCTCTTTTTGCAGCAAATGACTCATTTTTATAGTTGCTCGGGTATATCAATTATAGACTTTTCGACAGTTTCATCTGCTTTCCAATCCTCAAGACGGGTGACAACTTGTTGTAACTTTTTTGTCTGGCTGAAGTCATTCCTACGCACGTTTTTTAGTTTCTTTCTGGAGAGGAAAGGGAAAGAACAGGGGTCTTTAATCTTGTATACTGAAAAGAAAATGTTCAGCATATACCCGTTGGACTGTGATGCGAGAAAAATATGAAAATAGCTTGATTCTTCATTTTGCAGTTATCTTGTTGAAGAATTGATTCAAAAATGAAGGTGAAATTCAGTTCTCATTTTACTGCTTTCCCCTCTTTTCAGACTAAGAAAATATTCCTAGGGTTTGAAGTTTGCTCTTTTTCGTTTTCTCCTTTTTGGCCAGTTTATCTTAGTAATAGCTAAAGGAAATTGTTAAATCCATAACAAAAATGTTATTTCAAACAAAGTGTTTGCTATGTATCCTTATAAGTGGTTTCACCGAAGCTATACATCTACATAGATACTTTTGTTGTGGAAAAGGCTCACTTGTTGTGATTTAACAATTCTCATACCTAAATTAGCATGTATATGCTATTTGAAGCTTAGTTTGGGTAATATTTAACAATCAATGTTACTTTGCTGGTGCCTGGAAGTGGGGAAGGAAAGTTTCAGGATGCTCCTATTATTTAGGAAGAAGGCTCACAAAAAGGGCGCTAGAGTTAAAAAATGCAACTTTTGCTATAATCAATGTAGGAGAAAGCTATAGAACTTACCGATGTTATGTGGTCTGACAACTTCACTCTAAACCAGATGCACTTGGGACTAGTCCATGTGGTGGTTTTATATCAATAATCAAGTTTTTGTTTTTGTTCGTTGCCAGTTTCCAGAAATGGAGGTTTAGATCAATGACTTGCTTCCTGTTGTAGTGATAAAGAAAAGAAACAAGTAAAAGCTTGAAATTAGTTACTCCCTTTGTTCCCCATTTGATTTCTTCTTTCTTCTTTCCGGACATCTTGAAACTTCCATCAAGAGGAGAACTTCCATCAAGAGCTCCTCGCAAAGGCAAAGGCAAAAAGACAAGGATCTCGGATGATACAGAAGCATGTAGGGAAGAAATTGTGAAACATAAGAATGCAAATGGTTTTGGTGAATAACTACATCTATTATAGTTTGAAATGAAGTTGTTGTGTGTGAAAATGATGATCATATCTGAAGCTGAGGCTGGTGTTTGGAAAATTCATAATTAGATTGGTCATGATGTACCTGCCAACCTGATCACTCTTTTAATCAATGGTTTGAACACAAATTAGCAGTTAAATTATACATTGGTTTCAAAGCATTGTGTTCAAATGCATTTTTTTTGTCCACCAACATGAATCATAAAAAAACATATTGAAAAATGTCAATGCTATCGTAAAACACGCCAAATAGAAGCAACAGAACAAACGAATTGAAGAAAAACAAGTCAAATTTCATTGGACTGACAATGGCTGAAGCCAGATAGTTCAGGATTGATCATGCATCAAAACTTAAGACCAAGCCTCATCCCGACATCCCTTTAAACAAAGAAGACTATATTACAACTTATAACTGCTGCATTGACCAAGAAATGGACATATATTTTGTTCCAATCTTAATCGGGTCTTAGACCAACAACACTAAGCAATGGTTTTACACTTGCAAGCACTAGGGCATTACTTGCTGCCACCGCCGCTGCCACCAAAGAGGTAGTCCAAGGAAGACCCGCCACCTGGGGCTGAATGAACCTTGGTTGAAGGTCGATCCTGCACGAAATACAATCAATAAACTATTACTAAGCCAGCTCAAAATTGTTGAGAATATTAATTTGTATTATAACCAAGTAGGAGAAGTTAACATCAAACTAGGCCTTGATTAGAGCACTAGTCATTGCAGTATTTAACAAGCCATATATTTTCTCAACAAGATTATCCAAATATTGATATTTTGTATGACATGATTGATAAATGCAAAAACACTGGCATTGCAAATTCAAACTATTTTTTGGTTTGTAACATTAATATATTATAAATTCAAAACTACCTCAGTCATTGTAAAAGTTGGTCAAGAAACACTGGAACCTTCGACTGAGGCAGTTTCTAGCAAAGAAAGTGTGTAAACAGAAACTTACTCAAGTGGATCCTAGCTACAGCAGTTGCTAACCGCAGGCTCACAGCTCTCTGTACCCTCTAGAAGGTTCATGATTTTGACAAGGGAAAATAATGTGAAGATATGGAAGGTTGAAGTGCATCGACTCGATATGACTCCTACTCTGATAGCAATCACATGTTAGTAATGATATTTTCCTAAATCTCATATTCTTTATCTTAATAAGGTCCTGGATTTCCTGCTTTGCTGCTGAAAGTTTAAGAGTATGTTAGCATAGCCTTAAATTGTATTTTTTATAAATATCATATTCATGCTATAAATATCTGAAATCACCATCCATCTCTAAAACATATTTCAGTTACAGCTTCTACTCAAATACTTAGTACCATCATAAATTACAAAAAAAATTAGGACAACCTTAATATTTTGGAAAAAAAGCAGGGGCGGATCTACAGGGGCAGGGGGCACCAGCCCCCACTGAATTTTCGTCCATGTGTTCCCTTCTCCCACAGTACACACCCCCATCACCACCCTCTTTTTGTACAAACGATTTTTTAAAGTAATGATAATTTTATATTACTTCTCTTATTTCTCTCTCCATGTGTAATATTTGGCTAAAAAAATAAGTACTCTCTTCTACTTTTTTTTTCTTTTTTAACTAACAACCTGTAAAGTTTTTTAGTTGTAAAAAAAATGAGAAGAAATTTTTTGACTCAAAATACACTCATTTTTTTATATTTTTTTTCTAATTAAAACTCAAAAACACCACTTTTCTTAAAAAAAAAATTATCTTCTATTATAAAACTGACATTATCTCTTTTTATTTTCATTCACTTCCTTTTCTTTTATCACCAAATTAAAACTCAAAGACAAATACAAGGTGTTAAAACTCCAAAACTATTTACTTAGTTTTCTTTATTCCGTGTTGCCTTATCATAAGAAAATTATGAATATATATATATATATATATATATATATATATATATAAACTTAACGACTTAAGTGTTGAGAAATTATATTGGATTTAGAAAAGTATATATATATAGTTATAATTTTTATTCTTAACAATTTTTTTTTTCGAATTTAAACTAAACTTTTTGGCTGGATCCGCCCCTGAAAAAAAGTACAATCCACCCGCAAATAATAAGCATCATTCTACAACAATTAGGATGCCAAACATCTCCACCAATGTGTATGATTTAATATGGTCCATGACAATGGCATTTGATACAGAACATGTATAACCAGTATCAAAACAGAAGATCATACCGTAAGGAAGTTGCCACTGTTCTGTCCATCGGCACGGAAGTAATTGTTTGCCTTGTTTCCCTGGATACCAGCTGGAATCTGCTTAGTAATGTCCACTGGTGGTGCAGCAGAAGCAGCAGACTTCTGAGGAGGCTCACTGCCAGCAACTGGTCCTGGGTTTTGAGGAGCTGCTGCATTATCCGGAGTGGGTTTTGGTGCCCCTCCACTTCCGAAAAGATAGCCCAGTGAACTCTGTCCCCCTCCACTGCTGACTCCACGGCCCATGATTACTGATTTAAATATTTATTAGAAGCTCCAAATCTGCTCACATTTTCAACAACTAAGGAATTTAAACTATTGTATTCATAAATCATATGAAGCACAAATGAATGTCCACCAAAAAAATTTAGTTGTACTATCTGCAACATTTCAAAATGCATGCAACACATATTAATAAAAACATGAATCTCGGAATAATTATTCTTATCATATTAGAGTTTTTTTTAATAGAAATATGAAGTAATCAAGAGCCAAGAACCAAAATTTAAATTTCACAGTTAAATTTGCATTAAAGTGACAATTATTATATAAAAAGGAGTAAAAAGTAAAAGTAGGGGGTGAAAAGCAAACAAAACAACAGGGGGAGTGTCAAGTATCAAGATTGTAAAATGCTTATGAAAACTCCCCATTCTAGGCCGAATTTTTATATCATGTAAGAAAAAGAAAAAAGTGAGAGACTAAGAGCATCTATCAATCAAATTTATTAGAAGAATAGAAACTATTTCATGACAAAGTCAATGCAAACAATATAAGTTGGGAGTGGGGACTAATTTTTCAGATCATTCCCACTCCAGCCTATTATTGACCTCAAACATATGTAGGAACCTTGTTTTGCATTCATCAAAAGCACTACAATTTCCACTAAATAGAAAACGTAATGAGCCTTTGTTTCAAGCTCTTGAAAGTTCAATGCAAAAGAAAGGGAAAAAAAGAAGGTAAATTTAAAATTCTAGGAATGTTCCAATAGCCAATTACACTTTTCACATTATATTGGATACTAAATCTTTCCAAATCTATCTAATAAAATACAAATGATTTTGAATTTTCCGCTCACTCAATAAATCATCTAGGCCGTTCAAGTTTGAAATAAATCCCACCGTCCGTGCCGGAGGTACGGGACCCAACTAGTTATATATATATATATATAGTCGGATTTGTATTCATTAAGAAGGTATTTTTTTTAATATATATTTTATATAAATATCACTATGTTTTCCTCCTCAAACTCATAGCTCTTTTGATTCCAAACTGAGAGTAAATTCGCACCAACAATTCCTACATCTTAACCAATATAAAACTATAATCAAAACAAAAGGTACCAAAATTAAAAGGCAAATTTAAAACAAACCCCACATTGCCAATTAATCAAGACCATAAACATCAGAAAGCAAAGTGATCCACTATTCTAACAGTTCTTTATAGTTTTTTAAGCTTAAACATGAACATAGTTTTGGAGAATACAAGAATGTCAGTACGTATCATATAAAATTAGTCGTAAAATCGGCATCAAACACTAGATCTTACTCGCGCTTTGTAGTTGTACCTCAAAAAATGACAAACAATTACCAAAAAACATTGATAAATGCTAAAATAACTGCAGATCGGCGTGAAATGAGCTAAAGAAAACAGATCATACAGTAGTGAGAGCGTACTAGTGTGAGTCTCTGAGAGTTGAAATGGTGAAGAGAGATACTGAGAAAAATATCCGACCTGTGTCTGGATCAGATCTGGAGTCCGGATAGGCCTGTTCCCGCTTTTATAGGTCACAATCTGAGGACTCAATTGTAAAATAAAAGGTCATAACGGTGTCGAATCTGAATTATTCCAAAGCTCGAGGCAGTAAATGATAACTTTGAGTCTTCGAGGTTATTTTATTATTTTAAACAAACTTATCATATAGAGGAATTTTGAGTTTTACGAAATAGGAAATTTTTGCATTGCTCAAGCATGTCATTAAATGGAAAAATAAATGAAAAACATGAATGATTTATAATTTTATTTATTTGTATTTTGACCTCAAATCCGCATAGAAGAGCTCAAATAAAATACCTGTTCAATTAAACAGTAGGAAAAAAAATAAATTTGTTACATGTGATTTTAACATTATAGCATGTCAAAACGTATAGCTCAAAAACATAAAATACATTTTGGGTTCAAACGTATCATATAAAACTAAAACTGATGTCATGAATTTGATATTTTTAAAATTTGTTTAGTTACTAGCATGCGTAGTACTATTTTTTATGCGTTACATTTAGCTCGTAAACAATGCTTATAATATAAATAAGAGATTTTAGAATGTGCTTAAAAGTTCAAATATTTTAAACTCTCCAAACACTCGATAACTAAACATACACACGTAAATAAGGATGAGCGTTAGTGCGATTGGTGCGTTTTGAATAAAAACTGCACATAAAATCATAAATCATTTTGGTGCTTTGTTTTAGTATTTCTCCATTTCTTGAGCATAATTTTGACTTTTTAACTTGTTAACTTGTCTTGACTGTTGAATAATTCTTTATTTGATCTTTTGATGAACACAGGTTGGAAGTTGTTTGATCATGGGTCAAATTTGATCATATCAATCAAGCAAATTTTGGAGCAGGGCATGTTTAATTTCAAGATTTATTGTTGTGAATTTCTCCATGGGTTTATCTATAGCTGGTTTCTTGTTTTGTTTAAGTTGTTCTAAAGTTCATATAGCTTGTTATTTGGACTGGAACCAATGTAGTAATGGGGTATAAATGAGTGAGAAAAGGTGAGACATGCCAAATATTGGCATTGTGCATGGTTTACCATATTTTCTTTTTTGGTTGATTAGTATTTTGATATTTATGCTTTGCATTAAAATAAATTGTTGAAATTCATTGACTTTAGAAGTTCAGTTGGTGTTGTCCCCAAGCAATTCTCTGAAAATTTAATGACTTTGATCCAATTATATTTTTTATCCTTCTCAAATTATAATTTTCTATCGATATCTTTAGAGATTATATTCGCTCGAAAAGCTCAATAACCTTATTTTATCTTGATATAATCCGGTATATACAATGCCCAATCAATGTTTGTATACAGATTACTAAAATATAAACCAAGCATCAATAACCTTATCTCAATAAGAGAATCTTTTTAAAAATATCTTCAATAATTAAAAAGTAATTACATCATTATATAGGAGAATCAACAAAAAATACAGCAATTGTTTTATATGAGAAGAGAGAGAATATAATTTTGTTTTTTAGTCATATATCAATAATTAATCTCTAAATTAAAGAATCTTAATTGTATATTAATTCCCTAAATTAAGAAATCTTAATTTCACTAATATTATAAGTAAATATGAAATTATATTAATTGTGTAAATATTTTATGAGTACAATATTGTTATAATTATTTTTAAAAATATAATAGAATATGTAATTCATCGGCTGTTTAAATGTTAACACAAATACAATGAATTCAACATGCTAACCAATCAATAAAATTGTTTTATAAAAACAGTAGGTTGTTTATCTAGGGTTTTAATTTCACCTCGCTAACTGCCGCCACACCAAGTAAAAGAGAAGAGAGAGAGAGTCGCTGTCCGGAGGAGGAGAGAGCTTGAAAGTATCATCAATGGCGCCGAAACCAGGTCTGTGCCCTAATTATAAACCCTAACATCTTCCTTCTCCATCTAATCGATTCGGCTACCCAAAAAATGCAAATTGGGAAGGATTTTCTCTTAGATAGTGTCAAAATCAACCATTTATTGTAATGTGTAGCTTAGTTTTTTGAAAATCAAAGGAAAAGAGGAGTAAACAAATTAAGGGGCGAAATATACCTCCAAATACAATGATACAGCAAGAGATTGCTGCATCGGATACTTCAATGCAGGTCGAGGCTTTCTCAAATACGAGTTCCAAGATAATAAATTCTGATGCAGCACTGGGTGCACCGGCGCAGACAAAGAAGAAGAGAAAGAGAAAGAGTCGAGGGAAGGACCCAACAAGTAATGATCTTGATAATGCAAAATGTACTTCTTTGATAAATGATAGTAGTAGTCCCCTAGAAAATGATTCAGTTCTGCAGCCTGATGCAGCACTGGATGCACCGGCACAGGCAAAGAAAAAGAAAAAGAAAAAGAAAAAGAGTAAGAGTAGAGGGAAGGACCCAACAAGTGATGATCCTGATAATGCAAAATGTACTTCTTTGATAAATGATAGTAGTAGTCCCCTAGAAAATGATTCAGTTCAGCAGCCTGTTTTAATGGCAGATACTGAATTAATGCAGCATGATGCAGAACTGAGGCTATGTGAGAATAATTGTGGTGGAAGGGATAACCCAACCACAATTGATACTGATAACACCCATGAGATAAATTTGAATTCAATTTCGACAGACCAGGCGGGCGCTAATAATGTCTCTCAGTGCAGTACACATAAAAAGACTCCTAAATCCCTTAGGAAGAAACGGAATAGAGCCTTCGCGTCGCACAGCCCAAAGTTTGGAATCCAAAGTGGGTGCTGACTCTTCTGTTGAAGTTGTAGAAAAGGGAAGGCAAACTACTTTGTTGAATGGCTCAGGTGGAACAATTTCTCCTGGCTGTGTAAAGAATACATTGGAAAGAGAATCAGGTTCTGGACATGTTACCTCAGGGAATGTTGAGGAAGATAAATTAGTAGAGATGCACTTGGATGGGTGCTCTGATATTAAACACACAAGTGGGGATAGCATAAATGGAACTGAGATGGATAATTCGGAAGATATCAAAGATGGTTTTGCTATGGATTTGTCTTCACCAGATCTTTCAGGAGAAGATTTCAAGCAGGTTAAAAGGGCCAAACTAAATGTTGACCACAAGGTGTTAAGTGATGTCCATTCTGCAGATGCACTACCTGAAGAATCTACAAGGTTGTGCAAGGGGCAGATAGCTTCTGATGATCCATCTTCTCAGGATTCTCTGAATGAGCCCCTGGACCAGAAGACACGATCTAAGATCAATGATTCAAGTTCTTCACCTGTAAAGATGGATGAAATGAAAGATAATGTTACTCCAAATGCAAACAAAGAATTGTTGCAGTCTTCCATTGGAATAACTCTTACTGGCTATTTTAGAAGAAAGCTTCTCGTCCTTGATTTGAATGGGCTCCTTGCTGATGTTGTTCAACATGTGCCAGATAAAAATAAATATAAAGATTACAAAATAATAGGGATGAAAGCTGGTGAGAATTAAGTTACATGAGTAAAATTTTCACATTAAGTCCATTATTTTCTGCCCCACAAAGTTTCTAACTTTATTGTCACTTCACATGTTAGTTTTCAAGAGGCCCTTCTGCGACGATTTTCTGCAGTTTTGCTTTGAGAGATTTGACGTAGGCGTATGGTCATCAAGAACAAAGTACTCTTCAACCTTTTACTTATAATCTAATATTTCTTGTATCTGTCTTCAGTTTGTAATCTTATATATCTTCCTGCTAGTTTTATTGATAAAATAAAATAAAATATATCTTCTTGATAGTTATCTATCATTTTTAATTTAGTTTTAACTGTCTTAATGTTTTATGCTTTATTTATGTCAATGTTAACTTCCTACAGGAAAAACGTGAAAATGATTATTGATTTTCTTATGGGAAAAAGCAGTTCAAATTTGCTATTTTGTTGGGTAAGCCATTTACACAGTTTTTGAAAACATCTATTAAATTTCAAATGTCATTATACTGATTTCCCCCCCTTTCATTGTCCTAATTTCACATGTCATTATACTGATTCTTTCCTGCTTTATTTAAGATTACCTAAACACTTATTTCATGTTGTTGTGAGATAAATGTCTAAACGTAAATTATATTATTAGCTGATGCTCTTGGTGAACTATGTTGATATCTTAAATCGAAAACATGGCACTAAGACTTGGTTGAATTTATTATTAATATAGAAGTTGGAATTAGGAGATTTATTTTGGCATGGGCAAAATACAGATATAGGTCTTGATCACACTTTGATATATTAGAGTTGTTGGTACTGGATCCATATTGTGTTTGCTATGTTGGGTTAGTTTACCAATCATTGTGACAATCTGATTGCACCATATTTTTTTTGGACTTCTTAAATCAACAAACTGAATCTTCTATACAATGACAAACAAAAAGACAAATGGGATTTCAACAGTTTCGTAAGACACGTGATTTGAAAAATAGATTTGCAAGCTTGATGGCCTCAAGTGTGTGTGATGCAGGACATACTTAGAAAAGGGATGTAAAGCTGCCCTATTATGAAAGAAAGATGAATTGGGGCTTATATGCAGGGTTTTCGTGTTGAGATGGACTAGGGTAAGGATTTGAGATAGCAACTTAGACTATGTTTGTTATGAATGGATATGAATAATTGTATTATTTAATTCCTCTAAGGACTACTTTATTTCATGATTAGCCCTTTATTTAATCCCATGGACTATTTGATGGTGGAAGATAATCTAGAATGCATCATTAATTGTTATCATTCAATCATTTGATAAGTCAAAAAGTAGATTATATAATACCAGCTTTGCGCTTGGGATTTTAGTCCATCATCATTAATTGGAGGGCTGCACTTTTTTAAGTGCTCTTTTTGTTTTTGTTTTTTCAGTCTATTAAGGGTGGACTCCTTGTTGAGATTAAATAAAGGACTAATTATGGGATAAAATAGTCCCTAAAGGCATTAAATTAGTACAATAATCCTATCCATGCATCATTCATGCTAACAAAAATAGCCTTAGGGGTGCAAGGGTTATTTTTCTTTAATATCTTGCAGAATTAAACTATAATTAAGTTGCACTAAGGCCTTCTAGAGTGTCACTTATAATTCTAGTGGAGTCTCTAGTATGCACATAGGGCATTTCTTATAGATGCAGCTAAGTTTTGCAAACGTATTTACAATGTTGTTTAAAGTATGAAAGAGATTGGAGTGCATTTTTCTTTTCTCAATTCATTTTGCGTGAGCAGAATTAAGATGAATTGACCTATTGACTATTGTATATCTTCACTTTGTAAGCTCAGTTTTTACCTATTTCAGTTCTTTAGCTAATCAATTTAACAGTTCTTTTAACATAATGAAAATTGTTTTTTTACAGGATCAATCCCACTGTACTATGACAGGTTTTAATACTCTTGAGAACTGGCAGAAGCCTCTAGTCTTAAAGGAACTTAGAAAACTATGGGAAAAGCATGAGTGTGATCTTCCATGGGAGAGTGGGCACTATAATGAATCTAACACACTCATGTTAGATGATTCCCCGTATAAGGCCTTGCGAAACCCTGTAAGATTTCATTATTTTCAAACTCTAGTTTTTTCCCCCTTATTTTGGTTTTTCTAGTTATATTATCTTATTCATGGTAACTCGATTTATACCCTAAAACTGGTTATTCAGTTAATTATTTCCTTCTATGTTGTGGTCTTCATTCTTCAGCCAAATACAGCAATTTTCCCCAAGTCATACCAGTACAAAGATAAGGAAGATAATTCATTAGGTGAGTTGCAGTTCTCTTTAATTCTCTATGATAATATAACTACTGCTGCATCAGGCGAGTCATACTGAGTCAGAATGTGAGCTCATATATATGGAACTATATCCCATATATCTTCTCCTAAAGGCTAAACTATATCCCATGTGGGAGACACTTAAAAGTCTAACTAGTTATAATCCTGTCTAATGCTAATATTGTTCTATTGTATGAAACTATCTATACACTATCAATGGTCAAAGACTCTAAACTAGTCTTATATTTTCATTGTAATGAAAATTAAAAATAGATAGAAATCAAAGTATATATTTATATGCATAGGGAAATAAAATAAAATGCATAGGGAAATAAAATAAAATGCAAAGAGAAAAGGAACAATATTTGCGGCTGCTTAATCTCTCTCTCACTCCCTCCCTCTTTTATGCTATATTAAAAAGTAAATTCCAAAATGTAATCTCTTTCTTATTGCTCCACTCTTTTGGAAAGTGCATACAATATAGGTGAAATATCTAATATAGAAATAAAAAATTACATAGAGAGAGAGAGGTAGGCGTGAGAAAATTAAATATAAAAAAAGAAAGAATCCTAGGCATGCAATGTTAGAGAGATTATTTTTCTTGCAACTTTAGCTTCATATATATATATATATATGTGTATATCCATACCGCATATTGGTATGTGAAGGGCTTACATGACCGCCAAATCTTGCTCTATTGATTGGAAGAAGATTTCGCGGCCAGGATTTAAAAAAACACAGACGTCCACAACAGTGTCTTGCGGACGAGAGAATAGTCTTTTATCCCTTTGCAACACTGTCTTGTGAATGGAAGAAAGTCTTTTTATCTCATCCGCTGTAACATTGTATTGTGTAAGGCAATTGTTGCAGACGACTAGATGGTTTTCTTCTTCCATCCATAGGACCACTTGCGAATGGAATGAGTTGCAATTGTTCTTGGTAGCCAAATATGTCCTTGCATATGGCCTTGTGGGCTCCAAATGTCTGTTAAGAAATACTCAGTTTTGAGTCTTTAGACCACAGCTGGTCTTCTTTTGTGCTACATGGTAATTTTTTGTCTGGATAGTAACAATAGCTAGCAACCATTTCTTCTCCTAAAGGCTAAACTATATCCCATGTGGGAGTCACTTAAAAGTCTAACTAGCTATAATCCTGTCTAGTGCTAATATTGTTCTATTGTATGAAACTAACTATACATTATCAATGGTCAAAGACTCTAAACTAGTCTTATATTTTCATTGAAATGAAAATTAAAAATAGATAGAAATCAAAGTATATATTTATATGCATAGGGAAATAAAATAAAATGCAAAGAGAAAAGGAACAATATTTACGGCTGCTTAATCTCTTTGTCACTCCTTCCTCCTTTATGCTATATTAAAAAGTCAATTCCAAAATGTACTCTCTTTCTTATTCCTCCACTCTTTTGGAAAGAGTATACAATATAAGTGAAATATCTAATATAGAAATAAAAAAATTACATAGAGAGGTAGGCGTGAGAAAATTAAATATTAAAAAAAGAAAGAATCCTAGGCATGCAATGCAAGAGATTATTTTTCTTGCAACTTTAGCTTTCATATATATATATATATGTGTGTGTGTGTGTGTATCCATAACACATATTGGTATGTGAAGGGCTTACATGACCACCGAATCTTGCACTATTCATTGGAAGAAGATTTCGCAGCTAGTATTTAAGAAAACACAGACGCCCACAACAGTGTCTTGCGGACGGGAGAATAGTCTTTTATCCCTTTGCAACACTGTCTTGTGAATGGAAAAATTCTTTTTATCTCCTCCGCTGCTACATTGTCTTGCGTAAAGCAATTGTTACAGACGAGTGACGACAAGATTGTTTTCTTCTTCCATCCATAAGACCACTTGCGGATGGCTTCGTGTTTTTTTACAAAAAAATCTCGTCTGCTTAGATGTTGGGACGAATGGTTCACGATCTGGTGACCATACAAGTTTACAGGACCACCATTTGCTGTTGATCGAGCCCCATATATATACTAGATATAAATTGCATCCATTGTTATCAAGTAGGCATCAAGTCAGAGAAAAATACTAAGGTGTCTAGGAAACTTCATGTCTAAGCAGAAAGTCGAGCGCTCAACTAGAAAAGGCGACGACTTGATTTCAAAACGGCCAACTTAGACATTACGGGTGTGGTTTGACCTGAACTTAATTGGGTTAAAAATAAAAATATTAGGTAGTTAAAAAGTAAAACCTAATCGATTGTTTGCAAGTCGTAACAAGCTAACAAGCAGACTACAGAGAGGGAGAAAGGGGAGAGCACCAGAGAGGGAGAGCAAGCGACTTACCAGTTACCAGCGTCGACTCGATCCGACAGCTCATGACGACTTCGACCTCTTCTCCGGCAGTTCGCGACCTCTGGTATGCTTCTACTCTTCTCTAATTCTCCAATTCTCTAATTCTCTTCTCTAATTCTCTAATTCTCTTATCTAATTCTCTAATTCTATTCTCTTGTTCTACTTCTCATCTTCGGCCTTTATTCTTTCTTTCTTTTATCCTTCTTTTTGGGTATTCTGACTTCTGCCGGTATGACTGCTCTACTGCTCTGTTTTTTTTTTGGTATTTTGTCTTCTGTTTGGGGTATTATGACTTCTAATTTTTTTATATGATATGATGAGTGTGTTACTGTATTCTATGCTTTGACTATGGTCACGTGACAGTGGTCCTACTACTACTATACACATGTAAGTATACCAGTACCAGAGCAAAATTGAATTAAAATGAAGTAGTAATTGCAGCCAAATATGCTATGTTATGCTATAATAAATCCATATACCACAACAACTTTGTTGAGTAATAGTAATTGAGATTATAAGAATAAAGATTTTTTTAAAATACTGTATTCTAAGTGTTGCTGCTAAATTTTTATTATATGATATGTGATGCATTGTTGTCTTATGTTTATAATATGGTTATAAATATTATTTTGTAATAGTTAAATGGCGAAAAGTTCGGGAGTGGAGGGTTATGATCCAAGTAAGGATCCTAAAAGGAAGGCAAAGTCTAAGGATCCGAGGTGGAAATATGGATTTTGGCCGAAATTGAGCGATAAAAATCTCGTGCAATGCATACTTTGTATGAGAAAATGATTCATAGAGGAATCAAGAGATTCAAGCATCATCTTATCGGTGGGTATGGGGATGTGGCTAAGTGTCCTCGAACTACAACAGAAATTGCAAACGAGATGCATCAAGCAATAATGAATAACAAAAGGAATAAGCCAATTCAATTTGATGACAGTGACGAAGTAGAAGAAATTCAGTCATCTAATATTCTAAGCAATGCATCAAATCCTTCCAATTCTTCTTCTACATCAGTTCCAAGTTCTCGAACTGCATTTAAAAGGATGACGAGTGCATTTCAATTCACTAAGCCACAATCACAAACAAATGCAATTGAAACTCATCTTAGGAAATCTCCAGAAGGAGTTGTGGACGAAAGGCATCGCAAATGTCCTAGTCAAATAACTTTGGAGAATCGTCCAAGGTCACCGGAAGAGAGAGAGAAAGTTTACATGCACATTGCCAACTGGTTTTATGAGCATGACATCCCTTTTAATGCGACAAATTCAAGAAGTTTTGAGGTGATGATAGTGGTTATCGGGCAATATGGGCCGGGTTTGAAGCCTCCTTTGTATCACGAATTGAGAGTTCCTCTTTTAGGGAAGGCAAAGACTAAAGCAGAGGAACTGAAGGAGAAGCACAAAACTTTTTGGAAGCAGTACGGTTTCACTTATATGTCAGATGGATATGGACAAACAGAAGAGGCAGACACTTGATCAATTTTCTTATTAAGAGTCCTGTAGGGATTACTTTATAGGATCAATTGATGCTTCTAGTAAATCTCAGGATGCTAGAATGTTGGTAGAGTTACTTGATGGGAAGATCAAAGAGACTGAGGCTGAGTATGTTGTGCAAGTAGTGACATACAATGCCTCCAATTATAAGGCAGCTGGTCAAATTTTAATGGAGAGGAGGCCTACTTTGTCATGAACACCATGTGCAGCCCATTGCCTGGACCTTGTGCTAGAGTACATAGGCAATTTGAAGCAGTTTAAGTGTACAATCGAGAGGGCAAGAAAGATAACAACATTCATTTATAGACATGGTTGCCTTCTTGATGCGATGAGGAGCAAAACGAATGGGAGGAACCTTGTGAGATTGGGAGTCACTCGATTTGTTACATCTTTTCTGACTCTTCAAAGCTTGTGCAAGCACAAGGATGCTTTAAGACATTTATTCATCAGTGATGATTGGACACATTCTAGGTTGTCAACTACAGAGGCGGGGAAGAAAGTGTACGACACAGTTACTTCTACTAGTTTTTGGCATGTTGTTGAAGATTGCATTAGAGTGTCACAACCATTACTTGTTGTCTTGAGGATTGCGGATTCGGATGAGAGGCCAGCTATGCCTGAAATTTTAGATGCGATGGAATTTGCAAAGAAGATCAAAGATGCCTTTAATAACAAAAACAAAGGCTATACAAGAAGTGATTGACATTATCGAGCGAAGATGGGCATGCCAAATGGAGCAAAAGTTATATAGGGGCAACATTGTTTCTCAATTCGGGAAGTGTTTTGACATTAAAGAAGAAGAAGAAGAATGAGAGCTTATAGCTTACGTAGCAACTTGAATGATATTCTTTCAAAATGGTTCCGACATCAAGTTTTGGCGGAGACAAGATAAGCCACCTACCAATGTCTATGAATATTCGGTGATGACTTTTCTAAAGACATGTCGATTAAATGACGAAATTCAAAAAAAAATCCTAGTAAGTATATTAAATTAATTATAAAGTTTACTTTAAGTTTTATTATTTAGAATTTTAATTTTTTTAATTTTTACATCTAATGTAATTGATTGGTGGAATGCTTTTTGATTTGGTTGTGCTTACAAAGTTGCAAAGCAAAATGCTTTCGACCTTTGTTGTTCTTCTATATTTTAGTAATTAAATATAACTAAATCTATAAATATTTTTTTTTATGAAAACAAATAATTTTTACATCTAATGTAATTGATTGGTGGAATGCTTTTATAATACGGTTGTCTTTGTTGAGCTTACAAAGTTTGCAAGCAAAATCCTCGCTTTTTTCTTCTTGTGTGCAGGAATTGACTTCTGAGTACCGATCCTACTTCTCTCTAAAACAAAGAATCTTCCAGGTTGTGAGCACTTTCGAAAATAAAATAAAACATATTAATTTAATAAACTAATATAATTAAAAGGACAAAATTTGTAAGTATTTAGTAATTAAATATCTTGTATTTAGTAATAATTATAACGAGCACTTTTAATATAGAGTTTAAATAATTTAGTGTAAATCTTTCAATCTCAACTTTCATGAGTTTGCTTTCTCTGAAACAATACAATCAAGTATTTAGTAATTAAATATCTTGTATTTAGTAATTAAATATAACTAAATCTATAAATATTTTATATATTCTTTTGCTTAATATTTTTTTAAACCAAAATTTCAGATTCATATGAAGAAGATTAATATAGGTTGGAGCATTAACGATTAAATAATTTAGTGTATGTACAATACAATCACTGAATTGTTGATAGGTTTCAAAAGAGACGCGAACTTGGAAGAAACTTTGATCCATTAGTCCTAGATGATTTTGATTGGAGTAATGAGTGGATAGTTCCCGAGCAAGATGTAGTTCATCATGGAGATGATCTTACATAGGAGGAAGGCCTTCCTAATGATGATGAGGATGAGGATGTGGATGATGATTATGGTCGAAAAGTAACTATTGTTTCAAGTGATGATACTGCTGCTTGGAGAGATTACGATGATTTGACCCTTGATGATTATGCTTGATAGCTTGAGTGATCCATTCGTTCTAATAAATGAGACATTTGAGTTGTTGTATATTGAATTTTTATGACTTTGTTTTATTTCTATATTTTGTTTGTTTCTGGCAATGTCACAATGAATATGTCTTATTAAGGATGGTTGTCTAATACTATGATATGACTATATATGCTTGTTTATACTTTATCTTAACAATGATTGTTTACTTGTTTTATCATAAATTATTGAATTCTTAGTATTGAAATTTATGGTATTCTATATATACAATATTAAAACTTGAGAAACTAAACATAAATTTAAGAATTATATTGAATTAAACTAAATATTACAAATGTATCACCATTTATATAATTTGAAGTTGGTACTAGTTCAAAAAATTACAAGTTTACAACTATAATAAAATTATCCATTTTGCCTTGATCTTGTTCACTTGTTGTGAGTTGTGATTTGTTATGCTACAACTTGCATTATGAATATGGTAAATCATTAGAAAAATGAATATATAAATATTAAATATATATATTTTTATTCGTATAAAATTGACTTTGTTAACGACTTATCGACTTGTGAACGACTAGTTGGGCGCCTTGTCGCCTAAGCGCTTAAGCTCCCGGCTGTCGCCTCGCCTTGATAACTATGATTGCATCATACTTAATTTATTTTCTATAAGAATAAATTTCTATGTAACTGGAGTATCAAAATATACTTTTTTAATCCTAGATTAAGTCCCATTGTTGAAATATATTTCTTACTCTGTTATATTTTGTTTAATAAGAACGAAGTTACTCTTACTTGAGCATATAAGATGTAGTATGTACATATATTTAAGCAAAATTATCCTATCTTACCCAACAT
Organism: Panax ginseng; assembly: GCA_020205605.1. NCBI lineage: Eukaryota > Viridiplantae > Streptophyta > Magnoliopsida > Apiales > Araliaceae > Panax > Panax ginseng. The sequence continues at coordinate 138,515,886 of CM035145.1, read as the reverse complement.
GTGGGTTCTTTTTTTGTGGAGTCTATGTATACTTACAATATCATTGGTTATGTGAGTTCGATGAGTAGACACATATCCCTATCAGATATACACGAGTCCATGTAACACATATTAGTTGTCATCTCTATTAAGCAGGACATGTCATATGGTTTAAACGTTATGGATTATGGTTTATAGATCATATACTTAGATTTACGGTTACTTTGGATTCTATAGTTATACTTATAAAATTACGGGGAACTGTTGAGAATGTTTGGTATTATTCTCTTTTGGGCGTTAGAAGTGAATTTGAAGGGTTATACTATATGGGCGTAATTTGATATTTTCGGGTCTTGCAAGTTCAAAAAGAAGTCTCAAGTCTTGTAAGTCAACTTTGTCTCAAAGTTTATATGGTCCCCAAGTCTTGTTAGTATATTATTTTTGATTTTCTTCTATATATCATACTATCTTATTTTGAGAAGGCAGTGAATTAGAATTCGAGTAAAAGTTGTGTTTGGCCTTTTGCCGTTCCCTTCATATGGCCCTACCGAGCGCAAATCATTGTTCTTTTAAATCAGTTTATGTCCAGAGACATTAGTGAAGCTTTTGTCTTTTATATCAGTCTATGTCCTGGAAATGTCTCTTTACTGATAACTGCATCTGACAGTTTTTTTTTGGTACGGTGTCCCCAAAAGGTTGCGTAGGTGACTTTTGGCAGTATTCTATTTAAGCATGCATTGGTTTATCTTATATTTATTCAATTGCTCTAGTTTGAATGCACAATATCCATTTATCCCTCTCGCTTTGTGATTCATTGCAGGGCCTGGAGGGGATCTTCGGGTTTATTTGGAAGGATTAGCACTGGCTGAGGATGTTCAAAAATATGTAGAGCAAAATCCATATGGTCAACGGCCTATCACAAAATCAAATCCGTCTTGGCGTTTCTATGCCAAAGTGATTGGCCCCAACTCATTTAAGGAAGATCATACTCATTCCAAGACTGAACATGCAAGCATGGACAACAATATCAGAGTTGCTATAGAAGAGTCAAAACAGGCTACCAAGGAAGATAGTTTTATGAAAGAAATGCCTTTGGCAGAAAGCCTTGAGCAGTCTAAGCATGTTAAGTTCAACATACACCAGAATGAAGAATGTAATATAAGTTTTGCGGAACATCAAATTGAGGGATGTAGAAGATTTTGCAAGGGAAAAATAGGTTCTGATGATACCCGTGGCGAGGTTCCTCGGACTGATCCCCTTGAGCTAAAAAGACAATCTATGATGAAAGATCCAATTCCTTTATCATCCGAGGTGGATGCATCAAATTGGAATGCTGCTCAAGTTAGTAACAAAGAGATCCACCCTCCAAAAATGCCACATTCTTCTTTGGGAAGAGATCTTTCTGTCTCCTCTAAAAGAAAGCTTCTTGTTCTGGATGTGAATGGATTGCTTGCTGATATTGTTTCATCTGTACCTGACGGTTATAAAGCAGATAAAATATTTGGCGAGAGAAAAGGTAAATTTTTTCTAGAACAAGTAAATTTCTTTGCAGTGAAGTTCGTTATATGCTGTCTAACAAAGTTCTTACGTGTTTAACTTGTATCAGTTTTCAAGAGGCCGTTTTGTGACGATTTTCTGCAGTTTTGCTTTGAGAGATTTCGTGTCGGTTTCTGGTTGACAACCACCAAGTACTTCTCAACCCATAGCTTATCATAGTTCAGTTTTTAAATTTTTAATGTGGCTCTATATCTTGTGGTACTTCCCTTGTTCATTTTTAAGGCTTTTGATTTCCTTTTACTATTATATGCCCCTTATCTTTGTCATTATGAACCTCTGCAGGAGAAATGTGCTATCTAATCTTGAATTTCTTTTGGGAAGGACCATGCGAAATTTGCTTTTCTTTTGGGTATGCCATTCACTTTCCTTACAACGAGTCCATGTATCCAGCATTACAACTTTTGTGTATATTTGAGTTGCTGCATCCTAGACAATATAATAGACCCCCTCCAGTAGGAGGTACTTTTATGGAGTATTATATATTTTTGCTTATATGGTGATATGAATAAGGTTGTCATTACCGTATGTTTTTTATTGCTGTAATTAAGTATAATTTTTTGTGTAGTGTATCTTTGGACAAGTATTTCCAACTGAAGTGTTTCTATTGGCAAATTTGAGATTGCATCATACATCTTGCTTTAGCAACTGTATTTGCGGACCCCTTTGGTTTATGAAGTATAAATTGGACGGGTGTTTTAAACTCATTGTAAGAGTGCTTCATGATAATTTATAATCACCAAGTATCTATATTCATATATGCTCGTTGCTTACTTCTATTAGTTGATTAGCATATGGATTCTAGGTTTCTTCTAATATCATGAAGATTGTGCAGGATATATCCCACTGTTTTGAGACGGGTTTTAGTACTGTTGAGAATAGGGACAAGCCTATAATTTTAAAGGAACTTAGAAGATTATGGGAAAAGCATGATCCGAATCTTCCATGGGAGAGAGGTGATTTTGATGCATCGAACACACTTTTATTGGATATCAATGCATTTACGGCCTTGCTCAATCCTGTAAGTTCAGTTGACTCATTTGTGGACATGATTATCCTATTTCTAGTTTGTTAGAATTCTCTTCCCATGTTTATTTTATTTTTCAGCCGCACAGTGCTATCTTTCCCCCCAGATACCGGTTCAAGGATGAAAAAGACAATTCATTAGGTGAGTTAACATCTCCATCAGGCTCAATCATTGCTTAGGGTTCCATGATGGTCTATTGTTTGCTACCACTATCGCCTTTACTGACGGTGATTTAACAAGTGTTTCTTTTTTTGGCTGGTCGTTTTGAGTTCTCAAGTATTCAATTGTTTTTAATATTTTCCATTTTACTTGGAGTTCTGTTGAAACCTTATTATACTTGAATAAATAAATAAATAATATTGGTAATATTATTACTATTAAATGGCGTCTAACTCCTTGTGTAATTATTATTCCTAATAGTTCCTTAAAAGCTTTAAAACTTTTTCTGGCATTATAAGCTTTTTCTTATTTTTACTCATCAATTCTCATTGTCTGAGTAACCGGTGCTATTTTTAGATATTGGATTCTGTTTATGATGGGGGGATGCCATTTGACAGTGGCATAGCTTTATTATTTTCCACTTGTTACACCAAGTTTTCCCTGTCAGTGTTGTATCTTGCTTGGTTATCATTGTTTATAGACTTTGTACAATTTTCATTGTGCGATAGCCTATGATGTTGTTAAGCTTGTTCTCCGCAGGACCGGGAGGCGATCTTCGGGTATATCTGGAAGGGTTAGCATTGGCCGAGAACGTTCAAAATTACGTAAAGCACAATCCATTTGGGGAACGACCCATCACAGAAAAGAATCTGTCGTGGAATTACTATCTTAAGGTTATCGGAAGAGCCTCATCCCAACTTGAAGATGCTCGGCTAGCTTCAACCGAAAGATGGTGGAACAATTGTTGAGCTTCTTAACAGAAAGGCTCCTGCAGAGCGATCACAATATACTTGCTGAAACTGAATTCTTTTCACGATCAATGTTTGTTTGCCTCATAGTAGATACTGAAGGGCAGTCATGAATATGATGTTAATAGTATCGATTTTTGGTAAGATAGAACTTTTTTACGCTTTCATGAAGCAAAACCATAAGTTTTGTATTGTAAACCTATAGCCTTATATGTATCAAAATTATTAAATTATATATCATCTGGGGGTTTCTTTGTATCATTAGACGTTACAATTTTGGCAGATGTAGTTGCAACTGACCTAATATTCTTTGTGTATGAATTTCTATAGGGTCTGCTTTCTATGATTTGATTTAGTGTTGCTTTTTGTGTGTGATTGTGCTTTCGTTTTTATTCGAGATTTTATATTAGCTCCTTTTGTATATGGATCTTCATCTGTGGAAACCGGTTGTCACGTTATTATTCTAACAACCATAATTTACACCGTTGATCGTAACATTGAATGACAGATTAAAATAAAATTTTTCCATCACTACAGGCTATAGTGACAGTAATATGTCTAGTAGCGGCACAAAAAATTACTTGTTTATCCCACATTTGCCCATGTGCTACAGTGCCTGCAACTGCAAGTTGTTTTATAAATCACTGTAGGATAGTGTTTTTTAATCCAAGCCATTCGTTAATCTACCAATTTTTGATCCAAATATATATATACTAGAAATAAAGTCCCATAATCCATATGACTAGTATGGAGGAGACAGAAACAGATAAGATTATGTTCTAACCACAATTATTCAATTGAATTTCAAGAACTAGTCATTCTCCTCAAGAACTCCCAAACAACCACCATGACACTAAAACCCCACTTCCTAAAAAACCATTTTTCCCCCTTCATTATTTTCCACCCAACACCCTCTTTTCCCTTGAGAAAACCAACCAAAATGTCCCTCCAATTTTCCACCCTCACAAGAAGAAAAGCACTATTTTCCATATTAATAATCCCAACAATTTTCCCAAACAGCAGAAAACAAGAAGCAGCAAATGCAGTGGATTTGTTCACAATGACGGTGCCTGACCAGACGGTGGAAGAGGCAAAGAGTGGAATCCAATTCCATGCACAACGTTTATTACAAGTGAAGGAATTGTTGGAATTGGAGGACTGGAAAGAAGCCCAAAGGGAATTGAGGAAAAGCTCTTCACTTCTTAAACAGGATTTGTATACCTTAATTCAGGACAAGCCTGGAATTGAGAGGCCTCGGCTGAGGAATTTGTATTCTGCTTTGTTCAATAGTGCAAGTAGATTAGATTATGCTGCGAGGGATGAGGATGTGACACGTGTCAGGGAGTGTTATGATGATATTGTTGTGGCACTTCATGAAATTCTCTCTATTTTATGATATTCAAGTAATAAATTTCTTCTTCTCTCTCCTTTTTGTGATTTTCTAAAATTTTATTCATAATAAATGATGGGATTTTTCATGTACTATTTACTTGGGTAGTATTTGATAAAATTGTGTAATAAAAACTTCGACTTGTGGTGGGTGGTATAGCGGTGGATGGTGGTAGTGTGACAAGTGAAGTGAAGAATTAAAATAAAATAAAATTAGGGTAGTGAGGGTAAAAGATGACTTATTAAAAATTATGAAATATAAATTTTATAATTAATAATATTTTTTTAGATAGTTTATAATATTTATTATTGTATTGATTAAAAAAATTAAAAGGATCTATGTTAATTTTGAGTTTAAAAATATGTTAAGTTGACTTTAAAAAGTCAACAATGATCAAATAATATTTACCAGAGGGAATATTAACTTTTAGACAATTCCTTTTCGTTGAGAAAGTCAATACTTTGAGACTTAAAAAGGAATTTTACGGTTAAACCGTAACTATCTTTATATAAGTTTTTATTGTTAGGAATTTTTTTTTAAAAATTTAAATGTAATAAACCTAAGTTTTATAGAAATAATTTAGGGACTGTTTGTTTATGATTGAATGGCTGAATGACTTAATCGGTCAGTCATTAAGTGCGTTTGTTTTGGAAAAAAAATCGTCTGAATGGCTGAATCGGTCAGCCATCCAAACGATTTGGGCTGAATGTCATTTATTTGACTGAATGGGATGAATATGAAATTTTATTTTATTTATTTTTTTACAATATTAACTATTATATTAAGTAATATTAAATAACTTTATAACAATTTTAAATTTTTTTAGAGGGGTAAAATAATAAAAATCTGTTTCAGACAATTTTTTTCATTCAGATTCAGATTATCAAACAACTTAATTATTTCAGACAATATAATTATTATTTTAAACTTATTTTAAAAATAATTTTATATTTTAAAATATTAAAAATTGGGATGGGTCAAATTAGGTCGGGTTGGGTCAAAATTGGTCAAAATGGGTCGAGTTGAGGTTAAATTGAGTTGAAGGAACATAAACGCCAACAAAATGCCATTTTAAGGACTTAACTGACAATAATTGAACTTTAGGGACGACTTTGAAAATGAGTGGCAACTTAAAGGGATAGAAGTGTTATTCAGCCATAATGATAATATCATAAAGTAGTGATTTTAGTAGATAATAATTAAATTAAAAAGAATAATATCAGAACAATTGACATTATCAAAAGAGTTTAGATTTGTAGTGATTTAGGGGATTATAAATTCAAAATATTAATTTGGGATTAAAAAAGTAGTGATTTTAGGAGATAATAATTAAATTAGCAATGATAATATTAGAACAATTAACATTATCAGAATAATTTAGATTTGTAGTGATTTATGGGATTATAAAATTAAAATATTAATGTGAGATTAAAAAGTAGTGATTTTAGGAGATAATAATTAAGTAACGATAATATAAAAACCGTTTAGATTGAAAAAAAGTAGTGATTTAGAGATTATAAAATCAACATAGTAAGTTATTAATGATATTATATGTTATTTTAATTTTATTTTAAATGTTTTAAATCAGTATAATATTATGTTGTAATATAATTATAAATGGTATAATATTATGTTGTAATATAATTTAATTAGTAATGATAATATCTCTGCACAATTTAGATAGGTGGTGATTTTGTTATTTTGTTATATACGTGTATTATAAATTATAATATTATACCATACATGTATGATATAATGTATGGTATAATTATGAATGGTATAGTATTAGAAAATAGTGATTTTAGGATATAATAATTATGTTTAGAAAAGTAGTGAATTTTAGGAATTATAAAATCAACATAGTAAGTTATGATTGATATTATTTGTTATTTTAATTTTATTTTAAATATTTAAAATCAGATAATATTATGTTTGTAATATAATTATAAATGGTATAATATTATGTTGTATTTATAGGGAGAAAATTAGGTTAAATAACGAGAGAGTAATGATAATAGCTTCAAGAATGATAATATATAAAGTAGTGATTTTAGGAGATAATAATTAAACTAGAAAGGATAATATCGTAAATGTTGATATTACCAAAACAATTTAAATTTGTAGTGATTTAGGGAATTATAAATTCAAAATATTAATTTGGGATTAAAAAAGTAGTGATTTTAGGAGTTATAATTAAATTAGTAATGATACTATTAGAACATTTAATATTATCAGAACAATTTAGATTTGTAGTTATTTATGAGATTATAAAATCAAAATAATAATGTGGGATTAAAAAGTAGTGATTTTAGGAGATAATAATTAAGTAGCAATAATATAAAAACTGGAGTAATGGATGAGCACACTAATTAAGTAGGACAAGTGTTGCAATTTAGGAATGACAAATGTCATGCAATGATGTTATGTACTGCAATTTAGTATATTTAATAGATTTAAGTAAATTTGCAGATGTAATTTATTGTAAAGAGAATAAGTGAGTAATTCATTTGGTTCAAGTAGAAATTATTTGACTTGTGTTTATCAGACCCCCATCATTTGATAAGGTGCAAAAAACTAGTTTGTTTTTGTCCCATATATATTAGTTTGATGAAATATTACTAAACATAATTTATGGATTTGACAACCTATTAATTTAAGTACTTAATGTGAGACGATTTTACTATATAAATTACAAAGTTATGATTAATTATATTGAAACAACTCGGGTCAAATTTTGAGTTCGGGACAAATTCTGGTTCAAATTCTAAGTTCGAATATAATTAAATTCATTCAAATAAGTATTTAAACCACTAACTCAATAGTATTTTCTTAAACTATTAACCCAATAGTATGGGCCGTTACGTGCATAACTTATACAACATTTCTTTTCAAAAATTACTTTATGATTCTTTTAAATGCACACACATATTGAGGAAGACTGGTTTCTAAAAATGATTAATTAAAATAATAATGATAATAGTGTTTGTGTGCATAATTTATACATATAAAATTACTCCCAACTATATTAATCAAAGTTATGAAGTAGGAATAAGATTATATTACCCACTACCCCATAATTGTGTCATGATAATGAGGAAGTCCTAGTGTATTATGTTAAAGTAATATATGTTAATTGCATCTTTTCTTATATGAGTTTTGATCAATTTTGGGATTAATTTAGACCTATTAATTGATTGGATTTATATTAAATTAAAAGTGTATTTGATAGTCTATTACAAGGAGATTAATAGAGAGCAATATACGGTTCAAGTAGGAATTATATATTGTGTTTTAATTGTATCCAAAGTGGAGTATATGAAAATGTTCATTGTTGTTTAAGAAAACTATTTTTCTTTAAGTCCTATATTGAGTAGGAATAAAACTATTTAATACTTTATAAGTATACGTGGAATAGTTTAATTCACTAATGGTACTAAAGAAAATGCTTGAATTTGGTCACAATGACGTGGTGCAAAGCACCACCTTACCCTGCCCCCGGGCGGGTTCGCCGCAGACGTCAAGCATCGTCGCTAGGAGCCTCGCCCGAGCCAAGAGCCTTTTTATCGTGAACCAGATTAATAGAGACCTTTAATCATTATGGATACAAATTAAGAGTTCTAAAACTGTTATAAACTGATTAAAGTGATGTTTTATTTACAATTCGGTTTTATTAGTTTAAAAAACTGAAGAGTCTTGCATCTTCTTCCTTCTCATCAACCTTTACAAACTAGCATAAATTGAGATTTATCAGTGAGTTTCTATCACTGAGAATTAGTATAGGCTTGACATATATCCTGGAGGTGAATTGCTAGGAGCCTTTAGCAAACCTTTTTGGTAAGGACAATAAACACCTTAAAACCTTAAGGACATGGACTACTCGTGTCCTTGTTCCAATAATTCTGTGTTCATTTTAAATTTTTCAATATACAAGGATAAAGTCAGAAATTATTTATACGATCTCTCCTATTGCTAATTTATCTAAAAATAATATTCAAGTATATTTTGATTTTCAGCAAGGGACACATTCTGCAATGGAGGCCTTGGACAAAGGTTTTGGTCTCTAAAAATATCCAAACCATCGCTAATTACGATATATATATATCAACTAGGGACTGTTTGTCGCTACTTATGATTATGTTAGCTGAATTTTCATGTATATATAGTAATTGAAGATTATATTATTAAACACACAAATTTATTATATTTTTCCTTTTTGTTAATTAAATCAAAATGCATTTTGAAGACACCTTACAAATTAAAAGTATTTTGGACAATCATAGGTGTGGAAGGAAGTATATATGCCAAGGTGCATGTCGAAAGGAATATATGATTGGCAATTATCATTTCTTGCCTACATTCAGAGAGAACCGTACCCTAATATATCTGTTGTTGAATTCCAAAACAATTAAGGTTCATGAGAAGTTAGTTATTGACATATCAAGAAGCCAGACATGCATTCAGAGCTATGAAGAGAGCACCGGAGATGATAAATGGAAATGTAACGGGGCAGTTCAACAAGCTGCAATTTGGCTGCATGCAAGAAATACGTACTACGGGAAATCAAGTGTACATGTTGATGGAAGCATGACTAGTGCCTAGTGGAGCTCCACAGTTTGGGAGGATGTACTTTTGCTTTCATGCAATGAAGGTACGTAGGATTCAAATATTGCAGGCCTTTTGGTTGTTTAGATGGATCGATGCCATTTATCAGGACCTACAAAGGGTATATATTGATGCTAATAACTGTGGATACCCCATTAGTGGAGGGGGAGAACTAAAAGTCTTGGAGTTGGTTTATAGAACACCTAAGATATGATTTGGGGATGGACAATTAATGGGTATGGATTTCTAATATTATCAGACAAACAGAAAGGCTTGATACAAGCAATTCAACAGCTGCTTCCTAGTGCAGATCATAGGTTATGTTTTGTGCATTTTCGTAGCAATTTCAAGGTAGTAGACCACAGAAGTTTAGCTTTGAAGGAAATTTTGTGGAATTAATGCTGCTAAATCAACCCATGTCAGTTCTTGGAAATACTGGTTGAACAAACTAAAGGATGCCGATGCTAAGGCTGCTGCATGTATGGTTGTAGGACAAGTCTCCAAGACAATGGGCCAGCTCTCATTTTGAAACAGGGTCCAAATGTGACATTCTGTGCAACAACTATTGTGAGTCCTTTAATCAGAAGGTGTTGGCCGGAGCAAGGCAGTTGCCCATTTTAAATATGTTAGAGGGTGTGAGGGACAATATAAGGGGTAGCTAGGGTGACTAACTTCTACACTGTGTCATCAACTAAGTGGGTACCTGGGGATCTTTGTCCTGCAACTCAGAAAAGGATAGAAAAGTTAAAGGTTAAAGCTGGGGAATGCATTACTAACATATATAGCATGCATGTAAAGAAAATTACTCTTACCAAAAAAAGAAATGCAGAATATCTAGTTAGTTATTACAACTTACCTATATATATATATATATCCCAATCTATAAATACAGCTAGCATAATAACATTATATTGTTGACTTAAATTTAATCTCTGGTAGAATATCTTCTAACAGCCATGTTGCTAAGATCCTATAAGCCTTTTGTGTTAAATGAACTCCATCCCAACTAATGTAACGTTCGGGGTCGGAACAGTATGGAACATTTGGTGTTCCACACCTCCTTGTCCAGTCAAAATTATAATTACCACCTATCCCACAGCAAGCTTTTAAGGTTGACGTGACGCCAAATCCTGTTAATCACAACGAATTAACATTGTGAAAAAGTCAATCTAGGGAACAAAACTGCACGTGACAAAAAATCAATCCAGAGAACAAAACTTGACACCAAGCGACAACTATAAAGAGACAAGTGTTCATTTTAGTAATTGAGGGGCTACTTTGAAATTGGGTGACAAATTAGAAGGACAAATATGTAATTCAGCCTTAATTACATACGTTAGTATTTATAATTAATACTATAAATTTAACATCATATGTAACACGTACAAAACTCGTAAGTACCTACCTAAATATGACGCGTTATTTAGAAGGAACTGGAATGCCTTGTAATAATCGGCATACACAATTGTGATGTTGGGATATTCTTCTTTCAATGTCTCGATAGCTTGTTGTAGATATTCATTATAAAACACTGCGACATCGTTTAAATCTTTTAAACAATAATGTTTGTCATAAGCTGTTGGGCTTTTACTGGGGAACATAGTAAGGAATCTTGGAATACACCCGATTGGAAAATTTCCAGGAACAACTACTCGGACAGCCCCAAGGCTGATGACTCTCTGTAATATATATATATATATATATATATATATATATATATATATATATATTTGGAAAAATTAACGAAAATATGAGACTCTTAAACAATGAGTTAATAACACATGTATTCTCGAAGCATACACCAAGATACAATAACTTACTCTTACAGCATCCATTATGACTTGAATAACTTCAGGCACTAAACTCTTATTCTCTTCGATGGTTTTCCCTTGTAGTAATGCAAAATTATAATCATTACCTCCTATCTCTCCAACCATAAATAGAGCATTTTTAATCTTTTCAGTTATGCAGCCTGTCAAATTTTAATTTAGGAAGGAAACAAATCAAAGTCCTAATTAATTTAGAGTAAATTGTATGACATTTATATATTGGTAACTTATATTTCCACATAAAAAATGATATTTTCACGCAATCCCTCTCATATGAATAGTGAGTGGGTTCCTATGTGTGAGAGAGACTCATGTAGAAATATCATTTTAATATGTGAAAATATCAGTTTCCTTATATATACAATGGGGGATTTATTTAATTTTAGATTACCAACCTTTGTCTGATTTGCAGAGAGAAGCAAAATATGTGTCCATCCAATCAAGTTGTACACCAAGAGAACTATTAGTACCAGAAAGTATAATGTTTTTTTCAGCCAAATTGTATGCTGACAATGCTGTAGCACCACCAACGGCAAAGTTTACTCCATGGGTAAAGTTTGCATTGACATTCTTGTACGGATTGAGAAAGGGTATTCCGATAGCTGATGCTGTTAGATGATGGACAAGATTATAATTTAATAGGCTTTTCAATTTGTTTAAGAGTAATTAAGGGTATTCTAGATATAAACAAAAGGACTGATCTATTTTTCTGCTGTGGGTATGTTTCAAATTTTGAGAACTCGACATAAATGAAAAGAAGGGAAAAGATAAACATATGCTTAAAAATTCAATAAAATACCACGTTAAATATTGTGTCTTGCTTGTGCATTCATTCTCATTATTGGGGTTGTTGATTATTGACACAACGAAAGACGTTAGAGAGAATAGAAACAATCACAGGAATTGAATCTATGAACTTTGCAATCACAGTAATTCACAAAGTGTGAGATAAATTGACTAAATAGCCAAGTATTTCATAAACCAAAATATTAATAATGAGAGTTGTTCCTAATACATCTGAAAACAGGACTAATCAAATTAGGAAAATATGGGACCGTAACTCCAAACGGAACAAAATTTTCGGCCCAAAACAATATCAACCCTTCTTAAATTTGGTTTTCCTTCCTTTTCTAACTTGGTCTCCAACTCGGACCGTGTCAATTTCCTATTTATATGCACAAGGTGTATTTTTTCCAACTAAGAACATCATGATATATCATCATGCATGCATTCTCCTAACTGAAAAGAGATTAACATAAAAATATTTACTTACCAATGTAGTCAATCATCAATAACCCATCCGAACAACGGCCAGTAGGCTCCTTAAAAAACGATTCACCGTACGGAAAGTTAGAGCACGGATTGGAAGCGTTCTCCCTGAGCATATTTCCGGTGTCCGATAAGGAGTCCCCAAGCTGATATATCTTATCGATGTTACAACTCCTCAGCATACGAATATCGGGTGATAGGGGACGAAAAGAATTGGTAGGAGCAGCAGCATAAAGATGATATAATGAAATAATTACCAAAGAGAGAGAGAGAATTTTTTTGATGAAAGCCATACTTAGGCCTATTACTGCTGAAGTTCTTATCTGTCTAGTGGAAATGGAGGAGAAAGATGGAAGAAAGATAAACTGCTCGTATGTGTGGATTGCATGCGAGTTAATTATTGAAACTTCATTTATTTATTGTCCTCAAGTCTCAACCAAATTACTTAAATAGTATTTATTTATTACGAACAATATAATACACCTATAAACAATTCAATAGAAAAAGTTTGAAGATCACAACCACTGGCATTATTCTTATTTGCAAAAGATTTAAAAATAAAATAAAGAAATTTTTGACATAACCCACAACGTTACTCAATCTACTATTACACCTACTCTTGCCAATGTTACTGTCACAAACTGAATCTGAAGGATAAGTTTCTTATTACTCAGAGAAACAAGTTACATTAAAATACAAAATGAGTAGGTGATCTTTTAAGCTGATTAATTAAATGAGAGGGAAACTAAACTTATTTACAAAATGAGTAGCTTATATTCTATATAAGCTGACTAGCAGTTACAAAATTAATACAAATATTACAAAAATACCAGACTCGATCTAAAGACATTACTAATTAACTATACCGCTGTGACTCACAACAAACAGTAGCCATATCCCGGTATTCAGACACAGCTGAAGATCTGCAAACCGTGTTGATAGAACTGACAATTACATGTCGAATCACATAGACTAAATTAATTTTAAAGAGTTTTAAATTTCAAGCAAATTAGAAATAAAAATGGTGAAATATCCTAACATCTTTCACTTCCAAGAAATAACTGAAGGCCCTAAAAGAACACAATACCCAGACAAAAGATCTTTAAGAAGTAGGTCACGAGTCCCAATTAGCATCACAAAGGGCTGATAGTTGCAAGGAGTTATTGGCAGGATAAAAAATGCCTTGGTCAGGATTGCCTTTAAGATACTTAACCAGCTTCAGAGCAGCATCTAAATTAATGAGGAGGCCTTGGTTGAGAAAGAAATTGACTTGAGAGATGAACAGCATAACTGAGATCAGGTCTAGTATTAATTTTATCTTGCCCCTCTAGATATTTTATAGCACCACAGGTACACATACATGTGATATGAGGCATGTCAGACAGATTAGAATATTCTTTTTTTTTTTTTGCTAAATCAGATCAGAATATTCGTCATACAGTGCCCTAAATTATGTGAAATATATAGGTGGAAACCATGCATGTTTATTCCTCGAATCAACATGTTCATGTCCTTTTTAATTTGATAAAGCTTTGGAATGTTGCTTTGAGTTAATCGAACAATCTCAAATATCTTTGACCCCCGACAAATATACAATACCAGATGCAATTTCAGAAGAAATATTTGAGTTCAATAGCCTTGAGTTATCATATTATAGATGTTCCAAACATGAATATAAGGAGATAATATGAAGAGACTATTGTGAAGAGAGAAGCAAAATTTCAGTACGAAATCCTAGAATTCAAGCCTACTAGCTTTGATACCATGTCACAAACTGAATCTCGGAGATAACATTCTTATTATTTAGAGAAAACAGAGATACAAGTTACATTGAAATGAGAGGGAAACTGAACTTATATACAAAATGAGTAGCTAATTATCTTCTAAGCTGACTAAGGGGGTGTTTGATAGATTCTGAACAAGACTGAATGATGTTGACTGAATAAGAATTGTCATTAAGCTTGTTTGTTTTGTAAAATTAAAAATCTGAATAGCTCTTAATAGTGCTAACCGAATAAGCTTCATAAGGCTCCCTGATTCGCTAAGCATGATAGCTGAATGGATTTTTTACGTGCATACCCATATGTCATAATCAATCCTTATATATAAAGGGACGTAAGGCGATCCTCAATTGAAAAATTGAGTGAGTTAACTCTTAATTAATTAGGAGTTAACTCGGTTGATTTCTCTGATTTCACGCAACTTTAAAATCGATTGGTCTCTTGTAAACGAATTTGGTTCTGCAATCGATCGACGCTTCTTCTTCCATCAATTAAGTTTGGAATCCAGTCCATCTTTTAATCGACAAAATCGTCCGCGTCTATTCAGATTTCCCCTCTTCTTTCCTCTTCCACTTCTTCTTCTTCCACTTTCAGTTTATGTACAATTATATATTCCCTTACCAACTCTTTCTACTTATTCCGATCGTCGAGTTGCAGTCGAAGGCTGAGCAACTGTTTTATCTAATAGGTACATAAAGATTAAGTCTCCCCAATTACTCTTTCTCCCTCCAAATCTATATATATTTACTTTTGTATATGAAAATTTGATTTGGTCCAATTTTACTGATGTCTCTGCCATATGCAAGTTACCTGTTTGATATATAAAATGCGAAAGAGAAAAAAAATTGTTATTCACAAGGTTGCTTAGCTTTATGGTTTTCATTTTTTAACATACCCAACAATTTTGTGTGTTAAGTTTGTATTTATCTCACCTATTTGTACAGTAAAATCAATCGAGTCATCAAGCCTCAAGGTATGTTCAATGCTAATGAATTTTTGGTCTATTATCTCAACAGGGGAGTGAGGCCAATTTTTGTAATTCCTCATGAGAAAGTAAGGGAAGAAGTGGAGGAATTTATTAGAGATGATGTCAGTATTGTTTTTATCACTACCCCAGGACACGTATGGCTAACTCCCTTCATTTAAATTTTCACCTTAGAAAGTCCGCATAGAAAATACTTCATCTGTTCAGAAGAAAGAGTCATACTTTCTTTGTAATTCCACCTATTAGTACTCTCTTTTTTCGCTCATTGACGTAGGGGTGACAATCTTAGTTTTGAGGGAAGTAGTGATGATGAGATAGAGACATGCAAAGCTGCTTTCAAGTCACTAAAGAAATATAATGATGTTTGTGGCTTATTCATGCATGTATCGAGTTGTTTTTTGTTTTATTCATATTGCATTTGAGCATAAATGAATTTTGCACAATTTTCTGGTTTCTGGACATTACCTTTTAAATTTTTATTCATTTTAAAGTCACATTTGGGGTAAGAAAATCATACCCACGTGAGTTTATATTCATTTTTACACAACGTGCATACATATTTGATGAGTAACAATGAATTTCCATTGCCTATAAAAAAAACAAATGAATATAGTTTACTGTTTTTATAAATATTTCATAATTGATTTTAGTTGTTGATTAGTTTTTTTAAAGCTGCAAACTTTCGTGTAATCCCCCCTCATTATCTCTTTATCGCTTCATCTTCGCATAATTAGGTTTTGTTCTTTTACTTTTGGTTCTATTATGTTTTCTTTTCAAAACAGATTTGAAGTACTCAATTATGAGTATTATCAGTCGATCCACACAAAATTAACCTAAATTGCTAGATAGTAGATACTATATAATAAATTACGAAGAAGAAAGAAGTGTTTTTTTTTCAAAATTCAATCCACTATCATTTCTTTTATATATATTTTTCACTTTGATCAGTCCCTGAAAAAATGAATATGGATGATAAGTTAGAGATATTGAAGACTGAATTGCAGCAGTTGTTAAAGATAATAGATTGATTTTTCTGCATAGCAACATGAGCATTGCTTTCTATGTATCTTTCTACATTTATTATGGTCTCTCAAAACACAAGATGAACCAATTTGAACTTGAGAAGAGGCCATAATCTATAAAGGGATTCTTGAAATTGTGGACTCAATTTATGAATTTAACAGAACAAATGAAACAATTTTGTAGCATACTAAAATTTACAGATTTGAAATGGCATGGGATGTGTATATATATTCACAATTATACCAGGTAAACTCATTTTACTACTCTAAATTTGATAGCTCTTTTATGTTTTAACTTTCATTGATTTTATTTAGCCGTACTTAGTTTAGATTAGCTGCTGCGATATCAACATTTTTCTATTGTAACAGTGTACTTTGTTTAAGAACTTTAGCTGTTAGGAACTGAAAATATGGTATGCTTCGAGTGTATGTTTATTTGTTGAAATTCTATGACCAAGTCCCACTTTCAGGCTTCAGTTCATTTGTTTTTGAAATTGTTAATCAACTACTTGGTTGTTTGGTTTATGTGAAGAACAAGGGTTTCTATTATAAATCTAATTAGCAATTTGCATTAACCACGAGAAGTTTATATCTATGTATGTGTGTGTGTGTGTGTGTTTATATTTTATGTGCAACTACATGTGTCTATTCAATGAAATTTTAGTTCCATTGCAGTTTCATCTTTCATGGGATGCATTGTAGTGTTGTGCCAGTACCATATATGTATTAAAAGTGGTACATTATGTTTGCAGTAGCAAAAATAGTTTTGGGCATTTTCATTTTCAACTGTAAACTTAATTGCTTATACTTTATTTTTTACTGTGTACCTGCAATTGTGTGATATCAACTATGATATTTTAATTGTTTATCCCTCTGTTTTTTGCTCTGCCATTGTGGTGTTTATATGCCTTAGTCTATGTTTGGATTTTTGTCAAAATCAACCCATACAGGATTGGGATTTGAATTTCATGCCTGCTTTAGATTTTCATAGAGAAAATTTCAAACCTCCAACTCTGTGTCATGGCACTTAGGATTGATTTTGTGAAATCTAAGAAACAATCTTTATTTTAATTCAGTTCAAACTTTATGACCTAAAATGTACGGGAAATCAAAAGTTTAAA
This sequence comes from Panax ginseng, assembly GCA_020205605.1. NCBI lineage: Eukaryota > Viridiplantae > Streptophyta > Magnoliopsida > Apiales > Araliaceae > Panax > Panax ginseng. The sequence continues at coordinate 138,498,419 of CM035145.1, read as the reverse complement.
ACTTTATTGTTTGCAAAATTGCTAGAACTGGACCTTAGTTGTGATCTATATACTGATGCCACATTGTGGCTAATGCTTCTGTTGTCATTGATACCAATATCAATTCTCATAAATAATATCTATAGGTGAACAAACACAAATAGTTGAGCAGTCTATAGTCATTTGTTATTTGGGATTAATATCTGAATTGAATATTACTAACCTATTAAAGTTGATTGTCCCAGATCTTATTGTGCTTCAAAAGTGAGCAAAGCAACGTACTTTTGTTAATTTTGTCTAGGCGGTGCTAGGCATTGGGTATCTCAGATTGTCAAAGAAATGCTCATTCTCTTTGCACTTTCATCAAGGATCCAAGTACTTGGCTTTTGGTACCTGTTGGGTCATAATATTTCTCCTATTTTGGGCCGGGTAGATTGGGCCCATTTATCAGTTTAATATGTTGGGCTTTTATAATTAAGCCATGGGACTCTTTGAGCCCATTTATTGTCAACTTTATTTAATCCTATTGGACCGGGTCAGTCCAGTGGATCGACCCATTAGATATTTTAATATCTGTCACTTTGACTTGTGATGATGAAAAAGCATGATAATTGACCAAGGCTCCTGCCATGCATTAATGTGGATGGGATCATAACCCGTGGCCCAGATAGAAAACAAGTGTGCCAATAGATAAACTGATATAGTCGGCAGAGCCCATCGGATCGGAGGGGTGTCGGTAGTAGTAGTGGGTGGCACGATAATCCAAGCAAAGGTAATATAACTTAAAGAAGGAAGCCATCGTTGTGGAGGTGCGTTCTCACATATATTGATTATTCATATTCTCCCATACACACACATCTGAGAATTATTATCTCTCTCAATACACTAGACCATATATTCCTCCATTGTTAACCTTGTGAACACATACTAATTCTCACGCCTGAGCTATCCCCCGACGGAACCGCCGTCAAGCTTTCGGTGTTGACTGTGTTTACTGTGCAGGATCAGGACGTCTTACGTGATTGGGACGTGGAGAAAGATCCTGGCGTTAACATTGGCGCTAGAAGGAGGGCTTTTGAGTTCTAGTGTCATTAAAATTTTCAATCACAATCGTTTAACCTACTTCGGAAGATGATGAGGAGTAGGGATGGTACACCGAAAAGGCGATGGTGGTTGGCTAAATCAACACCTCTCGTGTTTTGATGAAGGATCGTCTGGGTCCTTCCAAGAGTGCTCACGAGAACCACGACTTTTAAGCATAATTCGAGGATCTCCGTCCAAGATTCTGGCGGGGCGATTTAAGATTGGTTTTCGATCGCGAATGAGGAGCGAGATCATGGTCGAGGGCGAGTGGGAAGGCTCGCCAACCAAGATTTATCATAGAAGTGGCCAGGAGGATAGAGCTGCCAAGTTGGCAAAGATGGCGGACGAAGCAGATAGAGCCATGGCGGTCCTGTTAAAGCAAAGAGAAGATATAGCCGAACAGATGCTTGGTGCGCGGAATGCGGATTTGAAGCATATAGCCATGATCAATACGAAGGACGAAGTGGGCATAAGGAGGAGAATCGACGAAAGGGTAAGGAGCCGAAGCGTTCCACGCGTGTTTCTAGGGATCATTCTCGAAGTAGGAGGAGATCGAGAAACAGAACTCCCATGGCCTCGAAGAAGGAGATAATGGCCGTTACCTCTCAGCATCGAGATGATTATCAACAAAGGAGCAGATCGAAGGAGGTCGTACCCGAAGTTCGGGTAATGGACTATCAACGTGATCATTCTCACCACAAGGAAAGAGTTGTGTACCGAAGCAGATCAAGAAGCCCCTCTAGGGCAGTAGGATCGGCAGGAGGAGGTCGATCCTCTCAGAGACATAATGTTGTTCATAAGAAAGAGGTTTCCCCACAGCCTGAAGGTGTTGATTTTCTAGTGAAGGAGCTTAAAGAGCTCAGAAAGCAACTGGCTGAAGTCCAGCAGGTGAAGGACGCTCCGGGAAAGAAAGCATCCCCTTTTTCCTCAGATATTCTCAAGGAAAAGGCGGATATCACTAAAAAATTGCCTCGCATGGAAAGTTACGATGGAACCGGGGACCTTTATGACCATAGCCAGGCGTTCGACCGGCTAATGGACTATTACGACTTCACTGACGCTGCCAAGTGCCACACCTTTATTACGACACTAAGAAAAGATGCGAGGCAGTGGTTGGGAACTTTGCCTTCAGATTCCATATCCTCGTGGACCGAACTTTGTGATAAGTTCCATTGCCTGTTTAGGAAGCAATCAAGAAGAGAGAAAAGCTACGGTTTTTTTAGCACAGATCCGTGAGCTTACCAAATGAATCTTTGGGCAAGATGTAAAGAGGTTCGGAGAAGCGATCGGCCAGTGTCCGATCTTAATGATCTCCAGTCAGTAGGTTTGTTCCGAATGGATTATGTCTCCGTAAAGTCCGAAAAGTTGGTGAAGAAGTTGATGTTCAATCACCAAGAGCTTGGCCGAAGCCTTTGACAAAGCAAGGCTACATCATTGTGGAAGAAGCTATGAAACGACTGAAACATCCTCTTTCGGGTTAGGGAAAGAGTCGGTGGCTCCTAAGCCCAAGTTGAACAGAGAGGAAAAGCGGGGGGTATAATGATCGGACGGAGGCGCTTCGAAAAAGTACAATAATTCTGGCGGCAAGAAAGCAGGTCATCCCTCCGTTCCTACCAAGGTGAATAAGATCTACACCAAACTAAACAACGATAGATCGATAATTTTGGATCAAATCAGAAACCAACCTTTCTTTGAGCCACCCCGTGATAATTACCGAACTGGGCAGGGTAACTCTCGTAAGTATTGTGGCTATCATCGGGCTGCCGGCCATGACACTAACGAGTGTTGCAATTTGAAAGACTTTGTGGAGAGGAAGATTAAAGACTCTTGTTGAGTGCGATGTGGTAGTAAATAATCGTGAAACGTTAACCGTCTTTATTCGAGGCGGTTCGAGGGCTCCAGATCTTTGCCAAGGCATGTTATAGATGTGATAACCTGGTGGGTCCAGGAAGTTGATAGGGAGGAAGAGAAGGGCTTACTGAATTGGTCATGATCGCGTGACGAGATGCTCCCCTGAAAGCAGATAGACCATTCCCGGGATCGCTATATCATTCACCGACGCCGACTATCCTTCTGGAGCCCATCGAGCCGCGTGAGGGGCCTTGGTGATCACAAATATGAAGTGGGCACGGTGGACATGAAGCGCATGATGATAGATAATGGATCTTCAATGGATATCCTGTATGCCCATGCCTATCAGAGGATGCACCTCGACGGCGAAAAATGGAGGTCGGGCAAGAAGCTTCTTTATACGGCTTCAAAGAATGATCCCGCTCAAAGTTGCGGAGCACTATTGAACTCCCGGTTGTCTTGACACAAAGACCCCATCAGTCGAAATAGTGTGTAAATTCTATGTTGTGCACGTTGATTCACCACAACGCTATCTTTGGGAAGACCTACTTTAATCGCTTTCTCCAAGTTGTGACCTCCATCCTCATTTCAAAATCAAGTTCCCCACGTCTCATGGAGTAGGAGAGGTGGCGGGGACTTGGATCTAGCCCGACGATGCTATCGGAATGTCATTATTTCCTCGAGAGGGGGGGTCGACAAACAAAAAGCGGCGATGACAATTGAGATCGAGCCTTTTATCAAAAGTAGTTCTGAACCGATGGTGATTCCTGCCGGAGGAGCGGAAGAGGTCGAGTTGATCCTTGGAAAGCCGGACAAGACCGTGAAGATCGGTTCAGGACTACCAGAACCTCTTCGGACGAATCTCATAGAACTCTTACGCTGCTATGCGGATATTTTTGCATGGGAACCAAGGGACATGCCTAGAGTTATTCGGAAGATAGCCGAGCATAGCCTGAATGTAGATCCCTTGAAGAAGCCGGAGTTCGGCGAGAAAAGAGCGGATCTTCTTACTGAACAACGAGAAAATTATTGATCGAGGAAATATAAAAAAGTGTTGGTCACGAGCTTTATATATGAGATTGATTATCCCGAATGGATGGCTAATGTGGTGTTGGTGCGAATGCGAATGGAAAATGGCGGGTTTGCATCGACTACTGCAAACCTCAATAAAGCTTGTCCAGAAGGATTTTATCCTCTACACCATATTGATCAACTTATCGATGCCACTTGGGGTATGCATTACTAAGCTTTATGGATGCTTTTTCAGTTATCACCAAATATCCATGTGTAAAGAGGACATCCCAAAGACCGCATTTATTACACACCGTTAGGTGTCCTACTGAAGATGACTTTTGGCCTTATAAATCTTTGGAGCCACTTACCGAGAATGATGAACTTCATCTTCGATAAGCGGTGGGAAGGAACATGGAAGTATCGTTGATGACATGATCGTGAAAAGCATGCACGTTCGAGAGTCATTTGGACGATCTAGAGAATGCTTTCGAATGTCCGTCATCGTCATCGCTCAACTAAATTAATCCAGCCGAAGTGCACTTTACCGGCCTCGGTGGCGGGGAAGTTTACGGGTTATCTTGTTAGTCAAAGGGGTATCGAGGCCAATCCGGAGAAGATTCGAGCCATTCTTGACATGAAGACTCCTCGATCATTCAAAGACGTCCAACGTCATTCGCGAGATCACGAAGATAAGGAGGTTCGTCGCCAAATCTGCGAGAGGTGCCTTCTTTCTTTGATACATTGAAAGGGTCAAGAATGCGAAGACGTTCCAGTGGACTTCAGAGTGTGAAGACGCCTTCCAGAGTATAAAGGCGTATCTTTCTTCGGCTCCTTTATTGGTAAAACCCATTCCAGCGGAGACCTTATATCTATATCTGGCGGCAAGTTTGTTAGCGGTTGGAGCAGTGCTGGTTCGGGAGATCAGTGGAAGATAGCATCCGGTCTATTATGTCGATCCACGTCCTGCGAGATCTTCAAACCAGTATCCAAATATTGAGAATTTGCCTTCGCCTTGATAATTGCTAGTAAAAGCTTGGCGATATTTTCAAGGTAAAACCACAGTTTGTCTACACGGATCAACCATTGAAGAAGGTGATGGGCAAGCCGGAAGTTTCAGAAGGTTAAGCGGCGTGGACAATGGAGTTGTCACGCTTTTTCATCGAATACCATCCACGAAACCGCTATCAAAGGCCAAGCTTTGGCCGATTTCATAGTAGAATGTTCGTTCACCGGCGGAATCTTGCCGAGTTCTGGGGTCGAATCCTCCGTCGAGCGATTCTTGCTTCTTCAACAGAGCGAGAATGTTTGGACTCTATATGCGGATGGTTCCTCTACCCTAACCATTAGTGGGGCGAGAATTATCTTGACAAGTCCGGACGGGTTCAAAAGTTCAACAGTCATCGATTTGGATTTAAAGCGACAAACAACGGCCAGAGTATGAAGCGATCTTGCATGGTGTTCGATTGGCAAAGAGTCTAGAGAAGTCCGGAACCTTATCATCTACAAAGGACTCTCGGTTGGTTGTCAAGCGCTTATCGAGGACTATGAAGCTCGTGGAAATCGGATGATCAAGTATTTGGCGGAGTTAAAGGATCGACTTGATATTCGCTTCCATCAATTTCGGTAAGATAGAGCGTAATGACAATTCTATCGCCGATGCATTGTCGAAATTGGCTACTACGGATGCGAGATGTTTTAACGGATCGGTTTACTTGGAAGTTTTACAACAATAAAGTGTTCAAAGAGATGAAGTCGTGATGTGTATCGAGCGATCTAATCTGGCCGGATGACCCCTACATCAAGTATTTGGCGGATGGCGTCCTTCCTTCGGATCGACATGTTAGCAAAGAAGATCAAATACAAGCGCCTAACTTTGTTCTTATTGATGGGGATCTTTACCGATTGGCCTTTTCTTCACCATTCTTGAAGTGCTGGGTCCCATCTCGAGGCGGAATATGCTCTTCGGGAAGTTCACGAGGGCATTTATGTGATCATATGGCTGCTAAATCTTTGGCTTACAAAATACTTCGACAAGGATACTATTGGCCTACAATTTTCAAGGAAGCTACGGAGTATGTCAAAAAATGTGAAAAGTGCCAACTCAACAGTCCGATCCCACATCAGCCACCCGAAGAGCTATACTCGATTTTATCTCCTATACCCTTCATTTATCTGGGGTAGATATATTGGGTCCATTGCCTAAAGCTAAAGGTCGTCGTTAGCTTTGTCATAGTTCTTATTGATTACATGACTAAGTGGGTAGAGGCGAAGCCACTTCGGTTAATTACGGAGCAAGAATGTTTGAAGTTCATAAAAGAGTCCGTAGTGTTTCGCCGGGATCCCTAGAGTATTAATATCTGGACAACGGACGTCGATTAAATGGGATCAAAATTTGAAGCATTTTAAAGGAGTTGGGGATTCAACATAAGAAGACTTGATGGCTCATCCACACTCAAATGGCCAAGTTGAGGTGACCAGGACGACGCCTTTGAAGCGGGGATCAAGCCTTGAGATTAGATGAAGCTAAAGGAAGATGGCGGAGGAGCCGCCAACAGTTGTGGGCTTACCGGACTACACCAAGGACTACCATCGGGATTCACCCTTTCGACCGGCCTATATGGTGCGATGCCTTAGTCCCCGTCGAAATCGGATCTCCGAGTCTTCGAATCGACCAATACAAAAGAAATATACAATGACGAAGGATCAAGGCCAATTTGGATCTACTTAGAAGAAGTTAGAGAGGTTGCTTTTACTTAAATTGGTGCTTATCAACGAAGAGTAGCTAAGCATTATAACAAAGGAGTCAAGCTCAGAGATTCAAGTAGGAGACTTCGTCTTGAGTAATAGCCAAGCTTCTACACCTCAAAATACGGGAAAGTTAATGCCAAACTGGGAAGGACCATATGAGGTGATCGAAGTATCCAAACCAGGCACTTACCTGTTAAGAGCATTGGATGGTTCCAAATCAAAAACACTTGCATCAAGGCGAGCTTCGGAAATACTTTCAATAAAGATCAAGTTAATTCATCAGAATCTCAGATATTATTGTTCATTATCAATAAAAAGACACTTTTTCACTATTGGTCTTGGTCCTATTTTTGTCCTATGGTCACTATGGTGTAAGGAGGTATGGTAGGACTCATTTGGCCATTCGATGGCGACCCATTTGTCGCTTCTACCCCGAGTGGTGAGCGAAGGATCCTATATTGATTTTACCAGGGTGGTAAGTCAATGGTCACAATTGATCCTTATATCTTGGTCCATATATAATTGTTTCACCTCGAGTGGTAAACAAATGACCGATCTCACACTTCGGAGCCGATGAATATGTGGTACTTTATTTTATTTAAGTGTTGAGTTCGGAATGCCTCGTTCTTTAACATCACTTTATCTGTTATATGACATGCTTAATCATTTGAAGTTAAATCCTCGAAAGGGTTTTTTGTACACTTGTCCATATAAATTCATATTGAAGTATTGACATAAAATAAAAAGTACACTGAAGTCATAAGGAAGAAAATCATTTCTCATTAATATTTAAGTTCATTTACAAATAAGGAAATAACATAAAATTTTTGCAAAATATTCATAATAAGACCAAGACAATCCATAAGTCGGTGCTTCACGCAATACGCATCATCATCCAAGAGTCCAAAGGTGAGGATCTAAGTTAGCCTTGATCAACCTTTCCTTGCCAAGACTTCGGCAGAGCTCAGAGCTTTCTTTGTGAATCCTCATGATTTCTCCGCTTATTTCGTCTGAAGTTCCTATACTCTTCACAAATTTCTTTGCGAAGAGCATCGCTTAAAGGAGGCCCAAGGTCCCAAGAGCCTTGAGTTCTCGGATCTCTTGCTTCGAGCCACCTGCCAGATATTCAATTGAAGCTTTTCATCCTGCTCCATCTTACGGATCGTCTTGGTCAAGATTTTGGCGTTGGACTTCAACTCCTTGATCTTATTCATCCTCAACATCCTCCTGCGAACTAAGTCGACATTCATGTTGACAATTTCAAAGATCTTGAGCCTTAGTCGACTTTAGTTCTTCCTTGGAGGCCTTCACTTCTCCCTTAGCTTGGGCCAACTCTTTCAAGACCTTCGTTAGTATGAAGAAGGCCTTCACTTGTGAGTCCTTTCCCGAGCTGTAAGGCGATTTCAGGAGGAATTTTCCTTCTTCAGCCTCCTCCTGGGATTCACTTGAGAGATCCGGGGACGCAGACGTCCGAATACTGACATTCACTGTCATACATGTTCAAGTTTATTCAATCGACCAGATGTATGAGTATAAAAATAAGTAAGCAAAGGAAGAGAAGAGTCATTTACCTTAGCCAAGTAGCTCATGCCTTCGCTGAGTAAGTCCCCATTTGAATCTGCTCTCAACCGATGGTCATCGGTCTCGCAAACGAAGGCCTCAAAGCAAATGAAAGGGGAATTGGCGTTGAACCGAGGCCACATAGTCGGTGGACCCATGGCGTCATGCTGAAATTCGGAGGTCATTGGTCCTTGAGGAGGAGGCATAGGCTGACTGCGAACCGGTGAAGGATCCGCATGCATTGCCTCTGGAGAAGGTGATCGAGCTGGCATTGGCTCGGGAGTTGAAGAAGGTTCAGAAGTCGAACCGAAATGTGGTCGTCCAAGGCTTTTTTTTTGGGACGGAGAAGGGTCGACTTCGACCCTTTCGCCAATTAGGTGTTGGGGTTTCATTTAAAGGGTTGGTTGTTGAAGGAGGGGGACGCGGAGTTCGTCGGCAGTAAGAGGAATTATTTTGCTTTTAATTTTTTTAAGACGAAGGACTTTCGCTGATCGATCGTGTGGAGGAATGTCAAGGAGACTCCTCTTTTTAGGATTGGTTCGGAAGTTGGTGGGGTTGGTTCGTGAGGTTGTTGGGGTTCAAGTTGAAGGAATTGGTTGTGGGTTTACCTCGGAAGTTCCTCCTCGCCAGATTTATCTCGCCAAGAGTCCCGCCTTTTTAAGCGCCTTCTTCCTTCAATGAGGTCGGAGGACCGCCTGGGATGATAGGATTGTCGACTTTCAGGTCATCATCCCAAGAGGGGTTGTTGTTGGTTCTGAAAGGGGGGTTCAGATTCGGGAAGGTTCCTCGTTAGAGAGTTCTTCATTTGCATCGAAGAATCCTCCCCGCCAAGAAATCTTCCAAGTCTTTTACTCCGAGGAAGTTGGTTTGATCAAAGACAACGCAAATAATCACAAGTTAAAATCATACCACATAAACATTTCAAAATTATATCACGAATGGTCCAAGACTTACGTTTATGGCTATACAACCATGCTTGCTTGGTCAAGAGAGAGTGAAGCTCCACTCTTGAGGAGGATCCTATTCATGAAGTCACCCATCTCCTCACACGCCCTCGGAATGTCACCAAGTCGGCAGAGAGATACGCCCAAAGTGGTCCAATCGGGAAGGAGGAGATTCCAGTGACCAAAGGACGAAGAACCATTTCTCGTGGCATCCTTTGTTGCTTTCGGGGGTGCTCATCAGGGCCTCTTCTCGAATTTCGAGTTTGGGCGTGGGGACTGCTTGCTCGGATTTTGAACCCTCGTTCTCGGGATCTCGCCAAATAGAGAAGAGGTGAAGAAGAGATCAACAGAGGGGTAACCCTTAATTCATGGCGTATAGGCGATGAACGCCAAAGATATGGATATAGGAGTTGGGTACCAGGTTATGCGAAGCCTACTCCAATAAACCCTAGGAGGGTAACTATGAAGGCGTGGAGGGTGGCGAATCCCTTTTCCAAGAGAAGTAGTCGGATAGCGACCCAAATTGTCTGTCACGGGTACATTCGCTCCTCGGTCGTGGAGCCCTCATAGCAAAGTTATCCGAGACATGATATCGAATCCGGAGAGCTCGCAATTCTTGATTCGAGAGACGGTGGGAGGTGATGTTAGCATGAGGAAATTGTTCCCCATCTTTGAAGAAATCAGTTGGAGATGGTGGATTGGCACTTGAACCCTCTTGGTTAGGGTTTGAACGAGAAGAACTTGAAGGGGTTTGGCTTGGATTCACCATTATTGAGTTTGCGAAAGCTAAGGAGAGGTTTTTCTGAGAGAACGAAGAAAGCTCAAAGGTTCGAATTTCAAATCAGTAGGTAAAACCGTCAAAATTGGTGAGGCTTATCTTTTATACTGACGGTTACACGTGGAGCGAGGCCGGCGCATTTAATGTCAGTAATAATGAGAATTAAAGTGGAATGCGTTTGGATAACCTTTGAATATCTTATCAGATTGGGCCTGACTGTTGGATTTCTATCTTATTGGCCCATCCTGTTCAAATTCAAATCCTTTATCGATTGGGCTTATTGCTTCAGGGTATCCACTATCCAAATTTCTCCCTTATTCCACTTCAGATGTTAAAAGTGGGTATAATTCACTTATTTTCTATCCTTGGGCCTTTATTAAATTCTAAATATCATGAATCATATATAGTTTTCCATTAAACATCTTGTTTAACTAAAAAACTAGGGGGTAATGTTGGGTCATAATATTTCTCCTATTTTGGGCCGGGTAGATTGGGCCCATTTATCAGTTTAATATGTTGAGCTTTTATAATTAAGCCATGGGACTCTTTGAGCCCATTTATTGTCAACTTTATTTAATCCTATTGGACCGGGTCAGTCCAGTGGATCGACCCATTAGATTTTTTAATATCTGTCACTTTGACTTGTGATGATGAAAAAGCATGATAGTTGACCAAGGCTCCTGCCATGCATTAATGTGGATGAGATCATAACCCACGTAATGAGAAAAGCAGTACAAAAGCGATAGATAAACTGATATAGTCGGCAGAGCCCATCGGATCGGAGGGGGTGTCGGGTAGTAGTGGGTGTACGAAGAATCCAAGCAAAAGGTAATATAACTTAGCAAGGAAGCCATCGTATGGAGATGCGTTCTCACATATATTGATTATTCATATTCTCCCATACACACACAACCGAGAATTATTATCTCTCAATACACTAGACCATATATTCCTCCATTGTTAACCTTGTGAACACGTCTTAATTCTCACGCTGAAATATCCCCTCACGGAACCGGGCCAAGCTTTTCGTGTTGTTGTGTTCTATCTCTTGAGATCGGGACGTCTTACGTGATTGGGGCGTGGAGAAAGATCCTGGCGTTAACAGTACCGTTCAAAATGTAAAAAATATGGATCGAACATAGGTTTTTTTTAATGTGGGTTTGATTCATGATTTTAGTTGGTATTTCAATTTTAATACGTAGTTGCAAAGTACATTGCCAATTTCGATTCAAATATTTTTGTGATTCTTGATTATATGGATAGTAATTTTTGTTTGAAAAAAGTTAATATTCTAAAGTTTATATGTCATGCAAAAATATATTCTAAACTTTCACAATTTTAACAAAGCTGTAAAATCCCAACTTTTTGAATAAAGATGAATTTTCTATAAATATTAATTTTGAATATTATGGAGTGAAATTGATATAATAGTTGTGGGTAATATTTATAAATTTTATAAAGTACGCAAGTTGTTATATAATATTCGATTGGTCGGGGAATATTTGTTTTAACAGGGAATATTAGTACAATGGCACAATCATTGGTGGACCCCACAACGGAATTATTGTCGGATTGAGAAAATGACAAAAATACTTTATAAAAATAACGATGGAAGTTTTACCATTAACTGTTGAAACACCCGGTGTTAAAAGTACTATAATACGCGTGGTTGCATAGTAGCACACGGTATTGATTATTGATGCTTACGTGATAAGTCACTCAGTTTTGTTGGTATTATTAATGTAATAATACTGAAAAAATCTTTTATATAAAAAATGTAATACTTTTATAAAGTTATTCTATAAATAGAATATATTATATTCTATTATGCATAGTATTGCATAATTATCGCATAGTGTTTTGCATAGTAAAACTTTTTATATAAAACAAAAATACTTTTATAAAGCTATCATTTAATTAGACAATAATTAGAATATATTATATTTTATTATGCATAGTGTTTGCATAAAGTGCTCATAACGATAGTATTTGTATAGTAAAATCTTTTATAAAGTTATTCGTTTTATTAGATTATAAATAGAATATATTATATTTTATTTAAAAGATTTTGCTTTAAATATGGAACGCCGATTAAAGTAAATCAATCTGGACCGCTTCAATGGATTAGTTACTATGCATTCCATTTTCCTATAAATAGAAACTCATTCCTTCATTATTTTCTTTTTAATTCAATTGAACTCTAGAGAGAAACTATAGAGAAAGACTATAGAGAGAGAAAGAAAAAAGTATTCTGCTACTTAACTACTTTTATATTCGATTTCTTTTACGGTAAGGGGTGTTATTCTTTCTTATTCATGAAGAGAACTGTTGTTATTCCATTTCTTATTATTCTGTTAGAATAACCTGTATACGCGGTCTACTCTATACTTGGTGACATTCTTCTATTATTCTGTTGGAACAACCTGTCTGTGTGTTTTACATCGGACCTGGTTCCGTCTTTATTATTATTCCGTTGGAACATCCTGTCTGTGTGTTTTACACCGGACCTGGTTCCGTCTTATTATTATTCTGTTGGACCATCCTATCTGTGTGTTTTACACCGGACCTGGTTCCGTCTTTATTATTCTGTTGGAACATCCTGTCGGTGTAAATTTTGCCTATCCGTTATTATTATTCTGTTGAAATAACCTGTTTATGCGAAGTACCGCATGCATGGTGATTTCTTTTGTTATTCCATTCTTTATTATACTCGGTTGGTTAAAGTTTTGACTTCTATACTCTATGAAATTAGTAGAATATCCTTGATATTCGCGCTTCATCCAGTATCTTTTCATGGAAATATTCTTCTGATCATTCTTGAATTTTATTCTACAAAACAGTATCATGTTGACAATTTGGACGTTAATAATTCCTGGATAAAATAATTCTTGAACTTGTTTTATTGAATTCTTATATCATTGTCATCATCCTCATGTTTATATTTTGTTGAAAGTCATCTGTGGCCTGTAGTGCATAGATGGACTTGGTATGATTATGACCAGGGATTATTCGGTGTAATCATGACCGTAATATTACAAATGATGTGGTAAAAGTTCTCATTGGCCCGTAGTGCATTGATGGACAGTTGTTGGCATGATCATGACCATTAATGAATACACAAATATTCTTGGCCTGAGTAGTGCATGGATAATTGTGGTCGTGATACTAAAGAATATCCTCGCCCATAAATGCGGGGTGATTCGATGATGTGGATTATTTATTAAGCGAGTCTCACCGATATATGATGATGAAAAACCTTTTTAATCATAAAAGATAGTAGATTTTATTTTCTACTTGACTCTTTTAATGGATTGCTTTGTTCATTTGCAGCTTAAACTTGATGTCTATTATATTTTATCGGTTTAACATTGTTGGAGACTAATGATAATTTATTCTCGCATTATCTTAGTCATAATATTTCTTCTTTGGGCTAGTTGAGCTCACCCTTTCTTTCACTTTGTTCTCTTGAGAAATGAGAACATAGCGAGGGGACTAGTCTGGGAACCGGAGTGACGGTCAGGAGGATAGCATTAGTAGTCCTCACTATTCTATGAAATAGTGTGTTAATAATTGTAATGAGGACTCCTTTTGAGTTTATATAATCTCTAGTAGACAATAATTGTATTCAAACTCACAAGTTATGTTTTGTCGTTATTGTACACGACAAATGTATTAGTAAGTTGTATTTGAATTTTGTACCATGTATCTGACGACCCAAGATGGGTGATGTATACCTAATTTTGGGGGCGTCACAGTTGGTATCAAAGCTTAGGGATATGATACTTGGCTAAGATGTGAGACTAGAACTAGGAGGGGAGAGACCGGGAATTCCTTCGCTAGTATGACCTACTTAAATTTATTTTGTATTTAAAGTTGTTGGTTAGAGTTTAGGAATATTATGTTACATGTCAATTAACCTTTGTTTTGTGGCGATGTCTCAAAATGACATCCAAAATATTGAGAATAGCAATGGAGCACAAGAGACCGCTGAGTCTCCACATATCAATAATCGGAGAATGTGCATCGTGAAGGCGCATAATCCTCAAATGCAAACAATAACACCGACCAAATGATGAATGATGGATTGTTCGGAGGCTTTATGCAATTCATGCAAACAAAGAGTGAGCTCTCTGTCCAAAATGTAGGTGGAAACATCGAAACTCTCGTGTGATCACCGCTAAATGATTCAAGGAGCCGGACCACCGGAGTTTAAGGGAGAGCCAAAACCACTTATAAGCGGAAGCATGGATAAAGTAGATCACCAAGATATTTGATGTCTTGGGATGCTCCGAGGAGTAAAAGGTTAATTTTCAAAAGAAATAATGTTTATGGTATTTCATGTCTAAGTTGGGATAAGAAAACACTTGAGGATATACTAATTCATCATGTGTGTAAATTTTATTTGTTTTCTACATAAATTAATTTTGTTTGTGATAAATTAATTTCTTAGAAAGTAAATATAAATTTTATATTTTATTATTTATATACAAATAAATTTGTGCAATATGATGAGTTGTGCTATAATTTGTATATAATGAATTTTATATTATTTACATAGAGTCAAGTATTACGTGTTGGTATACTTGAAAATTGTACATGTATAATTTATGTGCTTATATTAAATATTTTTTAGATTTGAAATTTTATGTAATTGTAAAAATAAGAACTTGTTTTCTTATGTGAAGTGTTCTAAAATATTCTTAAGTTGAAGCAATCTTTATATGAATAACTAATACATAAAATGTACAAGAACTTATTTTTATTTTGAGAAGTGTTCTTAATATTCTCACGTGGAAGTAATATTTATAGGAATATTGTCACATAAAATGTCAATTAATCTAAAATTTATTTGAAGTAGTGAGCATAATATTATGAAGTGAAATTATTCTTTAAGATTTTTATTTTGGTCTTTGAACTATTTGGAGCATAAATTTATTTATATAAGAAATAGTAAGGCTTATGGATTTCTTGTTGCGAAATTCAATTTGATTGTGTAGTTCTGTGAAATGAAAGTCTTTGAAACATAAACTTTTGAATAATATTGAAGTGTGAAATTATTTCACTTAATTAATTATCTAAGGTTCAACAAAGTTATAAACTGAACCTAGAAAGAGAAATATTAATTTGGTGAAGGAAATCAATATAATAATTTGGTAAATAAAATACCTATTTTATTAGCCTAAATATGATCCAAAATATTTATAAAAATGAGAGTAACAAGCTCCAAATCGATGAAACCTCACATAGTGGTGTTGGCTTAGCTTCTCCTTCTCCTTCAACTCCGTTAAAACCAAGTTCTAGAAAAGAGGTATAATAGTGGCATAGACTTGAACAAGAAGCCACGGCAGAAACCAAGGTTGAAGAGACATATACCCAAAGTACTAGATGAAAATAAACCCAAAAGGACTCCTAAAGCTAAAATGCAAAAATCCTGTAAGTTAGTTCAGGGAATTTAAAGTTGCAAAACTTCACTCCACACAATAAGACATGCAAAAATCCATGTTTATTTACTTTATGTACAAATCATTAAACCACCAATACAATAAAGTTTTTTCAAAGACAATCATCCTCATCAAGCTATACAATGGCATATAACAGTACAGAACAAGGTTATACAAGATGAACTAACCTCTGTTTTTAAAAAAAGAAAATTAACAACATTACAGACAATGTGAAAAAATACATCAAATTACATCCAAAATCTGCTACATTACATGGAATTACATCCAAATACATTCAAATTAATCTAAAACAAATCACACTAATTAGAGTTTTCAAATCTACCATAATCTAATACAACAACTGTAAAACAAGCCCAACATGGCAACCTTAACCAAATATATGAAAGACAAAATCTCATCCATCATTTCCACGTAAAAGTTATAGTGATATTCCTGAAATGAAAAACAAACTATTAGTTGAAAACTCTATAATTAAAATATCCTTTATAAGAGGATTTTTACAATCACCTAGAGATGAATAACTATCATTATCTACACATGGGTTGGGAGTTGTTATGACACCCCCAAAATAGGTCCACACGACCCATCTTGAGTCGCCAGATATCACACTATAAAAATTAAATATAAAATTCATTTATACAACTGTTGAACTGTCGTGCAGAGTACGATAACAGATAAGCTGTGAGTTTTAATACAAATGTATGTTCATGGTGCCTCGACCACAACCTTACAATGGTACTTTACATAAAAGTACAGTCAAAAACTGTTTTAGAAATTAAAATCTTTGGGAAGTACTCAAGGAAACCTTCGTACATGGGAGGCCATGCGTCTAGGTTATGATAGATATCTTATGTCCATAGAATTATCCTTGGTTGACACAAATGTCCCCAAAGAAAAACAAGAAGATTACTATCATCTTCTTTCCAATGGTGAGTATTCTCTTAACATATAACTATCTCCGTTGTCTCCAAGTGAAAATTATATTTCAAATAAACTTCAAGATCATATAGGTAGTGCTCGTAGATATACTCAGCAAGTGGATGTGCACAACCATGTCTTATGATAACACGAGGTTGTATGTCATTAAACATCTTGTATAATAGTGGCAAAACACCCTTCCAAAGTTGGGTTCACCTCACCCTATTCGGTTCACCAAAATTAAATATCAAATGATGTATACAATACGACAAACTTATCTAAAGTCCTCAATAAAATTATTTCCATACTATTTAGGGAGAACCTCAATAGCTATAGACCACCGTTCTATTCCCCTGTTATCCCCGCTTGACCCAGCTACACTCTTATTACCTGAGAGGAATTGTGAAGCAGAAGGGTGAGCACAACTAGCCCAGTAAAGAATATCATAATTAAAGATAATTAAATTATCAATAGTTTTCATCAATAATAAATCAGAGATTTAGAACATATGGTAGATGATAAAACTTTTCAACCATAGTTGCAATGGAACGAGCAATACATTAGAAGAGTCAAATAGACCATCAGGTCTATTATCTTCTCCATGTTAAAAGTCCACCAATAATGATTTATCCCTGTAACATCAATCAACAATTCTTGTCCATAATCATATGAATAACTCATAATCATAATTGCGATTCTAAATTCCTCTTCGCACCTGTGATCGAAGATAATTTTCATCACCTATATTTACCTAAAACATCAAAAATCATGGTTATACCAAATCACAATTCCCGCTTTCATAATCATACTAATAAATTCATCTTTGCACTACTACTGAAAGATATTCATTAACAATTCATCTTTGCACTACGAGGCCAAAAGAAATACAATCAGTATTTTAGAAGAGTCAAGTAGAGCATGATATCTACTATCTTTTACGAATTAAAAGTGTATAATCAATATTTTATCGCTGAGACTCAGCTCAATAATTAATCCACATCATCGAATCATCCCTGCACTACAGGTCAAGGATATTTATTAGTATCACGACCATGAATTATCCATGCACTACGGGCCAAAGATAATCGTGTTTTCATCAACGGTTCTGATTTTGCCATAAAACAATTCATCTTTGCACCATTGGCCGAAGAGAATCCATAGCCATAATTATACCAAAAGCGTCCCATTAATGCACTACGGGCCAACGAGGACTTTTTCCACATCATTTGTAACATTACAGTCATGATTATACCGAATAATCCCTGGTCATAATCATACCAAGTTCATCTATGCACTACAGGCGACAGATGACTTTCAATATATTATAAACATGAGGATGATGACAATTCAATAAAACAAGTTCAAGAATAAATTTTAAAGATTTATAAGTTAATTTTTCCTGAACTTAATAACGTCCAAATTGTCAACATGATATTACTTTGTGGAGTAAAATTCAAGAATGCTCAGAAGAATATTTTCATGAAAAGATACTGGATGAAGCGCAAATATCAAGGATATTCCACTAATTTCATGGAGTATAGAAACTAAAACTTTAACCAACTGAGTATAATAGAATATATGAAACTATGAAATGGATTTTACGCACGCCATGCGGTAATCCACGTGAGAGATCATTTCTACAATTTAATAAGGAATGAATACGAAGGATCATTCACCATGCATGTGGTAATCCACATAAGCAAAGTTATTCCAACGTAATAATAAAGAATGAAATAATAGAGAATTCACCATGCATACGATAGATCCGCACAAAAAAGTTTATTCCAATGAGAATAATAAATAATGGAACCAGGTCAATGCGTCATCCGCATGCATATGATATTCCAACAGAGTAATAAAGAATGGAATAATGAAGAATTCACCATGCATGCGATAGGATCAAGCATGCACGAGTTATTCCAACGAAAATAATAAAGAATGGAACCAGGTCATGCATAATCCGCACAGACAGGATATTCCAACAGAATAATAAAGAATGGAATACCAGAAGAATTTCACAATGTATGCTACTCGCATAGACAGGTTAATCCAACAAAATAATAAGGAATAGAATAACAGAAGAATTTCACCATTTATGCAGTACTTTGCATAGACAGGTTATTCCAACAGAATAATAAGAAATGGAATAATAATAGCTCTCTTCATGAATACGAACGAAATAATACTCCTTACTATAATAATAATAATAATAATATCCCTTACTATAATAATAATAATATCCCTTACTATAATAATAATAATATCCCTTACCTTAGAAGAAACTGGATATTGGAAAAGTGAGGTAGCAGACTTCTCTTCTTCTTTCTCTCTATAATTTCTCTCTCTAGAGTTTCAGTGAATTCGTAAGAAATAATGAAGAAATGAGCTTCTATTTATAGAAGAATGGACTGAATAGTAACTAATTCATGAACGGTCCAGATTGATTTACTTTTAAACGGACGGTCCATATTGATTTACTATTAAAACTTAAAGCAACGGTCCATACTGATTTACTATTAAAACTTTAAACCAGCGATCCATATTGATTTACTATTATAACTTTCCACCAGTGGTCCATATTGATTTATTATTATATCTTCAACCAACGATCCATATTGATTTACTATTATAACTTCAACCAACTGATTACGAAAAATTATCACATCTCCTCATGGAATAATATTGTACCTAAAAATGATTTGGACTGAAAAAAAATATATTTTTCAGGTGAATAGTACCCCGACACAAAAAGTGTCCCAAATACACGAGTGAACAATACTAGAGTGAATAGTAACCATATGAATAGTAACCCGTGAATAATGACCCGTGAATAGTACTCGACACACGAAAAGTGTGTCCGAATACCCGAGTGATCAATACTACTAGTGTGAATAGTAACTTTGCGTGAATAGTAACTCATGAATAAGTACACAAAAAAGTGCCTCAAACACCCGATTGGTCAATATAACCTCCAGACATCAATTATTATTGAAATAAATATCGATTTCTACTAACACTAATAATTCCCACACAATGGAACTATCAATTTCATCTTTAATCAACACGAACTTATTCATCATTAATATTATAATTAAGCAATATTTAACAACCGTGTCGTTCCGGAAAGAGGGGGTTTTTCGATAAGATTTCTCCTTATTGGTAGCATGATTAGGTGACCAAACCTCTCATTGATGTAACTTCTAGACATTGTCAATATTGTAAATAATAATATGAATAACTTTATCGTCTCAATTATTGATTTAATAATATAACATATTATCTGAGTATGATCTTTGTGACAATAATTGAATCAATAATATGAGAGATAGAATGCAGCAATTACTATAGCAATAATTGAGTATAACTGAGTGACTTCTTACGTAAGCATCAATAATCAATACAGTGTGCTACTATGCAACCACGCGTATTACTGTACTTTTACTATCGGGTAGTTCAACAGTTTTAACGGTAACACTTTCGCCGTTATTTTTATAAAAAGATAATTCTGTCGTTTTCTAAATACGACAATACTTCCGTTGTGGGGTCCACCAATGATTGTGCCATCGTACGAATATTCTCTATTAAAATGAATATTCCCCAACACAACGAATATTTTATAACAACTTGCTTACTTTGCAAAAAATTACACATATCACCCTTAACTTTAAACTTTTATCAATTTAACCATTTACAAAATAAAATAATAATTATAAAAAAATTGAATACTTTCATTTCATAAAATTCGGGGTCTTACAATCTCCCCTCCTTATGAAATTTCGCCCTCGAAATTTACGTCGCATTACACAGTATTCAAGAGATGAGAATATCGTGTTTTAGTATCAAGAAGATGAGAATACCTTGCTTTCTTTTCGGATTGTACCTTCCAGATTATATCCTCTCAGATCATGATTTTTCATTTGCTCATCTCCTCGTATTTGAGATATTATTCTAGAATATATCTTCAAAACAAAGGTCAATTGACATATCACAAATTATCAACTTATCAAGTAAAAATTTGACTTAGGTAAGTCATACACTCAATGAAGTATATTACTCATCTCTCCCCTCCTAGTTCTAGACTCATATCTTTGCCAGCGACCATATCCCTAAGCTCTGATACCATTCGTGACGCCCCCAAAATAGGTCCACATGACCCATCTTGAGTCGCCAGATATCACACTATAAAAATCAAATAAAACTTCATTTATACAATCATTAAACCTGTCAAATAGAAATAGTAACGACAACGAGAAGTAATGTTGTGAGTTTTAATACAAATATATGTAACTCTGATGGTGCCTCGACCACAACCTTACAATGGTACTTTATATAAAAGTACAGTCAAAAACTATTTTATAAATTAAAATCTTTGGAAAGTACTCAAGGAAACCTTCGTACATGGGAGGCCATGCGTCTAGGTTATGATAGATATCATATGTCCACAAAATTATCCTTGGTTGACCCAAATGTCCCCAAAGAAAAACAAGAAGATTACTATCATCTTCTTTCCAATGGTGAGTCTTCTCTTGACATATAACTATCTCCGTGTTCTCTAAGTGAAAATTATATTTCAAATAAACTCCAAGATCATATAGGTAGTGCTCGTAGATATACTCAGCAAGTGGATGTGCACAACCATGTCTTATGATAACACGAGGTTGTATGTCATTAGATATCTTGTATAATAGTGGCAAAACACCCTTCCAAAGTTGGGTTCACCTCACCCTATTCGGTTCACCAAAATTAAATATCAAATGACGTATACAATACGACAAACTTATTTAAGTTCTCAACAAAATTATTTCCATACTATTTAGGGAGAACCTCAATGACTATAGACCACCGCTCTATTCCCCCCATTATCCTCGCTTCGACCCAACCCGACTACACTCTTATTACACGAAAAGGAATTGTGAAGGTATAAGGGTGAGCACAACTAGCCCAAAGAAAAGAATATCATGATTAAAGATAATTAAATTATCAATAATTTTCATCAATAATAAATCGTAGATTTAGAACATATAGGTAGATGATAAAACTTTTCAACCATAGTTCTGATGGAACGAGTAATCCATTAGAAGAGTCAAATAGACCATTAGGTCTATTATCTTCTCCATGTTAAAAGTCCACCAATAATGATTTATCCTGTAACATCAATCAACAATTCTTGTCCATAATCATATGAATAACTCAGAATCATAATTGTGATTCTAAATTCCTCTTACGCACCTGTGATGAAGATAATTTTCATCACCTATATTTACCTAAAACATCAAAAATCATGGTTATACCAAATCACAATTCCTACTTAATAATCATACTAATAAATTCATCTTTGCACTACTGACTAAATAAATTCATTAACAATTCATCTTTGCACTACGGCCAAAAGACATACAATCAGATTTTAGATGAGTCAAGTAGAGCATGATATCTACTATCTTTTACTTAATTAAAAGTGTATAATCAATATTTTATCGCCGAGACTCAAATTCAAAAATTAATCCACATCATCGAATCATCCCTACACTACAGGTCAAGGATATTTATTAGTATCACGACCATGAATTATCCATGCACTACGGGCCAAAGATAATCGTGTTTTCATCAACGGTTCTGATTTTGCCATAAAACAATTCATCTTTGCACCCTTGGCCGAAGAGAATCCATAGCCATAATCATACCAAAAACTGTCCATCAATGTATTACGGGCCAATGAGGACTTTTTCCACATCATTTGTAACATTACGGTCATGATTATACCGAATAATCCCTGGTCATAATCATACCAAGTCCATCTATGCACTACAGGCCACAGATGACTTTCAACATATTATAAACATGAGGATGATGACAATTCAATAAAACAAGTTCAAGAATAAATTTTAAAGATTTATAAGTTAATTTATCCTGAACTCAATAACGTCCAAACATGATATTACTTTGTGGGGTAAAATTCAAGAATGCTCAGAAGAATATTTCCATGAAAAGATACTGGATGAGGCATAAATATCAAGGATATTCCACTAATTTCATGGAGTATAGAAGCTAAAACTTTAACCAACTGAGTATAATAGAATATATGAAACTGCAAATGGATTTTCGCCCGCCATGCGGTAATCCACGTAGACAGATCATTTCTATAATTTAATAAGGAATGAATATGAAGGATCATTCACCATGCATGTGGTAATCCACATAGACGAGTTATTCAAATGTAATAATAAAAAATGAAATAACAAAAGAATTCACCATGTATACGATGTAGCCGCATGTGAAAAGTTATTCAATGTAATAATAAATAATGGAACCGGTCATGCGTCATCCGCATGCATGAGGATATTCCAACGAGTAATAAAGAATGGAATAATGAAGAATTCACCATGCATGCGATGTAATCGCATGCATGAAAGTTATTCCAACAAAATAATAAAGAATGGAACCAGTCATCACGTAATCCGCATGCAGACGTGATATTCTAATAAAGATTTCTCCTTATTGGTAGCGCAATTAGGTGACCAAACCTCTCATTAATGTAACTTCTAGACATTGTTAATATTGTAAATAATAATATGAATAACTTTGTCGTCTCAATTATTGATTTAATAATATAACATATTATACGATGATCTTCGTGACAATAATCGAATCAATAATATGAGAGATATGATGCGTGAGCAATTCAGTAGCAATAATTGAGTATAACTGAGTGACTTCTTACGTGAGCATCAATAATCATCAATACCGTGTCTTTCTTATGCAACCACGCCAGACATCGCATTTTTTACTACCGGGTAGTTCAATAGTTTTAACGGTAACACTTTTTCGTAGTTATTTTTATAAAAGATAATTACGTCGTTTTTTAAATATGACAATACTTCTGTTGTGGGGTCCACCAATGATTGTGTCGTCGTACGAATATTCTCTATTAAAATGAATATTTCCCGACCAATCAAATATTCCCCGACACAACGAATATTTTATAACAACTTGCTTACTTTGCAAAAAAATTCACATATCACCCTTAACTTTAAACTTTTATCAATTTAACCATTTACGAAATAAAATAATAATTATAAGAAAATTGAATACTTTCATTTAATAAAATTCGGGGTCTTACAGTTGTGCCATCATGACAAGGTGAATACTTGGAACAAAAACGACATCATAAATTATTTAGATACAACTTCAAAACTATGAAAACGAATGAAAATTTACAAATTTTTTACCGAGAATCAAGTATAAAAAAACTACCACAACAACTGGATAATTTATATACCAAAAGTCAAATAGCATATCATCTAGTTCTTTCATATGTTTCCCTTTATCATCAGGTGGCTTATACAACAGTAAATGATGATGATCGCAGAAAGAAGAAGAAGAAAATGACATTAATAAGCCAAACAACTAAATTTTCCTATCACTACTAAACCCATGTGAACCATTTGACCATTGGATGAGATTGGCATTATCGGATAGAGTATTTGGCATTAATCTAACAACACATTCGGAAAGTATTATATCATTTTGCTATCCAAATCAAATATTATTTATTTGCTAACCAAAACCAAACATGAAAAACACCAAATTCCTTTAAAATTAGTCATCAAAATTCAAAAGTACTAAAAATCAAAAAATGGACAACCACTCCGTCATAAATCACCCCTTTCCCTACCATTCACTCTCCAACCATAAATCAAACCAGATATCAGAAATGCTCAAGTACAACTTCATGTCTGTCCTCACTCAAATTTTTGGTCATTTCTCCAAATCTAATTGTTCTTGAAACCCAAAACAAACCCTAGATAATATTTATTTCAAATCAAACAGAAATTACAAAAGTAAGTAGGAATCTTTACCTTTTGATTTGCAACACCACCTGTTCGATCGCCTTTTTACCCTTTTGATTTGCAACACCACATGTTCGATCACCTTTTTACCCTTCCGATTTGCTTCAGCTGATAGAGAGAAAGGGACGGGGTCGCTGATAGAGAGCGAGAGAAGGAAGAGTGGTGTGAAGTACTGTACTGATATGGCTTGGGTTTAATTTTTGACCTATGTGTTTTTTTGACCTGCATGTCCTTTTTTGGGTTCAGCTAATAAGCTTAGTCCGCTTTTAGTCCGTTTCGTGAGTCCGTTTCTGAATGAGACTCTCTCTCTCTCTCTCTCTCTATATATATATATATATATATATATATATATATCACAACTTAATATGTTAATGGAATGACTTTAATCCTTTTAATTTTCTTGTGGCCTACATTGTAACTTTTAGTTGCAACCTTCCAAATTTCATGCATTTTCATTTTTCAATCCTTTCACTTTCCAATCACTACACATTCTAATTATTTTTTTTCTAACACTCCCCTTAGATGACTACTTTCTAAGAATATGTCTTCTTAAAAACTTCACAAAAAAAAACTTGGTGGAAAAAAAACTTTGGCCAAGGAAAAGAGTACAATATTCTTGTATAACTTGTATTGCCTTATTAAAATCTTGCGAAGGAAAACCTAGTGGAAAAAAATCTTAGAGAAGAAAAAAGAGTACAATCAGCACATATCATTTTTACTCCTCATGAGTATATAAAATTTTCATTGTTCATGATAAAAATATCCTTAAGTCGACGCATGCCAATATTGTGCACCATCTTTTTAAAAATAGCAGTTGGTAATAGCTTAGTAAACATATCAGCCAATTATCACATGATCGCATATGCTTAACATCAATATCACCACTCTTCTGGAGCTCATGCGTATAAAAGAATTTTGGTGTAATATGCTTGGTTTTATCACCTTTGATATAGTCTCCCCTAATTTGAGTGATACAAGCGACATTATTTTCATATATTATTATTGGACTACTTATGATTGATGATAATCCACAATTCTCACGAATATGTTGAATTACCGATTTTAACCAAACACATTCACGACTCGCTTATTTGAGGAAGTAGCAGAAATTGTTTGCTTAACAGATCTCCATGAAATAACAACATTTTCATAAGTAAATAAATATCTTGTTTGTGATATGCCTTTGTATGGATCAGAAAAGTAACTTGAATCAGTAGATCCAACTAATTGTGGTTTTGATCCATTTGTATAAAATAATTTCAAATCAGTAGTCCCACGAAGATAACGTAAAATATGTTTAATTACATTACAATGTCTTCGAGTTGGTGCAGAACTATACCTTGCTAGTAAGTTAACTGCAAATACTATATCAGGTCTTGTGAAATTTGCAATATACATCAAAGCATCAAATTGCACTAAGATATGGTACTTCAGAACCAAGAGTTTCTTCATTATTTTCTTGTGGTCGAAATGGATCTTTCTTGATATCAAATGATCGACCCATCATTGGAGTACTCAAAGAATTAGCTTTATCCATATACAAGTGCTTCAGAACTTTTTTGTGTATGTTGATTGATGAACAAGAATTTCATTTGGAAGATGTTCAATTTCTAGCCTTAATGCTTTTCATTTTCATAGCTGACAAAATGTGAAATCAAAAGGCTTTTACCTTTTTTACTATAAAAGGATTACTTGGACAATCAAGGAATGTATTCATCTAAAGAGAGAAGTGGTGGCTTGTTTCAGATATATGTGAGATTTAAATAAATATCAAATTGTGGATGACCACTTTGATATAAAATTTTATCAATATACATTTTTTTATCTACCATTTCATAACACTTTATCAACACGATTATCTAACCAATTTTGGGTCCCAATTTGTGTAGTTTTCTCAACTCACTGTAAGTATTGTTTCATTACAATTAAATTTGAGTATATATATATATATAGTTATTTAATTTAATTTCTTACATAATTATATATTCATATAAATGTCTAACCTTACAAAACTTGAATTTATTGCCATTGACATCTTGGGCAATAATTACTTGTCATGGACCCTTGATGTTGAGATTCATCCAGAGGCAAAGAATCTTGGAGATACAATTAAGGTTGGCAATCATGCATCCCTGCAGGATCGTGCAAAATTAATAATTTTTATTCGTCATCATCTCCATGAAGAATTAAAATGATGACGAATAAAAATCTGAGTACCTTATAGTAAAAACCCTATTATCTTATGGAATGATTTAAAAGAAAGATATGAGAATCAAATATTTGTAATCCTCCCAAAAGTTCACTATAATTGGTTGAACCTAGGGTTGCAAGATTTTAAAAGTGTGAGTGAGTACAATTCTACACTTTTTAAAATAATCTCACTACTAAAATTATGTGGGGAGAAAATTACTGATGAAAATATGTTAAAGAAAAAATTTACTACATTTCATGCATCGAATCTCTTGCAGTAATACCGAGAGCATGAATTCGCAAAATATTTTGAATTAATATCATGTCTTCTAGTGGTTAAACAAAATAATGAGCTTTTGCTGAAAAAACACCAATCTCGCCCGACCGGTTCTACTCCATTCCCAGAAGCGAATGGAACCTCATTTGATAAACATAGAGGAAAATTATGTTCGTAGTCGTGGGCGTGGGCGTGGGCGTGGGCGTGGGCGTGGGCGTGGGCGTGGGCGTGGTCTTGGTCTTTATCGTGATGAAGGAACAATCAATATAAAGAGGATCGTCTTTCTTGAAAAGAGAATAACACACCTTACCATCAAAAAAATCAAAATGGCAAGGGTTTACAAAATAAACCATCAAATGCTCATTTAAATAAGTGTTATAGGTGTGGAATGGAAGATCATTGGTCAAATACCTGTCGTACGTCTAAACATTTGGTAGATCTGTACCAAGCCTCCATAAAAGAAAAGAGAAAATGAATTAAAACAAACTTTGTTGATCATAATGATTTTGAAGATTCCATGAATTATCTTGATCTTCCAAATGGAGTCATATCCCTGATTTCTATGAGAATGTTGATGGAAAATTTGACAATTTGATTGGTGATGAAAATATCCATACCAATTAATTATTTTCTTTTACTATATTATCGCATTTTAATAAGTATTATTGATGATAGAAATGTCCATACCAATTAATTATGTTTCTTTTATTATATTATGGAATTGTAATAAGTATTTTTATCTTGATATGTTTCAAGTAATAAAATTTAATTTATTTTTTGCATTTATAAATATGTATGTGCCAGAAGCTCATCAAACTTAATTAAAGGCTTTGGAAAAGAGATTATTCATCAAACTTAATTGAAGACTCTAGAGCCTCCTTGACATGAAGGATCACGATCGTAGAGCCTCCTCGACATGACAAAGAAGCATTATGCGATGACAACATCTCCAACAAATCCAAGCAATCTCTATATCAAGCGCCTCAATGACAAACTTGATCATTAGTTCATTCTAAGAGATTGGCCCTTCCTGAGATGCCTTGATTCGGAAGGAATGCCAAGTCAAAATTCATCACAAGGACCAGGGCAGACAATGTTCTTAGAGCCGACTCAGCAGTGGACTCAACAATCGCAATGGAAACTCAACGACCGTATTGCTACCTCGACGATCGTAGTCCTCCCAAAGGATACATTAGCTCAGGAAAAGCTAAGGGAAAATTAGTATATTCCACATCAGTTAAAATCGTGAAGCCAAGCAGAACTTGACACATGCAATTCGAGAGGAGGGAAGTTACAAGTACAGTTTAAAAATATCTTTTTGAAAATTCATCTCAGAAGTTCAAAAAGTTTATTCCTCTTTCTCCCTCTCTCTCTACAAGCAGAAACCCTAGCTTTCCAAAAAGTTAAACCCACCTCAGTGCAAAGAAATCAATGGCGGCCTCAAATGTTATCACTGATTACATACTTTGCTTCGAAGAATTCAAGACAGCTGACCCTCAATTCCTCAAAATTATATCTCTGTTAAAGAAAGCCGGTCATGAAGAAGCTCTGGGTACCAGCACATGGATCTACCCTAAGCTGGTAAAAGAGTTATACAGAAATGGAGCTGTTGAGAACGATGTTACCACCACAAGGGTCAAGGGCATGGAAATTAAACTCAAAGATGAAGATATAAACATAGCCCTAAGTTTCAAATCAAAATGATTTCCATTTATGGAGTGCATCAATTTTCATGAAGGACTGAAGAAGATGCATCATAAGAAGTTTTTGACTGTCAAAGGGTACAAAAAGAAAAAGTTTCCCCAAAGGTATGACTTTTTGGCTGACATTGTTGGGAAATGCATATGTTATAAGAGCTCTGGCCATGACTCTGTGAATGAAGTGCAACTTCAGCTCATGACAACAATTTTTTGTGGGATTCAACTCAACTATGGGGCCCTACTCATCGACTGGATTGGGAAATGAATACTCAGTTCGAAGAAATCAAAGAGCTTTGGAAAGATGCTCTACGGGCGATTTATAAGCATCATCCTACAGTCAGCACTAGGTGATAAGATTGGGGATAATGAAAAAAAATCCATCAATCCCAACAGAAGGATGACTCAATAGCTATTTGAGAACTGGAAAAGAAATCCAGCAGAAAATGTCAGGATAATGTCTGAATCCAGTGAAAGAACCGGTGAAGTGAAGGAGTCTGGGATACCAGGAAATATGTCAGTTCTAAAGGAAACTGAAGAAGAAATCAACAGAGAGGAACCATTGTTTTGATCAGAAAAAGCAAGGGTAAGAGAAAAATGAAGGCTCAAATAACAGAGGAGCCTCAAGGGTCAATTACTGATGCACCTCAAGAGAGTTCGGGCACTGAAACCCTAAAGAAGTTGAAGAGGAAAGAACAACAGTCTGAGGAAGAAGAAGACAGGCTACCATCTCTCAGCTGCTGAAGAAAGGAAAGCACAGTCACAAGTCAAAGAAGTCTTTTTTCTCTTCGATCGTAGAGTCTCTACCGATCGTAGAGTCTAGACTTGACCGCACTCGTGACGCCCCCAAAATAGGTATACATCACCTATTCCGAGTCGCCAAATACATGGTACAGAATACAAATACAATCTTAAATATACAACATGAGTTGTGAGTTTTAATACAAACATTGTCTTCTAGACAGTATTTAAACTCAAAATAAGTCCTCAATACATTTATTAACACACTATTGTATAGAATATTGAGGACTACTAATGCTATCCTCTAGACCATCACTCCGTTCCCCGACTAGACCCTGCTACGTTCTCATTTCCTGAAGAGAAAAGTGAAAGAAAGGGTGAGCTCAACTAGCCCAGTAAGAAATATTATGACTAAGATAATGCAGAATAAATTATCGTTAGCCTATAACAATGTTAAACTGATAAAATATAACAAACATAAAGTTTAATAAACAACGGAACCAGGTCATGCGTAAACGCACAGATATGATGTTCCAGCAGAATAATAAACAACGGAACCAGGTCATGCATAACGCACAGACATGATGTTTCAACAGAATAATAAAGAATGGAATAAAGAAGAATTTCACCAAGTATGCGGTACTTCGCATAGACAGGTTATTCCAACATAATGATAAAGAATGGAATAACAGAAGTTCTCTTCATGAAGACGAAAGAAAGAAATAATACCCCTTACGAGTACAACAAATAATATCCCTTACCTTAAAAAGAAGAGTACTGGATATAGGAGTAGTAAAGTAGTAGAATACTTTTCTTCTTTCTCTATATAGTTTCTCTCTCTAGAGTTTCAGTTATCATAAACTCTAGCGAAGTCTACACTTTATTTGATACCGATTCTACCCATTCTTTTATTTCTTCTACTTGCGCTCAACGATTAAATTTGACTCCGGAGAAATTAGACTTTGACTTATCTCGTGGAAACTCCGTTGGGAGAAACCTTCATTACATCCACTATTTATAAGTCTTGTTTGGTTCAAGTTGGTACCCACACATTACCTGTCGATCTTATTGCATTAAAAATACTTGCATTTGATGTAATTCTAGGGATTGATTGGTTAACTACTCATCATGCAAAAATTAATTATTTTCGTAAGGTTGTTAGCTTTCATATTCCTAATCGACCTATTATGCGAATTCAAGCAACCAAACCATTAAAATCAATCATCGTCATCTCAAGCCATAAAGCTATATTCGCTTATTGAAAAAGCAGATGTCAAGCTTTCTTAGCTAATGTCACAGATCTAAACAAAAATACCGCCTTTTGAATAATATTTCTATTGTTAATGAATTTCCGACGTATTCCTCAAGAACTTCCGCCTACCTCAGAGCGTGAAATTGAATTTTGTATCGACCTTGAACCCTAGTGACAAAACCCATTTCTAAATCCCCATATCGAATGGCTCTATTGAACTTCAGAGTTAAAACTCAACTGCAGGAATTGTTAGACATCGGCTTTATTCGTCCTAGTACTTCTCCTTGGGGTGCTCTGCTCTATTCGTGAAGAAGAAAGATGGGAGTATGCGACTTTGTATTGATTATCGGGGAGTTGAATCATGTCACCATCAAAAAATAGATACCCATTGCCACGTATTGATGACCTGTTTGACCAACAGTAAGGAGCCAAATTCTTTTCAAAGATTGATCTTCATTCCGGATATCACCAATTGAAGATTAGAACCGATGACATTCCAAAGACGACTTTTCGTAACTCCCCAGACGGGCATTATGAATTCCTAGTCATGTCCTTTTGGATTGACTAATGCTCCCCGCTTTTTTATGGATATGATGAACCCAGTATTCAAGGAATATTTGGATAACTTTGTGGTCGTCTTTATTGATGACATCCTCATATATTCCAAAACCCGTGAAGATCATGAAGCAACACTTCGAGGTCGATAATCTCAAAAGCTTGTGAATATAATCTTTATGCCAAGTTGAAGAAATGCGAGTTCTTGCTTGAGGAAGTAGCATTTCTTGGGCACGGGTATCAAGTCATGGAATATCTATTGACCCAAAGAAAGATTGAAGCTATTCAAAGTCGGGAGCAACCTAAATCGATGGACCGAAGACATAGCTTTCTGAACATTTGGTTATTATCGGAGATTCAGTGAAGGGTTTTCTCGAATCCTACTCCATTAACTCAACTGACTCGGAAAGATACAAAGTTCTGGTTGGAGCGAGGAATATGAGAAGAGTTTTCAAGAACTCAAGAGAGACTCATTTCAAAGACTGCTACGACAATACCATCTGGTTCGGAGGGATTTGTCATCTACAGTGATGCTTTGGGCAAAGGGTTAGGATGTGTTCTCATGCAATATGGGAAAGTTATAGCCTATGCCTCACGACAACTCAATGAATATGAGAGGAATTATCCTACTCATGATCTAGAGTTGGCAAATGTTGTCTTCGCACTAAAGATTTGGAGGCATTACTTGTATGGGGAGAAAGTGGAGATCTTTTCTGGATCATAAAAGCCTCAAATATTTCTTCACTCAAAAGAACTCAACACGCCATACAACGATGTTGGCTTGAATCTGATGAAAGATTATGATCATGCTATCCAATACCATCCTCGAAAAAGCGAACGTGGTAGGTGGCGCGTTGAGTAGAAGATCATATCTTGAATGCACGAGTGCAATATTGTCAATGCAAAGGCCCATTTTGTATGACTTACAAAGGATAGAGATAGAGATAAAGACTCCAGGGACCCACGTGATGATGGCAAATATACAAGTAAAACCGACTTTAATTGATAAAATTAAAGCTGCTCAAATTACAGATCCGGAGCTGATGCGTATGAGGAAGAAAGTGCAAGAAGGTGCGATCCCGGGAAGCAAGAATCGATGAAGAAGGAAAACTTGAGTCAACTCCAGACTTTGTGTTCCTAACAACCTTGATTTAAAGTATAAAATCATGATGGAAAGCGCAAAGACATCGCTTCTAATCCATCTCAGGAGTACCAAAATGTATCATGATCTTCGACATACATTTTGGTGGGGCAATATGAAGAGAGAGATAATATTTTATCTCAAGGTGTCTAACGTGTCAACGAGTCAAGTGGAGCATCAAGTACTAAAAGGTCCATCAAACCACTTGAAATTCTAGAATGGAAGTGGGAGCACATTACCATGGATTTCAAGCATCGGTCTTCCCAAAGTTTCTCAAGGCATAGATGCGATTTGGGTCATTGTTGATAGATTGACCAAGTCTGCTCATTTCTTACCGATATTTAGAAACTTATACACTTGAACGTGTTGCTTCATTATGTACATAAACGAGGTTGTAAGATTGCATGGTATGCCAAGATCCATAGTTTCCGATCGAGACCCAAGATTCACTTCACGATTTTGGGTTAGTTTGCAAAAAAGCTATGAAGTACATATTTACGATTTAGCTCGGCATATCATCCTCGAGACGGACCTGACGTAATGGAGAGGACTATTCAAACCTTGAAGATCTATTAAGACTTTGTGTCCTTGATTTCAAGGGAAGTAGGGACAAGTTCTTACCATTGGTGGAGTTTTCCTACAACAACATTTATCGCTAAAGTATTGGCATGGCTCCATTCAAGCGTTGTATGGAAAAAAAGTGTCGCTTCTCCGAGATCTTTGGGATGAGGTGGGTGAAGAACGTTGTTGGGACCAGAGTTGGTACGTATGACTACTTTAAAGATTCAAACGATCCCAAGAACGTATAAAAACCTCACAAGATCGATAAAAGAGTTATCCGATCTTCATCGAAAGGACGTGGAATTCGATATAGAGATCATGTGTTGTTACGTGTTGCTCCATGGAAAGGAGTTACGAGATTTGGAAAGAGAGGAAAGCTCAATCCTCGATTTATCGGCCCATTTTAATCCTTGATCGAGTAGGAACCGTGGCCTATAGACTCGCTTTTCTCGCCAAGTATGTCTCGTGTTCATAACGCTTTTCACATATCCATGTTACGTAAATATGTGGAAGACCCGAACACATTATAGAGTTGGAACCGATTTAAATAGCGGAAGATTTGACGTATGAAGAGGTTCTGCTCAAATCTTGGATAAGATGGAACATATTCTACGCACCAAGGTTATACCTCAAGTCAAAGTTTTGTGGAGAAATCACGATGTAGAGGAAATGACTTGGGAGTTAGAATCAAATGAAATCAAGGTATCCTTACCTCTTCACATACCAGTATCGCACCCTAATTTCGAGGGCTTAAATTTTATAAGAAGGGAGATTGTAAAACCCCAACTTTTGAATAAAGATGAATTTTCTATAAATATTATTTTTGAATATTATGGAGTGAAATTGATATAATAGTTGTGGATAATATTTATAAATTTTGCAAAGTACGCAAGTTGTTATATAATATTCGATTGGTGGGGAATATTCGCTTTTAACAGGAATATTAATACAACAACACAATCATTGGTGGACCCCACAACGGAATTATTGTCGAATTGAGAAAACGAAAAAATACTTTATAAAAATAATCTATGGAAGTTTTACCATTAATCATTAAAACACCCGGTGTTAAAAGTACGAGAATATCTGCGTGGTTGCATAGTAGCACACAAAGATTGATTATTGATGCTTACGTGATAAGTCACTAGGTTTTGTTGGTATTATTAATGTAATAATACGTAAAATCTTTTTATATAAAATGTAATACTTTTATAAAGTTATTCTATAAATAGAATATATTATATTCTATTATGCATAGTGTTTTGCATAGTAAAAACTTTTTTATATAAAATGAATACTTTTTTATAAAGCGTTGTTTTGCATAGTGCTGCGCGATAGTGTTTGCATAGTAAAATTTTTTATAAAGTTATTCATTTTATTAGATTATAAATAGAATATATTATATTTTATTTAAAAGATTTTGCTTTAAATATGGACCGCCAGATTAAAGTAAATCAATCTGACCGCTCAATGGATTAGTTACTTATGCATTCCATTTTCCTATAAATAAAGCTCATTCCTTCATTATTTTCTTTTAATTTCATCGAACTCTGAGAGAGAAACTATAGAGAGAGACTATAGAGAGATGAAGAAAAGTATTCTCGCTACTTAACTACTTTTTTTATATTCGATTTCTTTTTACTAGTAAGGGGTGTTATTCTTTCTTATTCATGAAGAGAATCTGTTGTTATTCCATTTCTTATTATTCTCGTTAGAATAACTCAGATACGCTGGGATCTACTCTATATTTGGTGACATTCTTCATTATTCATTGGAACATCCTGTCACAGTGTGTTTTACACCGGACTTGGTTCCGCTTCTTTATTATTATTCCGTTGGAACATCCTCGCATGTGTGTTTTACACCTGACTTCTTCTTTTTATTATTATTCGTTGGAACATTCTCGTTCAGGTGTTTTACAATCGACCGGGTTCCGCTCTTTATTATTCTGTTGGAACATCTTGTCGGTGTAAATTTTGCCTGTCCGTTATTATTATTCTGTTGGAATAACCTGTTTATGTGAAGTACCGCATGCATGGTGATTTCTTTTGTTATTCCATTCTTTATTATACTCAGTTGGTTAAAGTTTTGACTTCTATACTCTATGAAATTAGTAGAATATCCTCGATATTCAAGGCTTCATCCAAAGATCTTTTCATGGAAATATTCTTCCGATCATTCTTGAATTTTATTCTACAAAACAGTATCATGTTGACAATTTGGACATTAATAATTCCTGGATAAAATAATTCTTGAACTTGTTTTATTGAATTCTTATATCATTTTCATTATCCTCATGTTTATATTTTGTTGAAAGTCATCTGTGGCCTCTTAGTGCATAGATGGACTTGGTATGATTATGACCGTGGATTATTCTTGTAATCATGATCGTAATGTTACAAATGATGTGGTAAAAGTTCTCATTGGCCCGTGGTGCATTGATGGATAGTTGTTGGCATGATCATGACTATTAATGAATACACAAAATATTCTTGGCAGTAGTGCATGGATAATTGTGGTCGTGATACTAAAGAATATCCTTGCCATAGTGCGTAGGTGATTCGATGATGTGGATTATTTATTGTCGAGTCCCAAATGATAATAAAGTGATGAAAACCTTTTAATCATAAATGATAGTAGATTTTATTTTCTACTCGACTTTTTAATGGATCGATTGTTCCACCAGAGTTAAACTTGATGTCTATTATATTTTATCGCTTTTAACATTGTTTGGAGACTAATGATAATTTATTCGCATTAACTTAGTCATAATATTTCTTCTTTCGCTACTTGAGCTCACCCTTTATTTCACCGTTTCTCTTGAGTGAAATGAGAACATAGCAGAGGGACTAGTTGGGGAACGGAGTGACGGTCCAAAGGATAAGATTAGTAGTCCTCACTATTCTCGTGAAATAGTGTGTTAATAATTGTAATGAGGACTCCTTTTGAGTTTGTATAATCTCTAGTAGACAATAATTGTATTCAAACTCACGCTTATGTTTTGTCGTATTGTACATACACATTGTATTAGTAAGTTGTATTTGAATTTTGTACCATGTATCTGACGACCCAAGATCGGTGATATATACCTAATTTTGGGGGCGTCACAAAAGCATAGCTAATATCTATTAGACTTGATATTCAGGTGTTCAAGGCAGCATAAAGATTTGGTACGTAGAGCTGGGTTGTGGATTTTTGTCAGGGTGATATTGACATTATATCAATTCTTTAGGCAAGTGGGATAAGATTTTTATAGGTAGTAGAAAGCATTTGGTTGGGATTAAATGGCAGGGGAGGAGTTTAAGCATGCACTTGAAGAATGATTACTATGAGAATTGTGCAGGGTATAAGTTGGATTAGCGTGAAAACATGCAGTGAGGTTTGCCTATCGAGGTACTTTTTGCTATATGAATTATGGTGCTCTACACAACTAAAGCAACCCCCTTTTTGTGTTATTTTCCATTACATTTCCTTCTTAATTATATACAATTGTTCTTCCTATCTTCAATTATTGAAAATTTTATATAAAAAATATCATTTTAATCGCATATTTAACAAATTATTCAATCTATTTTTCAAACTAGCCCTACATTGCACAGGCTATCACCTAGTATATATTAATATTATGTTATCATTTTTTGCACTCTCTTTGTTATAATATAAAATAATAATTATTAAATTTCTAAAATTAATTTGCAAAATGATTTATTCACAATTATAAAACAATAAATTTCATGATTATTAGTATTTTGTATTTACTAAAATTAAATGAACTTATACCAATTTTAAGTTTTAAAATATCTAACGTTAACTTTCAAAAAAATTAATAATGATATTATGTTTTTTGTGAGAGAGGGTATTATTATATTTTATACTAATGTACTTTGTATAATTTTATTATTATATTTAAAAATAAATATTTTTTAAAATTTAAAATGTCTAAATTTGACTTTCAAAAATTTAATAACGATCTTATATGTGAGACCCCGAATTTTAAGAAATAAAAGTATTCAATTTTTCTATTTTGGTAAATAGTTAAGATGATAAAAGTTTAAAGTTAAGGGTAATATGTGATTATTTTTTTTTTGCAAAATAAGCAAGTTGATATAAAATATTCACAGTGTGGGAATATTCGATTAGTCAGGGGAATATTCTTTTTGTCCGAAAATATCCGCGTATGATGGTACAATCATTGGTGGACCTCATAAACGGAATTATTGGCTTTGATTGAGAAAACGACATAATTATCTTTTTATAAAATAACTACGGAAGTGTTACCAAGTAAAACCGCTGAACTACCCTAAGAGTAAAAGTATAGTAATATGCGTGGTTGCATAAGAAGCATTACCTGTGTTGGTTATTAATGCTTACGTGATAAGTTACTCGCTTTTGTTTTATTAGTATTATTAATGTAATAAAACAGGAAAAGCTTTTATATAAAATGTAATACTTTTATAAAGTTATTCTATAAATAGAATATATTATATTCTATTGTGCATAGTATTTTGTATAGTAAAATCTTTTATATAAAAATGTAATACTTTTATAAAGTTATTCTATAAATAGAATATATTATATTTTATTATGCATAAGTGTTTGCATAAAGGCTCAGATAGTAAAATTTTTATAAAGTTATTCGCTTTATTAGATTATAAATAGAATATATTATATTTTATTTAAAAGATTTTACTTTAAATATGGACCGCCGATTAAAGTAAATCAACTGATCGCTCATGAGTTTATTACTATGTACCATTTTTCTATAAATAAGCTCATTCCTTCATTATTTCATTTAATTCAAAAAATTTAGAGATAGAAACTATAGAGAGTTCTTCTTCTATAATCTTGAGCGTATTTTTTTTAGTGTTTAAGAAAACTTTGAGCGTAGTGCAAGTTTTCTTCTAGTACATCCTCGCCCTACCAGTCAGAATACTTTTCTTTCAAAGGTAGGGGATATTATTTGTCGTACTCGTAAAGGATATTATTATTATTATTATTATTATTATAATAAGGGATATTATTTGTTGTACTCGTAAGGGGTATTCTGTAAGACCCCAAATTATTAATAAATAAAATTTAATTTTCTCTATTTATTATTTTGAAATAGTAAGGGTTGATTTGATTAATGTGGTTAGTTATGGGTAAAATGCGTAAATATTTTAAATAAGTAGGTGGTTATAAAATATTCATTGTTGTTTAATATTCGTTTGGTCGTGGAATATTCTTGTTGTCTGGGAATATTCGTATTTACCATGCCAGCTTTTGTGGTCCCCATAATCTGAAAAGCGATTGGATGAAGAAAATGACAAGTATAAGTTGTTTATAAATAACGACGCAGATTGTTACCATTAATAATCGTTGAAATACCGGTGGTTAAAACACAAGATACGCGTTGTAGCACAAGAAGTACGCATGGTATTGCACCAATTATTGATTCTTACGTAAGAAGGCACTTACTCAATAATTGTTACAAAGATGACCGCTCAAGATTTTATTTTATCGATTCAATAATTGTGCGTTGATATTTTATATTGTTGTTGTTTCAATAATTATCACTACATAGTATTTTCCATTATCGGCAATAATTCATATTATCCTAATAATATTATTAGAAAACATTATTGGCAATGTCTAGAAAGTTACGGCTCAAGGAGAGGTTTGGTCACCTAATCAATTACCAAGAAGTGAGAGAAATCCTTATCGAAAACCCCTCTTTCTGTGGAACTTTGGTTGTCGAAGATTTGATTCTATAATATTATTTGTGAATAATTAATTATTGATTTATATAATGAGGAAAATATTCATTTTATGTGGATATAGATGGAGAAAATTTTTAAAGTGACAATTGTTGAAAATCGATATTTTATCTTTTATGATAAAATAATATTTTATTATATTATTATAATATAATAATGATGATATTTTTACAATGAATGTGGGATATATGAGGAGGAAGAGTATTTTTGTTGCAAAAGTTATTTTAAACATGTTAAACATGTCTATGGGCCCATTTCTTGACTGAAATTTGATTATAGTCTATAAAATCGTCTGTTTATAGATTTCGGTCAATTTTTGTTTGGAATTTGGAAAAACTTTCTTCTGCAAAGTTGTAAAGAATTGAATTTCCTGTAAATAGTTGCAAGATTTGAATTTTCTGATAAAATGGCTATTTATTATGAATTATTGAAGTTCCAAAGTTCTTGAATAATTGATTTTTGGAAGTTTTAATTGTTTTATTTAAGAAAAACGTTTTTATTGTTTTGGAACATGTGTGGCTGATGTTTTTACCAAAGAAGT
The DNA here is from genome assembly GCA_020205605.1 of Panax ginseng. NCBI lineage: Eukaryota > Viridiplantae > Streptophyta > Magnoliopsida > Apiales > Araliaceae > Panax > Panax ginseng. Next base: position 138,459,521 of record CM035145.1, on the reverse strand, counting down.
GGGCGTAGGATGTTTAAGAAAATTATATTAATATTATATTAAATTTTCTGCTTTGGTGTTCTAAGCAATTTCCTATAAATAGGGTGCTTAGGTTAGAATTGAAAATCACACCAGAAACTAAAGATTTCTCTCTCTTTCTCTCTCGATATATTGAGCGTATTTTTGTGAGTATTTTAGTACTTTGAGTATTGCTATACGGTGCAAGTTCTTTCAGTACTATATCCAGTCAGAAGTACTATCCTTTTGAGGTAAGGGATATTATTTTTTAAAAATGATATTATTTCTTCAATATTATTATGCCGAAATATTGGTTGGAACTTTTTATCAAATTTAGAACTTTTTCATGCCTTCGGTTACTATTCATGAGTTATTATTCACGTACTATTATTCACGAGTTACTATTCACGAGTACTTATTCACGAAGCGTGATGATTTTTTTTATGAAATTTCTATCTTTTAGTTTCTTGAGTCACTATTCACGATACTAAAGACTATTCACTTAATCGACAATTATTCACGTAAAAATTAAATTTTGTTTTTCGTCTAAATATCTATTATGGATACTAGCTTTGATTGTATCCATGTTTTGATCATTCTTGAATTTTACTCCACTATGATTATTTATGAGGTATTTTTTTGGACATGGAATAGTTGAAATACTTAATCCTTAATATTTATTCTTTTGTTTCACTTTGGATTCGCTTTTCTTTAAAATATTTTTCATCATTCTCATCCCTAAATGATAATATAAATCGAATATCTTTGGCACGTAGTGCAAAGATGAATGATTTCGATGAATATCTTTGGCCCGTAGTGCAAATATGAGCAGTGTTTAGATGAATATGACCAATCGATTAATATCTTTGGCGTGTAGTGCAAAGATGAATATTGATTCCGTATATATATTGATTGATGTTACAGGATAAAAGATGAGATGATTTATGAACTTTTATATTCATATATAGAAGATAGTAGATTTCATTCTCTACTTAACTCTTCTAATGAATTATTATTTCATTGCGAATATTGATTTAAAACTTGTTGTCTATTGTATTCTATTAGATTTTTTCCCTGTTGAGGACTAACGATAATTTGTTCTATATTATCTTAGTCATAATGTTCTTTACTGGGCTAGTTGAGCTCACTCTTTTCCTTTTTGTTCCGCTTTTCTTCTCGGGAGGCGCTAGAATGTAGCGATAAAGTACTTAAAGGTGTGTGGAATGATGGTTTTAGAAGTGGTTCTAGTAGTCCTCACTATTCTGTAAAATAGTGTATCAATAATTGTAATGAGGACTTATTTGAGTGTGGATATTGTCTAGATGACAATATTTGTATTTAAACTCATAATTTTTATGTTGTATTAATAAAGTTGTAGTTGTTTCTGTACCATGTATTTTGACGACTCAGAATGGGTGTTGTATACCTATTTTGGGGGTGTCACATATTCTTTCTTTCTTATTCGTGAAGAGAACTTCTGTTATTCCATTCTTTATTATTTTGTTGGAATAACCTGTATACGCGGACTACCCTATACTTGGTGAAATTCTTCTGTTATTCTATTCTTTATTATTATGTTGGAATAACCTGTCTATGCGAAGTACCGCATACATGGTGGAATTCTTCTATTATTTCATTCTTTATTATTCATTAGAATATCCCCGCTTGCAGTATTACGCTTTGACCAGTTCCATTAATTATTATTATGTTGGAATAACTTTGTTTATGTGAAGTACTCGCATACATGGTGAAATTCTTCTATTATTTCATTCTTTATTATTATGTTGGAATAACTTTGCTTATGCCAAGTCTGTATACATAGTGAAATTCTTCTATTATTCTATTCTTTATTATTATGTTGGAATAACATGTCTATGCGAAGTACTGCATACATAGTGAAATTCTTTTATTATTCCATTCTTTATTATTATGTTGGAATAACCTGTCTATGCAACGTACTGCATACATGGTAAAATTCTTTTATTATTCCATTCTTTATTATTATGTTGGAATAACCTGTCTATGTGAAGTACTGCATACATGGTGAAATTCCTTTATTATTCCATTCTTTATTATACTTGTTGGTTATTGGTTTTACAACAGATATGTCATTGGCACATAAGTAAAGATGATATGTTGTTGAATATCTTTGGTCCAGAGAGTGCAAAGATGATCTGTTGTTTGATAGCTTTGACCGTGAGTGCGAAGATGAACAAGTGTATGACATGATCATGACCACTAGTGATACTAACGAATATCCTCGGCCAGTAGTGCATGGATAATTCAATGATGTGATTAGCAGGATCATGACCATTAGTTAACAGCTTGAATATCTTTGGTAGTAGTGCATCGACAGAGACAATTGATTGGTATGATCATGACCATTGGTTTTATAGTTGAATATCTTTGGCCCAGAAGCAAAAAGATAGACAACCGATTGGTATGATCATTGTTATTACATTTGAATATCTTCAGCCTTTGGGATAAGGATATTGAGTAAACGTTCTATTAAGCCTTTGTGGCAAGAAGGAACTATTAATTCACATTATTATAAATATAAATTGTGAATTTAACTAACATCTTTGGTGGTTAAGGTGAAGACAAGTGATGAAAGTTCTATTTGTCTTGAGTATAACAAAGAATTGTTGATGAGTAGTACATGAATAAAATATCAACGATGGACTTTTAATCTAGAAGAGATAGTAGATTTTATGTTTTACTTGACTCTTCTAATGGATTGCTTGTTCCGCTGCAGTTAAACTTGATTTCTGTTATATTTTATCAGTTTAACACTGTTGAAGGCTAACGATAAATTATTCTGCATTATCTTAGTAATGATAATTCTTACTGGGCTAGTTGAGCTCACCCTTTCTTTTACTGATGAGAACGTAGCTGGGACTAGTCGGGGAACGGAGTGATGGTCCAGATGATAGCATTAGTAGTCCTCACTATTCTGTGAAATAGTATGACAATAAATGTAATGAGGACCCCCATTGAGTGTGGATATTGTCTAGATGACAATATTTTTATTAAAACTCACAGCATATGTCTTGTCGTATTCTACACGACAGTTGTATATTTAAGATTGTATTTGTATTCTGTACCATGTATCTGGCGACCCAAGATGGGTGATGTATACCTATTTTGGGGGCGTCACATTATATTTTGGAGGGGTAAAATAGTAAAAGACTATTATTCAGATGTTTCAGACATGTCAATTATAAAAAAAAATTCATTCAGATTCAGTTCATTCAGATTCAGATTCATTCAGTTTTTATCAAAAACCCTAAATGAGAGGGAAACTGAACTTATTATTATATACAAAATGAGTAGCGTTTATCTTCTAAGCTGACTAACAGTACTTATAAATATTACAAATACTCTAAAAGACAATACTAAACTATACTGATATATGTGACTCACAGCCTTGAGTTGTCATTTGTATTAGCTTGTATGACTGATATATGAATATCGAAACTAAGGTATTATGGACTTGATGTCCATAACAGTTACAATTACTCAGCATATGAATATTGGAAGTAAGCAACTTATCTAAATGCTTAAGCTCGTAGATGGAGGACTCAACAATATATATCATACTAACACTCCCACTCAAATGCGCTCAACTTTATGGAGAAGAGAGAAATTAAAGTGCCACATTAGCACTATTTTAAATTAATGTAAAAACAACGCGCATACGGAAAGATTTGAATCTAAGACCTTGCACACTCAGAACTTTAATATCATGTTAAGTAAACAACTCATCTAAAAATTTAAGTTGTAGATGAAGAGTTCAACAATGTATATCATGCTAACACGGGATGCAAAGAATTGGCATGTTGAGCATAAAGAAGATATACATACTGAACTAATTATCGGAAACAAAAATAGAAAAATGTTGGATGGAAGCCATTAGGCCTATTATGGAAATGGAAGAAAGATTGAAGAAAGAAATTAGAAAAACTGAAGGTATGAATGCGAGTTATTTTGTGTTTGGTAATGTTTCACCTTTCGTTTTAGATTTTTTGTCTCAATTATTTTCTTCAAGTCTCAATCAAAATTATAAACAATAATACACCAATAAATAATTCAAGAGAAAAAGTCTCAATATATATATATACACCAATATATATATATATATAGAGTCCGGATCTTGTCACTTTCATCTCATTCAGCTCACGAGCTCACCCCCCCTTAATGACCGGCAATTCGATGATTTATACAAATATATAATAGTCTTCTATACTTTTAGCGACGCTATATGTTGTTCGTCGCTAAAATTATAGACAACTATTGTATGGAATTAACAACAATCGGCTAAAGGGGGGTGAGCTTCAGTGAGCTGGATAAGGGTGAGCTAAGATCCTGACCATATATATATATATATATATATATATATATATATATATATATATATATATTTACAAAAGATTAAAAAATAAAACAAAATAAAGAAATTTTTGACATAATTCACCACGTTAATTAATGTGGGCCCAAGTGCAAAATTAGGGTTCACATGACCTAATTGAATTAAATGCACAATTAGGGTTCTACGGCCTCATTAATTATGCAAACTAGGGTTCGCATAACCTAATCGAATGAAGACAAAAAAGTCAGAAATAAATGTGCTAGACCCGGGAGAAGCCACCACGTGTCCCGAGGCAGAAGACTCGTGGAGGAGGCTCGTTTTGGGAATTAATTGAGGGATTGGATTGGTGGCTAGAAGGACATGGCAATATGGGCATTATTCTAATGACTAAAGGGTATTTTTGGAATTTCCCTGAAAACATGTGTCTAACATGTGATTACTTTATTCCAGGAAACTCTATAAATACCCCTTCCATTCTATGAAGGAATGAAGACTCTTTTGGTAGCTTAAGACTTGGATATTTCATCTAAAAACACTAAAAAGGTTTGAACACTCTCTCAGCTCGAAGGACTCAAGAAGGCTCTTGGAATCCCAATAACCCTAACACGGTTCTCAGATTCTAGGGGTTCTGCCACGTGTCGTTGGAGTAATCGCCCACCTGTTCTTCTCCCGTCTTCAATCAATCAACCAATTCTGTGCTCTTCGTGGATTTCTCTCCGATCTTCAGCCAACACAAAACCCTAACTGGCAAGGCTTGATTTCCTTGCCCATAATTACCAATCTAATTATCACATAACACCAAACATCTCACATGTTTTTCCCTTTCCCCATTTCCCATTTAGACAAGCATGCATCAAGTGGCTGAGGTAATCAATAACCATATATACCCACTGAAAACACATTCAACTTCAGTTTCCCTGCAAACCATCCATTTTTCTCTGCAACATTTTATAGGGGATCAATAAAATTCTCTCTCTCAACCTAGTTCAATTCATCAATATGATCGATCGAGTTAAATTTGTATCTTTTTCTCTATCTTCCCATAAATATATAGTGTATATATATATATATTGTTTAATTATATATTTCTTTGATAGATATATGTATTGTTATAAACATTATTTCCATTGTTCCGAGGTGGTTGTTGATGGCATATCAATTGTTAAATATTTAGCCGTAGTACTCTTCTACCACTAAGTCCTTGTACATATATTCATTTAAGGACTTTACAAATAATCATGAACATATACATTAAAACATCAAATCATAATATGCATTCTCCCAATAGACTGTTATATTAATGCAATGTTGGGATATGACAAAGAGGAAATGTCTGTTATATTTTTTGTTAGGTGCAAATGGAAACTATTTCTCTGAATGATTTGTATGATGACTATATAATTCATGCTCTTCTATCTTGTCTATATTTATTTTTGGGTGTTAAGCCAAATACTTACAAGTTGGTGTTCTATTGTTGTACTATTTTGATACTCTCTTCCCCCGCATCCCAGTTCATGTACTGCATGCATTGATCGTAGCATTGGTGGTGTTTGGAGTAGTAGGGCAAAGGGAAGGAAGTACTCTTGTGGTGAAATCGTGTGTTAGGGTGCCGATTGAGGTCGGATCACTATGGCTATCAGCTTATTACCTTTGGCTTAACCAAGTTGGTTGGCACTACTAGTGGATTGTGAACATGAGTGCTAGAGTTTCCTTCATCTTTTTTTGGGATTGGATTATAGTGTATAAAATTTTCTCTCCTATTTGCTATTTATTTGTAAAAAAACTGCAAATTCCAATTTGGATGTAAAATTTGACTAATTGGGTAATTTTATTTTAGCAGTTGCTAATTAATAGTCTGATTTTTTCGGCTGGAAATCTTGTGGAGTAATTTGTTAACATCTTCTTTCCCAAACATTGTTTAAATTTTTTATTTTTATTGTGCATGTGTTTCCTCTGTTTGTTGTACTACTTGAAGGGAAAGTGTTTGCAGTTTTTTAAAATTTTATGTGATATATATTAATAATATTTGGGTGGTGAAAAAAAAGGATGCGATTGAAGTAGTGTCTTGTTAATCGTATAAGGTATTTTAAGAAGTTTTTTTCCCCTTTTAAATTATTTATAGCAACATTATGAAAGAAAACCTATAAGTTAATTTAAATTAACTCTTTTCTTTTTCGTTAAAATCTCATATACATACATAATGTTAATATTTATTACATGGAAACTTGATTTATTACTGATTTAAGTGATTGATGAATGAGGTAGGAAGGAATGAGAGAATGTCGTATTTGCCATGACACACAGTAGAGAATCGATCTGCGGCTCTATACACAACTGGCTCATCTCCATGGATAAACCTACGCTCGTATGTAATTTCCCTAACAACTCAATGAATTAGTACATGGCTACAAAGTCACGGTAATTTATAATGGGAGATTCCAGTTGAAACAGATCACTGGAGCTTTGCAAGGATATGCTTTACCATAAAGAACTGGAAAAATTCTAAACATGGGGGGGATAATATAATAGAGAATTGAGGGTCACTCATATACATTAAAATACAAGCTCTTCTGCTCATATACATCCAAAGAAAAAGAAGAAGAAGAAGCTCCTCATGACTCACATGATTCAGAGAAGAAGTAATTCGTAACTTACAATGAAGGTACAGTCTGATTCTCTTTGTTGTTGTTGTCCTCCACTCCTGCTCGTTCTCCCTGCGAGTTGCTTGGGAACATGGCCTTGAAAGTAGGGATTTGCATCAACTGCTGGCGAAAATTTCCCATTTTCTCTTGCTTCTTCTGCATCTCCAGCATCATAGCCATCATCATTCCTTATCCTTCATGTGCTTCGTTCAATGCCTTGAGCTTCTCCAGTTGTACAACATTTGTCTGCTCTCCACTTGCATCCTTGCCTTACCTTCCCGTGCCTGTCTACCTGACATTCGTTTGTTGTTGATTATCCATGTATGGTGATGTTCCTTCCAAAGCGTCTTCAAGGATGGGTTGATCGAGATCCAGATCCGCACCCTGGAAAGCTTGATTGCTTGCCTTGGATCTGGATCCGGTGAAGTAATGATATTTGTCGGTGAAACTCTTCCAGTAGTTCTCCCACTTCGAGTTGTGGGCATACCCTTCACAAATTCTACACCTCCCCAGCAGAGTCGCCAAAGAAATGTGGGCAAAGAAATTGTACCTTGCTAGGGTTAGGGTTTCATGTTGGTTAAGGAGGAGAAAAATCCACGAAGAATACGAAATTGATTGATTGATTGAAGATGAGAGAATAACAGGTAAGCGATTACTCCAACGACACGTGGTAGAACTCTTAGAATCTGAGAACCTTGTTAGGGTAGCAAGGATTCAGAGAGCCTTCTTAAGTGCTTTAAGTTGAGAGAGAATCTCCAAGTGTGATTCCCCCAAATCCGAGTTCTCTAACCTCAGATCCAGTGCTCACGATCCTTCATCAACATACACATTCAATAATCTATTGCGAAATAATAAACATACATTGTTCATTAATATAAAGTCTTACAATATAATTCCAAGGTCTTCTTAACCTTAACTAAAACATACCCTTACTATTATAAAAGGTTTACCTATTCAAATTACATCAAAGTAAAATAATACTTAAACATTCTCATTAGATTATTCTTGAACTTTTCCCTTGCCCTTGTCCTTCTTGGACGTCTCTAGCTTAGCTGAAATAAATGTCATGATATAGCAAGAGTAAGTAACTAGTTTGTTTAACAAGTTTAAATATAATGGATATATATCATGATTAGAAAGGAATTTAGCTTTCAATGTTCAACAATAGAATCGATTGTGAAAGAACATGAATTAAGTTTCAATAATTTAATATTCGAATAATTGAATAATAAATGTTGAGTGGTTTGAAATAACCATGAACAAATACTAAGGTTGTCAGTATTTGAACTGGATCTTTTAATTAGTTTTGGTAATCAAGGGGATCAACCTTTCATACTCGGGTGTATTATACATAAACACTTAATAATTGAGCAACAATTATTTTTCAATATAATGCTTTAGTAAAATTATTCTTTTTCTCAGTCAAGAGTTCTTACCAAATCAATTGATTAAGAACAACTTTTAAAACGTATTTGATTTAACAAATTTAAACATGCTTGATCTAGCTGATACAACTAGCATAGATCTATCTCATAAATAGTTCATGAATGAAAGAATTTTACTTAAATCACAATTCAATAATAATAGAACATGAATTCAATTGCACAAAGTGTGATTATCAATAATCATTAAGGCTGTGAATAATCAACAATAATTATTCACTAACATGCTTTAATAATAATAACTCAAGTTTGAGTTAGAGAGCTTGCAATAACATAGGAAGTTTAAGGTTAGAGACTTGCATGTCTGACGAGCTACGACTATTTAGCTTTAATTAATACTCTTTGAATGACCTAGCATTGAAAAGGTTGATCTATCAATTAGTATTGCTTATAATTGTATATTTATACGCTTACTAATGTTATTTATCTAACAAATAAATCAACCATGAGGCACACATAATAGAATATATTATCATTAATCTTATAAGACATTTAATTGATCTTAGGTTAATGATTTAATAAATCAATAATATTTTTCTTAAGTGAAACACTAATTAAATCTTTAAACAATTTATTATAATTGTTTAATTAATTTGTTACTTAAATTCTTTTTATTTTTAACTCCATCATCATTTAATTACTATTTAATATTAATTAAATAATAATTAATTAATTACCTTATTAAATAATAACTAATTATGTTTACTTATTATTTAATGTTAATCAAATAATGAGTAATCAAATTATTAATCTTTTTTTTTTTAATTATTATTTAATATTAATTAAATAATAGTTATTTATTTATTTATTTATGACTAATAAATAATTACTTTATTAACCTTATTAGTCTTTAATTATTATTTAAAATTAATTAAATAATAATTAATTAATATCTCATCCTTATTTTTTATTTAATTAATAATAAATAATTAATAATTAATTTATTAATTTTATGTTACTTAAATAACATGTAAGTATATAAGTAATTACCATTATTTATTATTTAATCTTACTTAAATAATATCTACTTAAACATTCTTTAATCATTATTTAATTAAATAATAATTAATTAATTAATTAACTCTATTTATTATTTAATCTTAATTAAATAATAAATAGTTAGTTTAATAACATTAATTCCATTTAATTATTACCTAATAATAATTAAATAGTAAATTGCACTTTAAAAAAACATTTGATTAGTTTAATAATCAATTAGTGACACTAAAATTTTATTAGTTAGTAATTTTAAATGATTTAAAAGGGTTTAAACCATTAATTACACTAATAATTTCTTAATTACACTGAAAAATTCCAAATTAAATATTATAATATTCTTCATCATTTTAGAAAAACTTTAGTCCAAGACCCGACCCAAGAATCCGCCCAAAAAAAGTAGTGAACCATTGGTTACCTCACGGCTCAATAGAAAAAAAAAACCTAAGGGATTTTGAGTAATTTTCAGATTTTTCTATATTTGGTGTCCTTCACTAAAACTTGAATAAAATAAAATCTACAACTCCGGTTGACATCTAGTTTGTCTCGTTGGACTCGTATCTTTCCTAACTACAAGATTCCATCATCAAAATGCAAATTTGGATATGTTTTGGTCACTGAAATTAGCTCGGAAGTGGACTGTTGTGCACAAATTTTTAACAGTGAGGTGTTTTGGTATAAAATTCATATCTTGCTCATTTTAAAACATTTTTTTATACTTTCAAAGGGATTTTGTTCTTAACTTAACCCTCTAATACCAGAAAAAAATCACAAAAATTATTTGTAGATTTCAAAATGTGCAATTTTTACAGACAAGCTACGGTTTGTTTAATTGTCGGTAAAAACGTTTTCAAGCATTTTGCTCAACTTTTCTACATAAACACATACCAATACACAAGTTAAACCCATTAAACACTATATCTATAATTCTAGCATGCTTCTAACCATTTAAAGATTGAACTCCATATATCTTACATAATAATACACAAAGCATACAAGATTAGGGTTTTCTTAAACTTTTGAACATAGTTTTGTTTTCTTTCCTTTTTGATCAACTTTTAAACACCAAAAAATGTAAGATCGAGACATAATGCACTAGAAATAAGTAAATCAAGAGTTTTGGAAGCTTGAAAGAGTATAGGTTTTTTATTTTGTAAAACCAATAAAATCATTAAATAAAGCTTGTAACCTACCTTATTCTTAATGCTACTTTTCTTATTTTTTCAAAGTATGTGATAACTCTTGGTGGCATCAAGGAAATATTTCTTCCCTCCTTCAAGGCTGCCCACGGTTTTCTTCTCTTTCTATTTTTCTTTTGCTTTTCTTTTTGCTTTTTGCTAGCTAACTTGTGGGAATAAATGAAAAGTTTCCTTGCAAAAATATATGGGAGTATTTATAAGCAATTAGAATATAATATAAATTGTATATTTCTTATTGATCTCCCAATATCTTAGCTTGCTTGCCTTGGTTGATAATCATTTATTAGGCTACAAAAGGCTAGGGGACTATTTAGGTGGGGTGGTAAACAACTCTTGACCAAAAAAATGGAAGCTAGATTAAATGAATCATGTGCACAAACTCCTTACATTGCCGACCCTACCCCTTGTCATTTTCCCAATTTATTTATTTTATTTGTTAATTAATCATCTAGAAGGTCCATATAAATTGGGCCATAGCTTGGGCCATTTGATTTATTGTTTGGGCTCTCTAATTAAATTGTTTATGTTATGTAAAAATAACATGGTCCAATACATAAATTTTAACTTACCCTAATTATTTAATTAGGGTTTTCATTTCACTCATTTTGGAATTTAAATAATTATTCATGTACATTTAATTTTATAACCCAATTAGACTTATTTTAATTAGGTTTAAATTAAATAATAAATTGAGATAATAAAATTAATCTCTTAGGTCCCTTAGGTTATTTAATTTTTATATCTAATGTATAATTAGGTTATGTAACTTTTTCTTTTAATTCTCTTTATATAATTCATACATATATATACATACTCATTCCGGATCTTAAGCTCACCCCTTTATCTAACATACTTTGCGTATTTTCTTTAGCGATTTTAATGAGACGATGATTCTATTCTGTCACATATAGGTAGGGGTGCTTATTTGTAAAAAATCGAATCCCAGATCAATTATTTCGGGTTTAAGACAAAATCGATTTATTTTTTGGTTCATTTTCTGATTATATCGCATGGTAATATATATTATAAAACCCCAACTTTTTGAATAAAGATGAATTTTCTATAAATATTATTTTTGAATATTATGGAGTAAAATTGATATAATGTTATAGTTGTGGGTAATATTTATAAATTTTGCAAAGTACGCAGTTGTTATATAATATTCGATTGGTCAGGGAATATTCATTTTAACAGAGAATATTCGACATAACTGAACAATCATCGTGGACTCCATTAACGGAATTATTGTCTGGATTGAGAAAACGACAAAAATACTTTTATAAAAATAACGGCGGAAGTTTTACATTAAGCGTTGAAACACCTTGTTGTTAAAGAACAAAGAATACGCGTGGTTTCATAAGTAGCACACCAGATTAATTATTGATACTTACGTGATAAGTCATCGAGTTTTGTTGGTATTATTAATGTAATAATACGTAAAATCTTTTTATATAAAATGTAATACTTTTATAAAGTTATTCTACAAATAGAATATATTATATTCTATTATGCATAGTGTCTGCATAGTGTTTTGCATAGTAAATTTTTTTTATATAAAAAAGAATACTTTTATAAAGTTATCTGTTTTATTAGACAATAATTAGAATATATTATATTTTATTATGCATAGTATTTGCAAAGTGCCTGCATAGTATTTGCATAGTGAAATCTTTATAAAGTTATTCGTTTTATTAAATTATAAATAGAATATATTTTATTTTATTTGAAAGATTTTGCTTTAAATATGGACCGTCAGATTAAAGTAAATCAATCCTGACCGCTCATGAGTTAGTTACTATCTTACCATTTTTCTATAAATAAGCTCATTCCTTCATTATTTTCTTACGAATTCAATTTAAACTCTAGAGAGATAAACTATAGAGACACTATAAAAATAAGCTTCATCGCCGACGGCAAGACGCGTCAGTCAGCTTAACGACCCTATTCATTGCCTAAGAATGAGGTCATCGCATGACGGCAGACCGTCTGTCATTTCTTACTACGTCAGATGGGTCGTCAGCCTTTACCTCCTGTCGCCACCACGGCAAGTTGGTTATTATCGACGGGTCATTACATTGTATACCTAGCTGTCGCTTAACGACTTCATTGTTGACCAGACGGTCAAATCGCCAATGCCAATGCCGCTAATGACCCACTTTAAAAAAAAATATTAAAATTGCAAAATTCCCCTGTTCATTTACATATACATTGTACCTATTATAAACTAAGAAAAATAAGTAATGACAATATACACATATCAATAACAATCATATCTTTTACTATCAACAATTAATATAATTAGATACCAAACTCAAATCTGTACAACTCAAAATCTAAATACATACATGAAAGCCAAAATATAAATATAAACAACTATCGCCAAGATCAGAATCTCTTCCCATCGCCCCATTCCCCATCGTCTATAGTCTCATCAAAGATCACTTCGGAGATCATCACCATCTCCTCCACGAGCATCACCGTGCCGCCATCTCCACCTCCACGAGTCTCATCAACAAGACCCTACAAAATTAAAATATTAATAACGAGTCCCCAAAATAGATCATATTTATATTATTTTAGTTTGTGTTCTACAAGTATTGTTCGGCCAGCAAACAAAGGCGATAACTCGGTCTCTGTGATGTTTGTGTGTGTGTTCGCATGGCGTTCGAAGACAGACAATCACGAGTTTTGGGCTCTTTTGACTTTTTGGCTAAGTGTTATTCGATTTCATAAGCAGGCGATAACTTTCGGTCTCCGTATATGTATAAAATCAATCTGCGTCGGTTATGCTGATAGCGTGCCTAATACCTACAGCAGTCTTTGTGTGTATGTTTAAGCGTGGCGTTCGGACGGACGATAAGTTTGAGACTCTTTTGGCTTTTTTTGCCTAAAATGCTTGTTCGATTTCATGAAACTAAGGCGATAACTTTCGGTCTCAAGTATATCGAATCAGTACCATCGGTTTATAGCAGCGTGTCCTAATACCTCTGGCGGTGCTATGTGTGTGTTAGTGTAGTGTTGAGACGGACGATGCGGGTTTTAGGCTCTTTTTGACTTTTTTGCTAAAATGTTTATTGATTTACTTAAGCAGGGGCGATACTTCGATCTCCGTATATCGAATCGAATCTGCCGTCGATTATAACGCGTGTCCTAATACCTACAGCGATTAATATGTGTGTGTTTCGTGGCGTTGACGAACTATCACGAGTTTCGGAGCTCTTTTCGGCTTTTGCAAAATGCTTCATTGATTTATGAAACTAAAGCGATAACTTTCGGTCTCCGTATGTCGAGAATCGAGTACCATCGGTTATAGCAGCGTGTCTAATACCTACTGCGGTGCTATGTGTAATGTTTGTGTGGTGTTGGACCAGACGATCACGGGTTTTGAGCTCTTTTAAACTTTTTTAGCTAAAATCTTGTTCGATTTCATAAAGCAGGGGCGATAACTTTCGATCTCAAGTATGTCGGAATCGATCTGCGTCGATTATAACGTGTCTAATACCTCAGCGGTTGCTATGTGCGTGTTTTCGTGGCGTTGAGACCGGACTATCACGAGTTCGGAGCTCTTTTCGACTTTTTGCCAAATCGCTTTTGATTTATGAAACTAGGCGATAACTTTCGGTCTCCGTATGCCGGAATCGAGTATCGTCAATTATAACAGCGATGTCTAATACCTACAGCGGTGCTATGTGTAATGTTTTAAATGGCGTTAGGACCCAAGACGATCACGGGTTTGAGTTCTTTTGACTTTATGCTGAAGTGTTTATTCGGTTTAGCAAGCAGGGCGATAACTTTCGGTCTCCCGTATGTCGAAATCGAAATGCAAATCGGTTATAGCATGTGTCTAATACCTACAGCGATTACTATGTGTGTGTTTGAATGGCGTTGAAGACGGACTATCTGGGGTTTCGGAGCTCTTTTGGCTTTTTACTAAAATCTTTATTGATTTGAAAACTAAGCGATAACTTTCGGTCTCGTATGTCGGAATCCAATCTGCGTCGAGTTATAACAGCGTCCCTAATACCTCTGGCGGTGCTATGTATGTGTATTTGTGTGGCGTTCGGACGAATGACGATGCGGGTTCGAACTTCTTTTTCGGCTTTTTGGCTAAGTGTTGTTCGGTTTGTAAGCAGGGCGATAACTTTCGGTCTCCGTATGTGAATCGAAATCTGTCGGTTATAACGATGTCTCTAATACCTCTGGCAGTGCTATGTGTGTGTTTGCATAGCGTTGGACGGACTATCACGAGTTTGAGCTCTTTTTGGCTTTTTACCTAAGTCGCATTGATTTATGAAACTACGCGCGATAACTTCGGTCTCCGTATGTCGAATCCAGTACCGTCAATTATTCTTACATCTAATACCTACAGCGGTGCTATGTGTGTGTTGCGTGGCGTTCGGACCCAGACGATGTGGGTTTCGAACTCTTTTTGACTTTATACTGAAATCTTGTTGATTTATAAAGGGGCGATAACTTCGGTCTCCGTATGTCGAATTAGTCAATCAATTATAACTGCGTATCTAATACCTCTGTGCGGTGCTTATGTGTGTGTTTGAATGGCGTTGGACGGACTATCTGCGGTTCGGGCTCTTTTGGCTTTTGCCTAAAATGCTTTGTTGATTTGAAAACTAAGCGATAACTTCGGTCTCAAGTATGTCGGAATCAAATGCCGTCGATTTATGTAGCGTGTCCTAATACCTACTGGCGGTGCTATGGGTTTTGTTTAAATGGCGTTCGGACGACCAGACGATACGGGTTTGAGGCTCTTTTTGGCTTTTTAAGCTAAGTGTTGTTCGATTTACATAAGCAGGCGATAACTTTCGGTCTCTGTATGTCGAATCAAATCTGCAATCGATTATAGCGCGATACCTAATACCTCACAGCGGTCTTTGTGTGTGTGTTTAGCGTGGCGTTGAGCAGAACGATCACGAGTTTGGGCTCTTTTCGGCTTTTTGCACAAAGTCTTTTGATTTCTCAAGCAGGGCGATAACTTTCGATCTCAAATATATGCCGGAATCGAGTCTGCGTCGGTTATGTAGCGTGTCTAATACCTATCACGGTCTATATGTGTGTGTTTTAACGTGGCGTTGGACGGATTATGCATATTCCGAGCTCTTTTTCGGCTTTTACCTAAAATGTTATTCGATTTATAAAACTAAGCGATAACTTCGGTCTCTGTATGTCCGGAATCGAGTACCGTCGAATTATAGCAGCGTGTCTAATACCTCTGGTCCTATGTGTAATGTTTGCGTGGCGTTCCGGACGATAGACGTCACGGGTTTTAGGCTCTTTTGACTTTTTACCTAAAGTCTTTGTTCCATTTCGCTTAAGCAGGATGATAACTTTCGGTCTCCGTATGCCGGAATCGAATAACCGTCGATTATAGCAGCGTGTCTAATACCTATCTTTGATACTATGTGTGTGTTTTGCGTGCCGTTCGAATGAGACGATGCTGGATTCGGGCTCTTTTTAAACTTTTTGGCTAAGTGTTGTTTAGTTTATAAGCAGAGACGATAACTTTCAGTCTCCAGTATAACCGGAATCCCAGTACCGTCGAGTTATGTGGCGTGTCTAATACCTCTGGCGGTACTATGTGTGTTGTTTGCATAAGCGTTGAGCGGATTTATCTGGGTTTGAGGCTCTTTACCGGCTTTTTACTAAAATCTTTGTTGATTTGAAAACTAAAGCGATAACTTCGGTCTCCGTATGTAAGAATCGAGTACCGTCGATTATAACAGCGTGTCTAATACCTCTGGCATTGCTATGTGTATATTTGCATAAGCGTTCGGACGGGTGACTATCTGAGTTTGAGGCTCTTTGACTTTTTTGCCTAAGTGCTTGATTGATTTCATAAACTACTGCGATAACTTTCGGTCTCCGTGTCGTCGAATCGAAATTACCCGTCAATTATAGCAGCGTGTCTAATACCTCTGGCAGTGCTATATGTGTAATATTCGCGTGGCGTTGAACCAGACGATGTGGGTTTCGAGCTCTTTTGACTTTATGCTGGAAATGCTACATTGATTTATGGCAGAGCGATAACTTTCGATCTCCGTATGTCGAGAATTGAAATGCAAATTATATAGCGATATACGTCTAATACCCTCTGGCAATTGCTATGTAATGTTGTTTGAATGGCGTTCGGACGGACTATCTGCGGGTTTCGGAGCTCTTTTTGACTTTTTGCCTAAGTGTATTTGATTTGAAAACTAAGCGTAACTTTCGGTCTCATATATGTCGAATCGAGTCTGCGTCGGTTATGTAATGTGTCTAATACCTAAGCGGTGCTATGTGTTTTGTTTAGCGTGGCGTTCGGACCGAGACGATCTTGGTTTTAGGCTCTTTTGGCTTTTTTTAGGCTAAAGTGTTGTTCGATTTATGAAGCGAGGCGATAACTTTCGGTCTGTATGTCGAATCCGAAATCAACCGTCAATTGTAGCATTACCCTAATACCTACTGGCGGTCTTTGTGTGTGTGTTTGCGTGGCGTTCGAGCAGAACAATCTTTGAGTTTGAGCTCTTTTGGCTTTTACTGAAAGTCTTATTGATTTAAAACGGAGACGATAACTTCGATCTCCGTATGTCGGAATCGAGTACGTCGGTTATAGCAGCGATGTCTAATACCTATCTTGGTGCTATGTGTGTGTTTAGCGTGGCGTTCGGACGGACTATACATATTCGGGCTCTTTTATTTTTACTAAAAGTCTGTTGATTTATGAAACTAAGCGATAACTTTCGGTCTCTGTATGTGGAATCAGATCTGCGTCGGTTGTAGCAGCGTGTCTAATACCTACAGCGGTCTTTATGTGTGTGTTTTGCGTGGCGTCGGACGAACGTCACGGAGTTTGAGGCTATTTTTGACTTTATGCCTAAATGCTTGTTGATTTCATAAAGCGGAATGATAACTTTCGGTCTCCGTATCTTGAGAATCAATGCAGATTCGTTATAACAGCGTGTCTCTAATACTTACAGCGGTGCTATGTGTGTGTTTGAATGGCGTTGGACCGGACTATCTTGAGTTTTAGGCTCTTTTTCATCTTTTGGCTAAGTATTTGTTCGGTTTATGACAGGGCGATAAGCCCGGAGTCTCCGTATGCCGAATCGAAGTACCGTCGGTTATAGCGATGTCTAATACCTACAGCGGTGCTATGTGTGTTTGTCTGCGTGGCGTTCGAGCAGACGTCACGGGTTTTGAGCTCTTTTCATCTTTTTTGCTAAAATGCTTGTTCGGTTTACATAGCAAGCAGAGCGATAAGCGATCTCCGTATGTAAGAATCCAGTCACCGTCGGTTATAGCGTGTGTCTAATACCTACTGGCGATACTATGTGTGTGTTTTGTGGCGTTCGGACGGACTATCTTGGGTTTCGGGCTCTTTTTAGGACTTTTTTGCCTAAATGCTTGACCGATTTATAAACTGGCGATAACTTTCGATCTCCGTATGTGAATTGAGTCTGCGTCGATTATAACAAGTGTCTAATACCTCTGCAGTGCTATGTATGTATTTTGCGTGGTGTTGAATGAGACGATCTTGAGTTTGAGGCTCTTTTTGACTTTTTTGCCTAAAGTCTTGTTGATTTATAAGCGAGACGATAACTTCGATCTCTGTATGTACGAATCGAGATGCAACCTGTCGGTTATAACGCAATATCTAATACCTAAGCGATTGCTATGTGTTTGTTTGCGTGGCGTTCGGACCAGACGATACGAGTTCGGAGCTCTTTTTGACTTTTACTGAAAAGTCTTTATTCGATTTCTAAAGCAGAATGATAACTTCGATCTCGTATGTAAAAGGAATCAAGTACGTCGGTTATGCAACGTGTCTAATACCTATCGCGGTTACTATGTGTGTGTTTGCGTGGCGTTCCGACGGACTATGCATATTCGGGCTCTTTTTTGACTTTTGCACTGAAATCTTACATTGATTTATGAAGCTGGCGATAACTTCGGTCTCTGTATCGCCGGAATCGAGTCTGCGTCAATTATAACAGCGTGTCTAATACCTCTGCGGTCCTATGTGTGTATTTGCGTGGCGTTCGGACAGACGATCACGGGTTTTAGGCTCTTTTTCGACTTTTTTGCCTAAATCTTTGTTCCATTTGTGAGCGGGATGATAACTTTCGGTCTCTAGTATGTAAGAATGGAATCTGCGTCGATTATAGCATGTCTAATACCTATCGATACTATGTGTGTGTTTGCGTGCGTTCGAATGAAACGATGCTAGTTTAGGGCTCTTTTTGACTTTTGGCTAAGTGTTGTTTAGTTTTATAAGCAGGCGATAACTTTCGGTCTCAAGTATGTCGAATCGAGTACTGTCGTCGATTATGCGTGTCTAATACCTCACAGCGGTACTATGTGTGTGTTCGTAGGCGTTGAGCGGACTATCTATCACGGGTTTGAGCTCTTTTGACTTTTTGCCTAAAATGCTTGTTGATTTTGAAAACTAAGCGATACTTTCGGTCTCCGTATGTGCCGGAATCGAATACTGCGTCGATTATATGGCGTGTCTAATACCCTGGCGGCGGTGCTATGTGTGTATTTTGCATAAGCGTTGAGACCCGGACTATCACGGAGTTTGGGCTCTTTTGGCTTTTTTTGCCTAGAAATGTATTGATTTCATGAACTACGCGATAACTTTCGGTCTCCGTATGTCGAATCGAAAATCGTCAATTATAGCAGCGTGTCTAATACCTACGGCGGTGCTATGTGTGTATTTCGCGTGGCGTTGGACGGACGATGTGGGTTTCAGAGCTCTTTTTGACTTTATACTAAAATTGTAACTTGTTGAGGATTTAAAGCAGGGCGATACTTCGGTCTCCGTATATGAAATTGAAGTCTGCGTCGGTTATAGCAGCGTGTCTAATACCTACAGCGGTGCTATGTGTGTTTATTTGAATGGCGTTGAAGACGGACTATCACGGGTTTCGGGCTCTTTTGACTTTTTGCCTAAAGTATAGCATTGATTTGAAAACTAAGCGATAACTTTCGGTCTCCGTGTATATGAATCGAAATCTGCGTCGGTTATGTAGCGTGTCTAATACCTAAGCGGTGCTATGTGTTTGTTTGCGTGGCGTTGAGACCAGACGATCTGGGGTTTTAGAGCTCTTTTTGACTTTTTGGCTAAATTGTGTTGTTCGAGTTTATAAGCAGGCGATAACTTCGGTCTCTGTATGTCGAATCGAGTCTAAATCGATTATAGCAGCGTGCACCTAATACCTCTGTGCAGTCTTTATGTGTGTGTTTTTGCGTGGCGTTGAGCGAACGATCACGAGTTTGGAGGGCTCTTTTCCGACTTTTACCTACTAAAGTGCATTGATTTCTCAAGCAGACGATAACTTTCGATCTCAAGTATGTCGGAATCGAAATGCGTCGGTTATATAACGTGTCTAATACCTATCACGGTCTTTATGTGTGTGTTTTAAATGCGTTCGGACGGACTATACATATTCCGGGCTCTTTTTGACTTTTTGCCTAAGTCTTATTGATTTACATAAACCCAAGCGATAACTTCGGTCTGTATGTCGAATCGAATCTGCAAAATCGATTATAGCAGCGTGTACTAATACCACAGCGGTGCTATGTAATAATGTTGCGTGGCGTCAGGGCCAGACGTCTGGAGTTTCGGGCTATTTTTTTCGACTTTATACTAAAATGCTTGTTGATTTCATAAGCAGACGATAACTTCGATCTCCGTATATCGAATCAAATGCCGATTACGTTATAGCAGCGATGTCTAATACTACAGCGGTCTTTATGTGTGTGTTTGAATGGCGTTCGGATGGACTATATACGAGTTTTGGGCTCTTTTTCATCTTTTGGCTAAGTGTTGTTCGGTTTATGACGGGGCGATAAGCTGCGAGTCTCCGTATGTCGGAATCGAGTCTGCCGTCGGTTATGTAGCGTATACAATACCTACCAGGCGGTCTTTATGTGTTTTGTCTGCGTGGCGTTCGAGCAGACGTCTGGGTTTTGGCTCTTTTCATCTTTTTGCTAAATCATTGTTGATTTCATGAAGCAGGGGCCCGATAGCGGAAATCTCCGTATCTATAGCCGGAATCGAGTCTGCGTCGGTTATAGCAGCGTGTCACAATACCTACAGCGATGCTTATGTGTGTGTTTGCGTGGCGTTGGACGGATTATCACGGGTTTGGAGCTCTTTTTGACTTTTTACTGAAATGCTTGTTGATTTATGGCTAAGCGATAACTTCGATCTCCGTATATGGAATTGAAATCACCGTCGGTTATAACACGTGTCCCTAATACCTCTGGCGGTGCTTATATGTGTTTGCGTGGTGTTGAAGACCCAGACGTCACGGGTTTGGGCTCTTTTTGACTTTTTGCTAAGTCTTGTTCGATTTATAAGCAGAACGATACTTTCGATCTCTGTATATACGAATCGAAAACCGTCGTCGGTTATAGCGATGTCCCCAATACCTATCTTGGTGCTATGTGTGTGTTTTGTGTGTGGCGTTGGATGGAATATACGAGTTTGGGCTCTTTTTGACTTTTTGCTAAATGCTTATTGATTTTATGAAACTAGGCGATAACTTTCGGTCTCCGTATATCGGAATCAAGTCTGATAAGTTATGTAGCGTGTCTAATACCTACAGCGGTCTTTATGTGTGTATTTTGCATGGCGTTCGAATGGAATATCACGGGTTTCGGGCTCTTTTTGACTTTTTTGCACTAAAATGTCTTGTCGATTTATGGCAAAGCTAGCGATAACTTTCGGTCTCCGTATATCGGAATCAAATACCGTAAAGTTGTAGCATGTGTCTAATACCTACAGCGGTGCTATGTGTGTGTTTGCGTGGCGTTACAGACCAGACGTCGATGCGGGTTTGAGCTCTTTTACGACTTTTTGCGTAAAATGCTTGTTCGGTTTATAAGCAGGGCGATAACTTTCGATCTCCGTATGTAGAATCGAAATGCAAATCGGTTATAATGCGTGTCTAATACCTCAGCGGTACTATGTGTGTGTTTGCATAGGCGTTGAGACGGACTATCTGGGTTTTAGGCTCTTTTGACTTTTTGCTAAAGTCTTGTTGATTTAAAGAAAACTGAGCGATAACTTTCGGTCTCGTATGTCGAATCGAGTACCGTCGAGTTATATAGCGTGTATCTAATACCTGGCGGTGCTATGTGTGTGCTTGCGTTGGCGTTAGGACGGACTATGCATATTTGGGCTCTTTTTGACTTTTTGCCTAAATGTTATTGATTTATAAACTAAGCGATAACTTCGGTCTCCGTGTGTATGGAATCGAAATCTGCGTCAATTATAACAGCGTATAATACCTCACAGCGGTGCTATGTGTGTGTGTTCGTGGCGTTCGGACAGACGATCTGAGTTCAGAGCTCTTTACGGCTTTTGGCTAAGTGTTGTTCGGTTTACGCCAAATAGGGCGATAACTTTCGGTCTCGTATGTCGGAATCAAAATACCGTCGGTTATGTAACGTGTTTAATACCTCTGGCAGTCTTATGTGTGTGTTTGCATAGCGTTCGAGACGATTATCTGGGTTTTGGGCTCTTTTTGGCTTTTTTGCAAATGTGCATTCGATTTTGAAAACTAAGCGATAACTTCGGTCTCACTTATGCCGGAATCAAGTACCATCCGGTTATAACGCGTGTCTAATACCTTCGTTAGTCTATGTGTGTGTGTTTCGCGTGGCGTTGGACGAACGATCGGGGGTTTGAACACTTTGAATTTTGCTGAAGGAGCATTGGTTTTGCCAAGCAGGAACGATAACTTTCGGTCTCCGTATATCGAGAATCAAGTCTGCGTCGGTTATGTAGCGTGTCTAATACCTCAGCGGTGCTATGTATGTATGTTTGCATGGCGTTCGGACGGACTATCTGGGTTTGGGCTCTTTTACGACTTTTTGCGTAAGTTTTGTTAAGTTTGAAACAAGCGATAACTTTCGATCTCGTATGTGGAATCGAGTCTGCGTCGATTTATAACAGCGTGTCCCTAATACCTACAGCGGTTGCTATGTGTATTTGCGTAGCGTTCGGACGAAGACGATCACGGGTTTGAGCTCTTTTGACTTTTTGCGTAAATGCTTATTCGATTTATGAAGCAGGGGCTGACGGCTTTCGTTCTCCATATATCGAATCGAGTACCGTCGATTTATATGGCGTGTCTAATACCTCAGCGGTGCTTGCTATGTGTGTTTTGCGTAAGCGTTCGGACGGACTATATCGGGTTTGGACTCTTTTTGACTTTTTGCTAAATCTTTGTTGATTTCGCAAAGCGGGGCGATAACTTCTAGGTCTCGTATGCCCGGAATCGAGTACCATCGGTTATAGCGCGTATCTAATACCTCTGGCAGTGCTATGTGTGTGTTCGCGTGGCGTTGGACCGAGACGATCTGGGTTTGAGCTCTTTTTGACTTTTTACTAAAATGCTTGTTGAGTTAGCAAGCAGAGATGATACTTTCGGTCTCATATATGAGAATCGAAATCTGCGTCGGTTATATGTAGTGTCTAATACCTCTGGCAGTGCTATGTATGTATTTGCGTGGCATTGAGACGGACGACGATCGGGTTTGGGCTCTTTTCGACTTTTGCCTAAAATGCTTGTTGATTTATAAACAGGGCGATAACTTTCGATCTCCGTATATAGGAGTCCGAATCTGCAAATCGGTTATAATGCGTGTCTAATACCTCTAGCGGTGCTATGTGTATATTTGCATAGGCGTTGAAGACGGACTATCTGAGGTTTTGGGCTCTTTTTCCGGCTTTTTTGCCTAAAATCTTTATTGATTTAAAAACTAAGCGATAACTTTCGGTCTCGTATATGTGAATCGAAATCTGCGTCGATTATAGCGATGTCCCTAATACCTCTGTGGTCTTTGTGTGTTTATTTGTGTGGCATTGACGGACTATCCGGGTTTCGGGCTCTTTTTGACTTTTTGGCTAAGTGTTGTTGATTTATAAGCAGAATGATAACTTCGATCTCTGTATGTCGGAATCAATCTGCGTCGGTTATGTAGCGATGTCTAATACCTCTGTGCAGTGCTATGTGTGCTTGCATGGCGTTGAATTTATGCGGGTTTTGGGCTCTCTTTCGGCTTTTTGCCTAAAATGTTGTTGATTTATGAAACTAAGCGTAACTTCGGTCTCCGTATATCGGAATCGAGAACCTTGATTATGTAGCGTGTACAATACCTACTTAGCGATTACTATGTGTGTGTTTGCGTGGCGTTGGACAGACGATCTGAGTTTGGGCTCTTTTACGGCTTTTTTGGCTAAGTGTTGTTGATTTACCAAATAGGGCGATAACTTTCGGTCTCAATGTATATCGGAATCAAATCTGCGTCGGTTATATGCGTGTCTAATACCTCTGGCGATGCTATGTGTGTGTTTTCGTGGCGTTCGGACGGACGTCTGCGAGTTTGGGGCTCTTTACGGCTTTTGGCTAAAGTGTTGTTGATTTACATAAATAGGGCGATAACTTCGGTCTCCGTATGTCCGAATCGAAATCTGCGTCGATTATGTAGTCGTGTTTAATACCTCTGTGATCTTATGTGTGTGTTTGCATGGCGTTCGACGAATGACTATCACGGGTTTGGGCTCTTTTTGGCTTTTGCCTAAAACTTGTTGATTTTGAAAACTAAGCGATAACTTCGGTCTCACTTATGTCGGAATCAAATCACGTCGGTTATATGCGTATATGTCTAATACCTTGGCGGTGCTATGTGTGTGTTTGCGTGGCGTTCGAGACGGAGCGATGCGGGTTTACAGCTCTTTTTCGAATTTTACCTAAAATGCTTGTTGGTTTATGACAGGGGCGATAACTCGATCTCCGTATATCCGAATCGAAATGCAAATCGGTTATAGCGTGTGTCTAATACCTACTGCGGTGCTATGTGTATGTTTGCGTGGCGTTCGGACCGGACTATCACGGGTTTAAATGCTCTTTTACGCTTTTTGCGTAAGTTTTTATTAAGTTTGAAAACAAAGCGATAACTTTCGATCTCCGTATCGCCGAATCGAAATCTGCGTCGATTATAGCGATGTGTCTAATACCTACAGCGGTGCTATGTGTAATGTTGCATAAGCGTTGGACCAGACGATCGCGGGTTTTCGAGGCTCTTTTAGACTTTTGCCTAAGTGCTTGTTGATTTATGAAGCAGGGGCGATAACTTTCGATCTCCATATGTCGAGAATCGAAAACTGCGTCGGTTATAGCAGCGTGTCTAATACCTCACAGTCTTTATGTGTGTGTTGCATAGGCGTTCGGACCGGACTATCACGGGTTTGGACTCTTTTACGGCTTTTACCTAAATCTTGTTGATTTAATGAAAGCGGGGCGATAACTAGAGTCTCCGTATATGTAAATCGAGTACCATCGGTTATAGCGCGTATGTCTAATACCTACAGCGGTGCTATGTGTGTGTTTTTGCGTGGCGTTCGGACCAGACGATCACGGGTTTAGGGCTCTTTTTGACTTTTTGCTAAAAGTGCTTTGTTGGTTTATAAGCAGGGGCGATAACTTCGGTCTCCATATGTCGAAATCGAATCTGCAAATCGGTTATAGCAAATGTCTATCTAATACCCTACATGCGGTGCTATGTGTGTGTTTGTGTGGCATTGAACCAGACGATGCGGGTTTGGGCTCTTTTTCGACTTTTTGCCTAAGTCTTGTTCGGTTTATAAGCAGGGCGATAACTTCGATCTCCGTATATCGAGAATCGAATCTGTCGAGTTATAATCGTGCTCTAATACCTCACAGCGATCTTATGTGTGTGTTTGCATGCGGCGTTCATGAACGGACTATCTGGGTTTTGGGCTCTTTTTCGACTTTTTGCCTAAGTCTTTATTCGTTTAGAAAACTAAGCGATAACTTTCGGTCTCCGTATGCTCGGAATCGAGTCACTGCGTCGGTTATATAGCGTATGTCTAATACCTACAGCAGTCTTTGTGTGTTTTGTTTTGTGTGGCATTAGAATGGACTATCTGGGTTTGGGCTCTTTTGACTTTTGGCTAAGTGTTATTCGGTTTATAAGCAGAGCGATAACTTTCGGTCTCTGTATATCCGAATCGAATCTGCGTCGGTTATAGCGTGCCTAATACCTCTGTGATCTTTGTGTGTGTGTTTGCGTGGCGTTCGAGAGCAGAACGATGCGAGTTTGGGCTCTTTTTTCACTTTTGCCTAAGTCTTGTTCAGTTTCTCAAGCAGGGGCGATAACTTTCGATCTCCGTATAAGCGGAATCGAATCACCGTCGGTTATAGCTTGTCTCTAATACCTATCACGGTGCTATGTGTGTGTTTGCGTGGCGTTGAGGACGGACTATGCATATTTCGGCTCTTTTGGCTTTTTGCTAAATCTTATTGATTTCGCCAAACTAAGCGTAACTTCGGTCTCTGTATATGTGGAATCGAATGCAATCAATTATAGCAATGTCTAATACCTACAGCGGTCTATGTGTGTGTTTGCGTGGCGTTGAGACGAGACGTCTGGGTTTCGAGCTATTTTACGACTTTATGCCTAAAATGCTTGTTGATTTCATATAAGCAGGCGATAACTTCGATCTCCGTATGTCGAATCGAGTACTGCGTCGATTATAATCGTGTCCTAATACCTACAGCGGTGCTATGTGTATGTTTTGCGTGGCGTTGAAGACGAACTATCACGGGTTTTGGGCTCTTTTTGACTTTTTGCCTAAGTCTTGTTGATTTGAAAACTAAGCGATAACTTTCGGTCTCCGTATGTCGGAATCGAAATCTGCGTCGATTATATGGCGATGTCTAATACCTCTGGCAGTCTTTGTGTGTTTTGTTATGTGGCATTGAATGAATTATCCGGGTTTGGGCTCTTTTTGACTTTTGGCTAAGTGTTGTTCGATTTACAAAAGCGGGGCGATAACTTCGGTCTCTGTATGTCGAATCGAGTGCGTCGATTATATAGCGATGTCTAATACCCTCAGCAGTGCTATGTGTATGCTTGCATAGGCGTTAAGACGGACTATCTGGGTTTTGAGCTCTTTTGGCTTTTTGCCTAAGTGCTTGTTGATTTACTTAAACTAAGCGATAACTTTCGGTCTCAGTATATCGGAATCGAAATCTGCGTCGATTATAACAGCGTGTCTAATACCTCTGTGATTACTATATGTGTGTGTTGCGTGGCGTTGAGATGAACGATCACAGTTTGAGCTCTTTACGGCTTTTTGGCTAAGTGTTGTTCGATTTACATAAATAGGGCGATAACTTTCGGTCTCCGTATGTCGAATCGAAATCTGCGTCGATTATATAACGTGTTTAATACCTCTGATCTTATGTGTGTGTTTGCATAGGCGTTGGACGGACTATCACGGGTTTCGGGCTCTTTTTGGCTTTTTGCTAAAATGTTGTTGATTTTGAAAACTAAGCGATAACTTCGGTCTCCTTATATGGAATCAAGTCTGCGTCGGTTATAGCGTGTCTAATACCTTGGCGGTCTTATGTGTGTATTTGCGTGGCGTTGGACGGGCGATGCGGTTTTACGCTCTTTTTGAATTTTGCCTAAAATGTGTTGAGGTTTATAAGCAGGGCGATAACTTCGATCTCCGTATATCGAGAATCGAAGTCTGCGTCGGTTATGTAGCGTGTCTAATACCTCAGCGATTGCTATGTGTATGTTTAATGTGGCGTTCGGACGGACTATCGCGGGTTTAGGGCTCTTTTACGCTTTTGCGTAAGTTTTGTTAAGTTTTGAAAACAAAGCGATAACTTTCGGTCTCCGTATGTCGGAATCGAGTCTGCCGTCGATTATAGCAGCGTGTCCCCAATACCTACTGCGGTGCTATGTGTGTGTTCGCGTGGCGTTCGGACCAGACGTCACGGGTTTGAGGCTCTTTTGACTTTTGCTGAAATCTTGTTCGATTTCCATAAGCAGGGCGATAACTTCAGTCTCTATATGTCGAATCGAAATGCAAGTCGATTTATGTAGCGATGTCTAATACCTCACAGCGGTGCTATGTGTGTGTGTTGCGTAGGCGTTGAACGCCACTATCTGAGTTTTGGACTCTTTTGACTTTTTACCTAAATCTTGTTGATTTATGAAGCAGGGCCGATAACTAGGTCTCCGTATGTAAAATCGAGTACCATCGGTTGTAACTACATGTCTAATACCTACAGCGGTGCTATGTGTGTGTTTGCGTGGCGTTCCGGACCCGAGACGATGCGGGTTTGGAGCTCTTTTGACTTTTTGCCTAAGTGCTTGTTGATTTCCTGGCAGGGGCGATAACTTTCGGTCTCCATATGTCGAATCGAATCTGCAGTTAGGTTTATAGCAGCGTGTCTAATACCTACTGGCGGTCTTATGTGTGTGTTTATGTAGCATTGAGCAGACGATCACGGGTTTGGGCTCTTTTTGACTTTTTGCTCTAAGTCTTGTTGATTTATAAAGCAGACGATAACTTTCGATCTCCGTATGTCGAGAATCGTGTCTGTCGGTTATAATGTGTGTCTAATACCTCACAGGTCTTTGCTATGTGTGTTTGCATGGCGTTCGAGACGGATTATCTGGGTTTTGGGCTCTTTTTCGACTTTTTTGCCTAAGTCTTGTTCGATTTGAAACTAAGCGATAACTTCGGTCTCGTGTATCTGAATCAATCTGCGTCGGTTATGTAGCGTGTCCCCTAATACCTACAGCAGTCTTTGTGTGTTTGTTTGTGTAGCATTGAATGGACTTGCTCTGGGTTTGGGCTCTTTTGACTTTTTGGCTAAGTGTTGTTCGATTTATAAGCAGGGCGATAACTTTCGGTCTCGTATATCGCCGGAATCAGTCTGCGTCCGGTTATGTAGCGTGTCCCTAATACCTCTGTGATTACTATGTGTGTGCTTGCGTAGGCGTTGAGACGGACTTATCGCGGGTTTTGGGCTCTTTTGGCTTTTGCTTAAAATCTTGTTGATTTACATAAACTAAGCGATAACTTTCGGTCTCCGTATGTAGGAATCGAATCTGCGTCGGTTATAGCAGCGTGTCTAATACCTCTTGATCTTATGTATGTGTGTTTTAAGGTGGCGTTGAAGACAGACGATCTGAGTTTGAGCTCTTTTCACGGCTTTTGGCTAAGTGTTGTTCGATTTATAAATAGGGCGATAACTTTCGGTCTCGTATGTATCCGAATCGAAATGCCGTCGATTATAGCAACGTGTTTAATACCTACGCAATGCTATGTGTGTGTTTGCATGGCGTTGAGACGAGATATCGGGTTTGGGCTCTTTTGGCTTTTTGCACTAAGTCTTGTTCGATTTTGAAAACTAAGCGATAACTTTCGGTCTCCTTATATAGCTATCAATCTGCGTCGGTTATAGCAACGTGTCTAATACCTTCCAGCGGTCTTATGTGTGTGTTTGCGTGGCGTTGAGGATGAACGATGCGAGTTTTACGGCTCTTTTGAATTTTTGCCTAAAATGCTTGTTGGTTTACATAAGCGGGACGATAACTTTCGATCTCCGTATATGAGAATCGAGTGCGTCGGTTATGTAGCGTGTCTAATACCTACGCGGTGCTATGTGTGTGTTTGCGTGGCGTTCGGACGGACTATGCGGGTTTCGGGCTCTTTTTCTGCTTTTTGCGTAAGTTTTGTTAAGTTTCAAAAACAAGGCGATAACTCGGTCTCCGTATGTCGGAATCGAAAATGCGTCGATTAACAGCGTGTCTAATACCTCACAGCGGTTACTATGTGTGTGTTTTGCGTGGCGTTGGACCAGACGATCACGGGTTTCGAGCTCTTTTGACTTTTACTGAAATGCTGTTACGTTTAAATAAGCAGGGGCGATAACTTTCGGTCTCCATATATCGCCGAGAATCGAAATCACCGTCGGTTTATAGCGCGTGTCTAATACCTCAGGCGGTGCTATGTATGTGTTTACATGGCGTTGAGACGGACTATCGCGGGTTTGGACTCTTTTGATTTTTGCTAAATCTTGTTGATTTAGCCAAGCAGGGCGATAACTAGAATCTCCGTATATGGAATCGAGTACCATCGGTTATAGCAGTGTGTCTAATACCTCTGCGGTGCTATGTGTGTTTTCGCGTAGCATTCAGACCAAGACGATGCGGGTTTTGGGGCTCTTTTTCGACTTTTTGCATAAAATGCTTGTTTTTATAACAGGGGCGACAACTTTCGTTCTCCATATATGAAATCGAATCTGCGTCGGTTATAGCAGCGTGTCTAATACCTACAGCAGTTGCTATATGTGTGTTTGCATGGCGTTGGACCGGACTATCACGGGTTTGGGACTCTTTTTACTTTTTTGCCTAAATCTTGTTGATTTATAAACAGGGCGATAACTAGGTCTCCGTATGTAAGAATCGAGTACCATCGGTTATAGCAGCGTATCTAATACCTCACTGCGGTGCTATGTGTGTTGTTCGTGGCGTTCGAGACGGACGATCTTGGGTTTGAGGCTCTTTTTGACTTTTGCCTAAAATGCATTGATTTTATGAAACAGGGCGATAACTTTCGGTCTCCATATATCGGAATCGAAATCTGCGTCGATTATATGTAGCGTGTCTAATACCTACGCGGTGCGGTGTGTGTGTGTTTAAGCGTGGCATTGAGGATGAGACGATCACGGGTTTGAGCTCTTTTTCGACTTTTTGAAGTGTCTTGTTCGGTTCCATAAGCAGGGCGATAACTTCGATCTCCGTATGTCGAGAATCGAAATCTGTCGATTATAATCGTGTCCTAATACCTACAGCGGTGCTATGTGTGTGCTTGCATGGCGTTGAAGACCCATTTATCTGGGTTTTGGGCTCTTTTTCGGCCTTTTGCTAAAATGTTTATTGATTTTGCATAAGCAGGGCGATAACTTTCGATCTCCGTATGTCGAAATCGAGTACCGTCGATTATAATGCGTGTCTAATACCTCTGGCAGTTGCTATATGTGTGTGTTGCATGGCGTTGAATGACCGGACTATCTGGTTTTAGGCTCTTTTGGCTTTTTGCTAAGTGCTTGTTGATTTGAAAACTAAGCGATAACTTTCGGTCTCCGTGTGCCGGAATCAATACCAAGTCCCGATTATGTCGTGTGTCTAATACCTACAGCGGTCTTTGTGTGTTTGTTTGTGTGGCATTGACGGAATTATATCCGGGTTTCGGGCTCTTTTTGACTTTTTTGGCTAAGTGTTGTTCGATTTATAAGCAGGAGCGATAACTTTCGGTCTCCGTATATGTCCGGAATCGAAATCTGCGTCGATTATGTAGCGTGTCTAATACCTCACTGCGGTTGCTATGTGTGTGCTTGCATGGCGTTGAAGACGGACTATCTGGGTTTTAGGCTCTTTTTCGCTTTTTGCCTAAAATGCTTTCGATTTACATGAAACTAAGCGATAACTTTCGGTCTCCGTATGTCGGAATCGAATCTGCGTCGATTATAAAGCGTGTGTCTAATACCTCTGCTGATGCTATGTGTGTGTTTCGCGTGGCGTTGAGACGGACGATGCGAGTTTTGAGCTCTTTACGGCTTTTTGGCTAAGTGTTGTTCGATTTATAAATAGGGCGATAACTTTCGGTCTCTGTATGTCGAGAATCGAAATGCAAGTCGATTATAACGTGTTTAATACCCTCACAGATCTACTATGTGTGTTTTTGCATAGGCGTTGACAGACGGACTATCTTGGGTTTGGGCTCTTTTTGGCTTTTGCCTAAAATGCTTGTTGATTTTGAAAACTAAGCGTAACTTTCGGTCTCACTTGTATGAATCAAAATGCGTCGGTTATAGCAGCGTGTCTAATACCTTGGCGGTGCTATGTGTGTGTGTTTGCGTGGCGTTCGGACCCAGAGCGATGCGGGTTTACGCTCTTTTTAATTTTGCCTAAAATCTTGTTGATTTTATGAAGCAGGGGCGATAACTTCGATCTCCGTATGTCGAGAATCGAAATGCAAATCGGTTATAGCAGCGTATCTAATACCTCACAGCGGTGCTATGTGTATGTTTTGCGTGGCGTTGAGACGGACTATCACGGGTTTGAGGGCTCTTTTACGCTTTTGCGTAAGTTTTGTTAAGTTTAAAACAAAGCGATAACTTCGGTCTCCGTATGTGAATCCCGAATCTGCGTCGATTTATAGTAGCGTGTCTAATACCTACAGCGGTGCTATATGTGTGTTTTGCGTGGCGTTCGGACCAGACGATCACGGGTTTCGAACTCTTTTTCGACTTTTTGCCTGAAAGTAGCATTGATTTTATAAAAGCAGGCGCGATAACTTCGGTCTCCATATGTCGAATCGAAAATCGGTTATAGCGATATCTAATACCTCTGGCGGTGCTATGTATATTTGTGTGGCGTTCGGACGGACTATCACGGGTTTCGGGCTCTTTTACGCTTTTTGCGTAAGTTTTGTTAAGTTTAAAAACAAGCGCGATAACTTCGGTCTCCGTATAGGAATCGAAATCTGCGTCGATTATAGCAGCGTGTAATACCTCTGGCGGTGCTATGTGTAATGTTTGCGTGGCGTTGGACGACGATGCGGGTTTGAACTTTTAGACTTTTACTGAAAATGCTTGTTGATTTATTAAGCGGAACGATAACTTTCAGTCTCCATATATCGAGAATCGAGTACCGTCGGTTATAACGCATGTCCCAATACCTACTGCGGTGCTATGTGTGTGTTTGCGTAGCGTTGAGACGGACTTTATCGCGGGTTTCGGACTCTTTTCGGCTTTTTCCTAAATCTTGTTGATTTATAACAGGGGGCGATAACTAGGTCTCCGTATGTAAAATCGAGTACCATCGATTTGTAACACATGTCCAATACCTCTGGCAGTGCTATATGTGTGTGTTTCGCGTGGCGTTCGGACGGACGATGCGGGTTTGAGCTCTTTTTGACTTTTGCTGAAAATGCTTGTTGATTTCCACAAACAGGGGCGATAACTTTCGGTCTCCATATATCGAATCGATGCAAATCGGTTTGTAACGTGTCTAATACCTACAGCGGTCTTTGTGTGTTTTGTTTGTGTGGCATTGAATGGACTATCTGGGTTTGAGCTCTTTTGACTTTTTGGCTAAGTGTTGTTCGATTTATGCAAACGGGGCGATAACTTTCGGTCTCTATGTCGAATCGAATCCAGTCTGCGTCGGTTATAACGCGTGTCTAATACCTACAGCGGTCTTTATGTGTGTGTTTTGTATGGTGTTAGGATGGACTATCACGAGTTTGAGCTCTTTTTGGCTTTTTACTAAAATGTATTCGATTTGAAAACTAGCGATAACTTTCGGTCTCTGTATGGCGGAATCAGTCTGCGTCGGTTATGTAACGATGTCTAATACCTACAGCGGTGCTATGTGTGTATGCATATGGTGTTGGATGGACTATGCGAGTTTCGGCTCTTTTTGACTTTTTGCCTAAATCTTGTTGATTTGAAAATTAGCGATAACTTTCGGTCTCCGTATGTCGAATCGAATCTAAATCGGTTATAGCGCGTGTCTAATACCTACTGCGGTGCTATGTGGGTGTTTGCGTAGCGTTCGGACCAGACGTCACGGGTTTTGAGCTCTTTTGACTTTTTTACTGTCTTGTTGATTTACATAAGCAGGGGCGATAACTTTCGATCTCCGTATATCGAGAATCGAAATGCAAATCGGTTTGTAACGCGTGTCTAATACCTACGCGGTGCTATGTGTGTGTTTGTATGGTGTTCGGATGGACTATGCAGGTTTCGGGCTCTTTTTCAGCTTTTTGCCTAAATCTTGTTCAGTTTCGAAAATTAGGCGATAAATCGGTCTCCGTATGTCAGAATCGAATACCGTCAGTTGTAACGCGTGTCTAATACCTACGCGGTGCTATGTGGGTGTTTGCGTAGCGTTCGGACGGACGATGCGGGTTTGAGCTCTTTTGACTTTTGCTGAAATCTTTATTTGGTTTATAAAGCAGGGGGATTGATAACTTCGATCTCCGTGATATCGAAATCGAAATACCGTCGGTTATATAGCGTGTATCTAATACCTACACGCGGTGCTATGTGTGTGTTTGCGTGGCGTTCCGGACAGACGATCGCGAGTTTCGAGCTCTTTTCGGCTTTTGGCTAAGTGTTATTCGGTTTATAAGCGGATAACTTCGGTCTTCGTATGTCGAGTCGAAATGCAAATCGGTTATACGCGGTGTCAATACCTCTACGCAGTGCTATGTGTGTGTTTGCATGGCGTTGGACCGGACTATCACGGGTTTCGGACTCTTTTTGACTTTTTGCCTAAATCTTGTTCGATTTATAAACAGGGGCGATGATAACTAGGTCTCCGTATGTAAAATCGAGTACCATCGGTTGTAACACGTGTACTAATACCTACAGCGGTGCTATGTGTGTGTTTCGTGTGGCGTTGAACGGACGATCACGGGTTTGAGCTCTTTTTGACTTTTGCTGAAAATCTTTTGTTGATTTCACAAGCAGGGGCGATAACTTTCGGTCTCCGTATGTCGAGAATCGAAATCGCAAATCGGTTATATGGCAATGTCTAATACCTCACGCAGT
This sequence comes from Panax ginseng, assembly GCA_020205605.1. NCBI lineage: Eukaryota > Viridiplantae > Streptophyta > Magnoliopsida > Apiales > Araliaceae > Panax > Panax ginseng. Next base: position 138,425,417 of record CM035145.1, on the reverse strand, counting down.
CTTTGTGTGTTTTGTTTGTGTGGCATTGAATGAATTATCTGGGTTTGGGCTCTTTTTGACTTTTTTAGGCTAAGTGTTGTTGATTTATAAGCAGACGATAACTTTCGGTCTCTATGTTGGAATCGATCTGCGTCGGTTATAACAGCGTGTGTCTAATACCTACTGCGGTGCTATGTGTGTGTTTGTATGGTGTTGGATGGACTATGCAGTTTGAGGCTCTTTTTGGCTTTTTGCCTAAGTGCTGTTGATTTGAAAACTGGCGATAACTTTCGGTCTCGTATGGCGGAATCGAAATCTGCGTCGGTTATAGCAACGTGTCTAATACCCTACTGCGGTCTTATGTGTGTATGTCATATGGTGTTGGATGGACTATGCGGGTTTAGGGCTCTTTTTCAACTTTTTGCCTAAATCTTGTTGATTTGAAAATTAAAAGCGATAACTTTCGGTCTCGTATGTCGTGAATCGAATACTGCGTCGGTTATAGCAGCGTGTCTAATACCTCTGCGGTGCTATGTAGGTGTTTTACGCGTAGCGTTCGGACGAACGATCACGGGTTTGAGGCTCTTTTTCGACTTTTTGCTAAAATGCTTGTTGGTTTGTAAAACAGAATGATAACTTTCGATCTCCGTATATCTCGAATCGATGCAAAATGGGTTTTATAGCGTGTCTAATACCTACGCGTCTTATGTGTGTTTGTATGGTGTTCGGATGGACTATCACGAGTTTGGGCTCTTTTTCAGCTTTTTGCCTAAATCTTGTTCAGTTTCGAAAATTAGGCGATAAATCGGTCTCCGTATGTCAGAATCGAATCTGTCGGTTATAGCGTGTCCAATACCTCTGGCGGTGCTATGTAGGTGTTTTGCGTAGCGTTCGGACGGACGATCACGGGTTTCGAGCTCTTTTTGACTTTTTGCTGAAATGCTTGTTGAGGGCCATAAGCAGGGCGATAACTTTCGATCTCCGTATATCGAGAATCGAAATGCAAATCGGTTATAGCGTGTCTAATACCTCTGGCGGTGCTATGTGTGTGTTTAACGTGGCGTTGGACCAGACGATGCGAGAGTTCGGGCTCTTTTTGGCTTTTGGCTAAGTGTTGTTCGGTTTATAAGCAGGGCGATAACTTTCGGTCTTCGTATGTCGAGAATCGAATCACCGTCGGTTTATAGCGATCAATACCTACAGCGGTGCTATGTGTGTGTTTGCATAGGCGTTGAGACGGACTATCGCGGGTTTGAGCTCTTTTGACTTTTGCCTAAGTCTTTATTGATTTAAAAACTAAGCGATAACTTTCGATCTCCGTATATAGGAATCGAAATCTGCGTCGGTTATATAGCGTGTCTAATACCTCAGCGGTGCTATGTGTGTGTTTGCGTGGCGTTGAGACGGACTATCACGGGTTTCGAGCTCTTTTTCGGCTTTTGCCTAAGTCTTGTTGATTTATGAAACTAAGCGATAACTTTCGGTCTCCGTATCTTGGGAATCGAGTCCGTCGGTTATGTAATGTGTCTAATACCTACGCGGTGCTATGTGTGTGTTTGCATGGGGTTCTGTGTGTGTATAATGGTGTTAGGGTTTTATCTTATGTTTATCTAAGCAATACAATTACAAATTACATAAATTAAATAAGGAAATACAGAATTTAATTATTTTTACCTGTCGAATATGTGGTGGGAAGATGTTAGCCAAGACAACTGCACACACGCGGATGGCCTCCTCCCGTACTACACCCATGATAAACATGGGTATCTATGCAGAATAGTCATGTCATGGGCCTTTTTCTTCCAGTCGTAGACCCACTTGTGCCAATTCATCTCTAGGTATCTATGCAGAATAGTCATGCCATGGGCTTCCTGCCCGTCCTCAAAACGATAATATCTCTGCACATTACACATTAAGAAGTTTAGTAGACAACATAAATCAAAGAGATAACATAAATCAAAGAGATAACAGCATATTCAAATGTCAAATAAAACTAGCATATGAATGATTGACATCCTACCTTAAATTCGGCAATAATCAATTGACGTGTACGATCATCCACATCTGCCCACCTCATCCACTTGCTTGAGAATCGGTTGCGGACGATCCCAAGCAACGTGTTCCTTGGCGATGGCGTCAAGGATACTACAATTGAAATTGCAAATTACAAAGAATATATAAGAACTAAATACTTATATTATAGTAATATTATATAGGATTATGAAATTACCTATGAGTCCCAACACGACATATAAGAGGCGCTGGGGATTCCTGGCAAACCACGTCTTTAGTCCCATGAGAGGCTCACGCCGATCACCTATGTATTGAAATACATCAATATTTATATAAACGAATATAATGTCAATACAATATAAAATAAAAAATAATAAGGTGTATCCCAATAACATATATAATTATACCCGATTTATCCCGCTTTGATCATCACGCCAGAATCTCCACGCCCCCGTGATTTGCACGCCCACCACGATCGCCAGTGGTGTGCTACGCCATATATGTATGTATATTGTCAACTAAAAGAATGCAACATACAAAGAAAAGAGGGATAACACAGAGGATAACATACGACATCTGATTAAAAGAATGCAACATAAATAGTAACCTACATACAGATACAATTAAAAGAATGCAACATAAATAGTAACCTAAAAAGTTATAGCATAAATAGTAACCTAAAAGGATACAATTAAAAGAATGCAACATAAATAGTAACCTAAAAGGATACAGCATAAATAATAACCTAAACTGACACAAATAATACATACTCCTAAAACAACTCAACACCTTATTTAGTAGATTAATATAAGTTGAAGATAATGATTGCACTACTACAAACTATTACATTTGAATACAACTAAACTGACACAAATAGTACATACTCCTAATCATTTATATCGTCAAAGCCATCAATATCAGAATCATCATCTTCGAGCAGTAGATCTTCACTATCGTTGTCATCACCATCTTCGTCGTCTTCAACGATTTCTTCAATTATATTTACCTCCTCAACAACATCATCTTCACTTTCGACAGCGACAACATCATCCTCTTCTTCACTAGACTCACTAATAATTGTCACATCAGCAGGTGTGACACTAGTAGACTCGACTTGTAAAGGTTCATCGTCTGGACGAGGAGTTGTGCCTTGAAAACCACGGGCTTTAGTGGTTATACCAGCATGCCATGGGCTTGCAGGAGTCTTAACACTCCGCCAGTAGTAAGTACACTGTAGACGCTTGACTTGCTAAAATAAAAGGCTCGTCCATACCACTCATCGATCTTAGTTTTGACTTAACATTAACAACAATTCGTCCCGATTTTTTATCTACTTTAACTCCATTCCTCGAACATCAAACCAATGACAATTGAAGCAAACTAATTCTTTATGACCCGAATATTTGAGAACGATAACTTCTAGCAATCGTCCATACCGGTCATCCCAAATGTTATCGTAGCGACTACCTTTCACCACAACACCAGAATCGCAAGACGACTTCCCAATATCGCAACACTTAAATCAGAATCATTGACAATGCAACATGTATAAGTATCTACAGATCTTTCGGGGTCATTTTATAAGCTTTAGTCGATTGTCAGCTAACTCATCTGTGAGGACCTAATGTACATTAACACAACATATTCTAAAGTTAATTACGCCTATAAGAATAAGTCTATGATGGTAGATTCATTGAATGTTTAAAGGTTAGACTTACATGATCCTTAAACCATCGCACAAATTCTCCATTTCTCAAATTTTGCAAATCCTCGCTCGATATACCTGGATTCGCTTCACGTACTTCAACATCATATTGACTGCAACACAGTTATATACTCAATGTGTTTGGAAAGGAACTTGACACAATTACACCAGACATATATAGTTATGACTACTTACTTAATGTATGGCGCTACTTCATTCATGTTGACAAGTGCATACAATGTGGCAGCTGCATACTCACTATCGGTCAAGAATTGCCTTTTTTACCGCCGAATGGGCGTATAGGATGACTAAAGGTCATTAATTCTCCATTTTCCTCGTCTGGCAACAACCTTGATTCCGACGTAAGCGATTGTGCTTCGTATGAACATTCGGCTCAAAGTACAACGAAGCGTAAATTAACAAGTTCCTCCATAACATAACTTTCAAAGAATCGACCCTCTACACTCTGCTCTCTATTCTTCACCTTTTGCTTTAGACGTCGCATATACCTATGTGATATATAGATTAACAAAAAAATAATGAACATTTTACCGTATTAAAAACATTAATGTCATTACCTCTCGAATGGATACATCCATCTATATTGTACGGGACCGCCAAACTTAGCTTCGTATGGCAAGTGAATAGGTAAATGCTCCATTGAATTAAAAAATGATGGAGGGAAGATCATTTCTAACTTGCACATTATTTCCACTATCTGCATCTCCATTTTATCTATGTCTTTGACCTGAAGCTCCGTCAAGCATAGATCTCTGAAGAAATTAGAAAGCTTTGTCAGTGCTTCAACCACACGTTTCGGTAACACATCGTAGTCTAAATATGCACCTGAAGAACATCAAGAGATATATACTGACCGAAAATTCAAAAAATATAAAGACGTGCTCAAGTCGTACAGTCATGTTTTCGTCACCTTTGTATTCCGATTCCACTGAAAGTACGAACCAACAGCTTCGACTATCATGTTAGTACAGTCAAAGTTTTCGTCACCTCTGGATTCCGATTCTCGATTCATGTTCATCCAACCAGGTTTCCCCGTGATAGATCCATGTCGTATAACCCTGCTTGAACCCATACGCAAATAAGTCGCACATGACATCACTCCTTTCCTTCCACACTTCATTCACACACCTCTTACAAGGACATCTGATCTCATCGTCGCTGACTTGCTCAAACGCGAAGTTGAGAAACTGTTCACCCCACTACGATACTCAGAGCTAAGCCCACTCCTATCAGTGGCTACCCTACGTTCCATCCAACTTCGATCAACAAACATTTCGGACAACTGTCTGCTATATATGTGGAAAGTTAGACAAACACAATCAAGTCTCCAAGTTAATGTATATGAAAGCTTATGAGTTTCCTAACTTCATCTCCCACTCTAACGAATTCAGTTTATCCCATTCCGGATGTGTCTTTCCATCGATGCCAACAACTTGAACACATCTTTACATTTTTTCGGTTTTTCTAAGACACCTCCCCATGGTCTTCAAGTACACGAAATAGACTAATACATCGTAGTCTAAATATGCACCCGAAGAACATCAAGAGATATATACTGACCAAAAATTCAAAAAATATAAAGACGTGCTTTCAAGTCGTTAACAAACTCTAAGTGAGATCGAAACATACAAGAACACGATCCCAAAATCGGGGACTATTTGAGATTCACTCCTACTAAGTGAATCTCAAACGGAGTTTCTAAGCTTCCTAAACTATATGAAAATATATGCACATGTCAAAGTAAGGATTATTCTATATAAATACACATTCACTTTTCAAACCATTAATGTCATCAATGTGAAACAAAATAAGTTTCATTATGTTAGTAATGTAGAGGGTGTGAGAGATTACAAAAACTCCATCTATTTTCTTTCCTTTTCTGTTCATTAAAAAATACAAAAAGCAACACTATTCAAATATTATCTCTATCAAAACCTAAAATCTTTCAACAAATCAAAACACATATGTATTATCATTCAATACTCATATATATTAATTTACTATCAACTATGGTGGCTTCATCACATCCAAGATACAATAGCATGATCAAGCCGTTATAAAAAATTGTGGTCTATGAGGTCTATCTTCAAAATCAAATAAAATCCATATAAAAATATACAAACTTTCTACTCAACAATTTGGCTATATATACTGAGATATGTTATGACAAAAAAGGAAATTAAAGTTTATCTACAATGTAAAGAACTCGAACTAGCTTGTGAGAACGTTACCAAAAGTCATTAAGAGACGTAATAATCAAGAAAACATTTGATTGCGGTATAAAAAATGAACACCTATTATTGGGTTGAACTGCAGTGCTTTCAATGAACCTTCACAATTTACACTATAAAATATATAAGAAATAACATGTATACAAAAAACAAAAAATAAAAATAAAAGAAATACTTTTAAGGAACACCAGTCTAACTATAAAGTTTTTTCTTTCAAATTTTTACTAATGCTAAGTATGTCACCAAATTTTATTACAAGTGAATGTTGACAAAACACTTCTACAAAGATATCACATTCTTTTAGTTTCCGGTCCTCATTCTTTTGGAGTTTCATTGAATTTGAAATGTAAATATTTCTATGACTAACATTTGGATCAATCCATAATAACGACAAGAATCACTCCTCAATCGACACCCTTTAATCGGGTCTATAGTCTTGACAATTCCTACACGACTGCAACATATATATTCTCTCTTTCAAAATTATTGAAGTATCTCATTCATATGCTCCCAAAAATGATCATTCTTACACATACTGATAAAATGAGCTCAAATTAACACATGATAAACACTAAGCAACTCAACATAAACAAATATTACAACTAAAATACATACAGAGACCAAATTTTGTACCTTTCGCAACCACAGTGAGAGTGGCGACTGGGAAATGACAACAATATAGAGATGGAGGAACGGTACCTCTAGAAGCTCAGCAATACACGCCTCTCCACACACACAGAGATGATGAAATGGCGAGCGAGAAGTGACCGGCCGGAAAAAATGGGATCAAGATCGCAATAATTTGGAAAATGAAACGAGGCCTACGAGATGATGAAGGTGAAATGATGATGGATGGGGTGACAATCAATTCGAAAATCAATTGAAAGTTATGTTAATCTAGGCTAACAATCAATGGTGAGGAGTGGGGAAACTGAGAGCGGAAAATGAAAAATAGAGAGGAAGAAAGGCGGAGAGACGTTAAAGTCACGGGAGGTTAAAATATAAGGTCATTCTCGACGGCAATCTTGCCGCCGCTAGTAACCGTCGATAATGACCCATTTTCTTGACGTGATGTTGTCGTCGCCATTAACTCTAGTCCCCGTCGCCAAAGTGACTTTTCCCTCCACCGCGAACTTTTCCCACCGAAAAAAAACCTCATTAGCGATGGCGTGACCGTCGCCATTGACGTTATTATCAACGGCAACACTGCCGTCGTGAGTACCCCCATCAGCAATGACCTTTTTTTTATAGTGAGAGAAAGAAGAAAGTATTATGCTACTTTACTACTTATATATCCAGTACTCTTCTTCTTAAGGTAGGGAATATTATTTGTTTTACTCGTAAGGGGTGTTATTCTTTTGTATTCATGAAGAGAACTTCTGTTATTCCATTCTTTATTATTCTGCTGGAATAACCAGTATACGCGGACTACCCTATACTTGGTGATATTCTTCTAATATTTCGTCTTTACTATTCTGTTGGAATATCTGCATGCGCTTTTACCGGACTCGATTCCGCCTCTTTACTATTCTCATTGGAATATCCTGCATCAGCAAGGCTTTTACGCCGGGACGATTCCGTCTTTATTATTCTCATTAGAATATCCTATCTCATGCGTTTTACGCCGACCTCGATTCTCGTCCTTATTAGTATTCTCGCTGGAGTAACTTTCTGTCTATGTAAGATCTGCATGCATGGTGATTTCTGTTATTATTCCGTTCTTTATTATTCTGTTGGAACATCCTGTCTGTGCTTTACGCATGACCTGGTTCCGTTAATTATTATTCTGTTGGAATAACCTGTCTATGCGAAGTATCGCATGCATGGTGATTTCTTTTGTTATTTCATTCTTTATTATACTTAGTTGGTTAAAACTTTGACTTCCATACTCCATGAAATTAGTGGAATATCCTTGATATTTGCGCTTCATCCAGTATCTTTTCATGGAAATATTCTTCTGAGCATTCTTGAATTTTACTCTACAAAGCAGTATCATATTGACAATTTGGACGTTATTAGTTCCTAGATAAATTAATTCTTGAACTTGTTTTATTGAATTCTTATATCATTGTCATCATCCTCATATTTATATTTTTTTTAAAAGTCATCTGTGGCCTGTAGTGCATAGATGGCCTTGGTATGATTATGACCAGAGATTATTCGGTGTAATCATGACCGTAATGTTATAAATGATGTGGTAAAAGTCCTCATTGACCCGTAGTGCATTGATGGACAGTTGTTGGCATGATCATGACCATTAATGAATACACAAATATTCTTGGCCCGTAGTGCATGGATAATTGTGGTCGTGATACTAAAGAATATTCTTGGTCGTAGTGCAGGGGTGATTCGATGATGTGAATTATTTATTAAAAATTTGAGTCCCAAATGATAAAAGTGATGAAAACCCTTTTAAATCATAAAAGATAGTAGATTTTATTCTCTACTTGACTCTTTTAATGGATTGCTTGTTCATTGCTAGCTTAAACTTGATGTTTGTTATATTGTATCGCTTTAACACTTTGTTTAAGGCTAATGATAATTTATTCGCATTATCTTAGTCATAATATTTCTTACTAAGGCTAGTTGAGCTCACCCTTTCTTTCACCGTTCTTCGTGAAATGAGAATATAAAATTTGAAGCGAGTCTGGGAACGGAGTGATGGTCCTAGATGGTGCATTAGTAGTCCTCACTATTCTGCGTGAAATAGTGTGATAATAATTGTAATGAGGACTCCTTTTGAGTTTGTATACTCTCTAAAGAGATAATATTTGTATTCAAACTCACGGTTTATGTTTTGTCGTATTGTACCTACAGTTGTATTATTAAGTTGTATTTGAATTCTGCACCACGTATCCATGCACTCAAGATGGGTGATGTATACCTAATTTTGGGGGCGTCACAATTCAGTATCAAAGCTTAGGGATACGATCCTGCTAAAATGTGAGACTGTAACTAGGAGGGAGAGATTTTGAGAATTTCTTCGCTAGTATGACCTACTTAAATTTATTTTGTATTTAAATTGGTTGGTCGAGTTTAGAGATAATATGTTACATGTCAACTAACCCTTGTTTTGTGGCGAGATTCTAAAAATGACATCCGAGAATGTTGAGAATAAAGAATGGAGCACAAGAGACCGCTGAGTCTCCACATATCAATAATCGGGATAATGTGCATCGTGAAGGCGACAATCCTCATGCAAACAACAACACGGACCAAATGATGAATGATGGATTATTCGTGAGGCTTTATGCAATTCATGCAACATCAAAGTAGAGAAGCTGCCTCCGTCTCGAAATGTAGGTGGAAATATTGAAACTCTCGACGGTCACCGCTAAATGCTTCAAGGAGTCTGGGACCACCGGAGTTTATTGAAAGCCAAAACCACTTAAGGCGTAAGCATGGATAAAAGACACACCAAGATATTTGATGTCTTGGGATGCTCCGAGAAGCAAAAGGTTCCTTCATACCTTCATGTGTTGCGTGAAGAGGCGATTCATCGGTGGCAATCAGAAACGCGTACTCCAACTGAGTGGTAAGTAATACTCCCTCCGTCCCATAGTTATAAGCTGATTTCTTTGGCACATAATTTAAGAAAATGATCAGTTAAGTGGTAATTTTTAACATAAATTTTCCACATATACCCCTTAATATGAAATTAATGAATAAGTTAATTACTCCTTACTTATCACATTGGAACTCTCAACAATTCATTGATTGACGTGTACTAACCATTCAAATCCATAAATTTTAACCAAAGAGAATACAACAACATTAAATGTGGTGATAAAAATAATGATATTGAATGTTGTTTCTTCAAAAAAAAAGAGTAATGGTTGAATATTTATTATAAGGACATAAAAGTAAAACAATGAACCAACTAAATTTTATAAATAATAAGTAGCCTATATATTGGGACATCTCAAAATAGAAAATCAGCCTATTATGGGACGGAGGGAGTAATTAACATATTTATTCACTATATGTCACAAAGTTTTCAATATCATTAATATTTAATTACCATTTGACTAAAAATTCTTGGTTATTACACCATGTCTTCAGTTTCTCCAAAAGTCCAAAGAGAGGTCCAAGCTCCCAAAAAGTCCCCTCCTCAATGGAATGGAAGGGATATTTATAGGGTTTACTGGAAAGTGGTCACGTGCCAGACATGTGACCTCGGGGAAAATTTCAGAAATACTCTTAGTTACCAAAGTAATGCTCGGATCGTCATGTCTTTCTAGCTATCAATCCAATCTCTCAATCAATTCTCAAAATGATTCACATCCATGTGTCTTCTGTCTCGGGACACGTGAAAACTTCTCTCGAATCTCGCACATTTATTTTCAACTTTTTCGTTTGTCATTTAATTCATTTAAATTACATGTGAATCCTAATTTATACTTGGGCTCATGTATACATTGGAAAACCACTTACACAAAGAGCTAGTACTTGAGCTTTACCAAATACTTTTCAGTTCTCTTTGTTTCTAAATTCAGCTTTTCATCTTTTAGCCTGCCGTGCAGCTTTTACAATTAAGGAGCTATATAATTGATTGAATCTTGATTCTCTTTTTCAGAATAACAAATAGCTAGGTTTCAATACACTTTTGCTCCCTCAAGTTACACTTCATTCCCTTTTGTTCTAATATGCTTATTAAAAAAATCGATGGAATGATAGTATGTACTTGCTGTACCTATAATTAAATAGGTATGTTAAGAAATTTCATATCACTTTGTTATAGACTAAACCTAGAAAAATGTCTCTAACTTTCAGAACCCTAATTTTATACCCAAATGTATTGAACTAAGTTCTACACATTTAAGGGAACTTCACTCTTCAAAGTAATTCATCTTAGAGCTGCTAACTGGTTAATTGTTTAGGGTTAGAGTTGGTTAGTCTAAGCTTCATCTATCTCTAAGCCCAAATCAAATCCAAAATAAGTCTCAATGGAGCACGAGTTAGGTGATTTTGTCCCACCATAATCATTAATAGTTGTATATTTTTAGATTAGCTAGTAAGTTAATTGAGACCCTATATATAGTTCAATTCATCTCACTTGTTTGATGTAAGAGAAAATACTTATAGTTTTGCATTTTAGATTTTATTGAGATTTAAGACATTTTCTTTTAATTTTTATTTCATGTAGTTTAATAGATTTACGTACTTCATTAATTTTGAGTTTTTGTGTTTTAAATTTATTTTCCTTTTTTAAAAAAAATATTATCAACTAGATAAATATTTTTGTAGGGGAAACCTTTGAAAAGATATGATATATTGATGATGCTTATTATTGGACACATTGTCAAACACCATGTAGAAACTTTTAAGTTAACTAATCGCTAGTAAAACTAAATATAAATTAGGAATAATCTGTATGCTTTTGATTATACATTATAGTAACATCTTAAAACTTTACATTAACTGAGTAATAAGCTGAGATAAAAATAAATTCAGTTAAGTCTTCACCTAGCTAAATATTAAATTTTAGAAATTCATTACTTTAAATTTCATTTATTATAATAATCATATTATTATAATATATATATATATATATATATATATATATATATATATATATATATATATATATATATATACACACACACACACATATAGTTCTTCAAGTCTCTTTTAAGATGAAATGTGTGATTTAAACTGTCGGCAATACCAACAAAGAAAGAAAAAAAAATAAAGATTGTAAAGGAGATATAAAAGTTGCAGCACCAAAGAGTAATGTAACAGATGGAAACAATCTATTGATATTTGTTTTATTATATAGGCATTCACTACTATCACAGTATATGTATCGATTGATTTCTTATGTAAAAGGAATATATATATATATATATATATATATATATATATATATATATATATATATATATATATATACACACACACACACACAAGGAGTCATAAGTTAATTAGCTATAATAATCAAATTAAATAAATACATCAGGTAAATGTAGTTTTGAATTAAGCCATGAGGAGATTTCCATATTTCATGTTATATTTATTTATACAAATTTAATATTCTGGTATGGAAACAGATACTGAAAGCCAAAATATGATGCATTTTCACATAACAATGATTGTGTATATATGGTTTACAGACTATGAACATGTTTTCTTTTGCCAGTTGCATATATATAGTATAAAGAAATACAAGAAACAAAGTGTCTTACTCAATCTACGAGATCTGTGAGGCTAGCTGGTACAATTACAGTTGTTCCAAAATTTGCTGCTGCACTATGCTTAATTATATCCAAGATGAGGCAATGCAGATCGAATCACAGACGACCATAGCTACATATATAAACTAGAAGAACCTTACGATTTACGTATATATAATTAATTAATTTTTGATTTGAACTTCTTCTCTAAACAAGTAGTGTTTGAGTTGTATCAACATTTTGATGACCTAAAAATCACTATGTGCTTTAGAGCATGCTAGGTAATTAAATAGAAAAAACTGTGTAGTTTACAATACAGACATTGATGAGTTGTACTATACAATCCATTAATGTTTTTTCTAGGTAAACTAGACATATTTGTGTGGTTACTTAGCATTTTTCTTTGCGTTTTATTTGGTTGTGTCATTACTGTTTTGTGAATTCACCTTGGGATTAACATTGAAAGGACTAATGAAATGAAGAGGTGACACAAGAGAATTTGGTACCATATGTTGTGAACTTGAGCTCAAGAATTGAAAGTGGTTAATATGTCTCGGATCATTCTCAATCGAAGGAGTCCCAAATGGAGGATATTGAGGGAAAAACGATGGTGTTGTTGTAGGTGGACAGAAAAATAGTTGAGATGTAGAAGGAAGAGCCATAGAAGGAGGTAAGGATGAAGAATGAGTAGTGCTATGGGAATCAGATTGAGATGGAAACGCTTGGCTTCCGAATTGATGAGATAAAGATAAATTTGAAGGCTCCCAATTGTTTAGCAAGCTTGGAAAGGAAAATTGATTGGCTAATGGAAAAAAATTTTGAGCTGAAAGTTGGGGAATGTAACCTCCATTGTTCCCACCTTGATTTTCTTGCTCATTTGTTGTGAATCTTGTGATATTCCACTTGTTATCAACAATATCTTCTCTTTCAACTTCCTTGAATTTTGCTCGAGCATCAGGATACGAATTGGTCCAATATTTCGACTTTCCTGCCAATGTTTGATCATGATCCCCATCGCGGTCATTGATACTTATTCCTCCTTTGCTAAACAGTTGAATTCCCCCATCTTTAGTGAAATCTTGATTTGTATTGAAGAAGGGAGATAGTGAAGATTGAGGGGCATTTAGATTATGAGGAACTAGGATTTGCTGATGGAATTGACTGAAATATTCTTCTGGTGGAATTTGAAGAGGGGGAAGCTTATCAATTTCATGTTTAGTAGCATCAAGAAGCCAATCTACAACTTTGCTAGGTTGATTGAGTCCAAGCTTATCTTGAAGATCATACAACATAATTGCAGATGGTACCGAAAGCCTAATCCTCCGGTCCCTTAGTCCCCTTATGGTGCATACCTTGCTATGCCTGTCTTTACCTCCAAAAGAACGCGAAACGCGTACAATTCTTGGATTTTTAAACCCTGCCCATTGTCTTGATGTACTTGATGTAGTACTCTTTGATAACTTGATGTCATTGGTGTCATTTTCCTGCTTTGCTCGAATATCTTTTTCTCTTGAATTGTTGATCATCTTACTTAATTATCTCATTATTCAGCTGCAAGAAAACTGTTATACCCAACATTTTCCATATGTTAGCAACTTAATTATAATTACTTGTACTTTTAATAAATGTTGTTATTGCTATTTCTATCAATCTATCTTGACTAAAACCTCAATAATAACACATGAGTATCCAGATGGGATAATTAATACAACATGATCAGATGATCAGAATTTGTGGCTTGTGTTAACATTTAGGAATTCAAGGGTTTCTAAATGGCAGAAATTTGAATTAAGAACTAGGTTAATATTGGGACTAATGGAAAACATAATTCTTGAGAATTTCCCAATTAGATACAACAATCGGCCATTATAATTGACCAAGTTCAAGAAGATGAATCAATGCTATCAAATTGGAATATTAAACCCCTATAATTTATATGTATGGAAATTGTTAAAAAAAAAAATCAAATTCTTGATTTATCTTTAAAAGAAGATAAGATCATAGAAAGAACTCACATTAGACAGATAGTTCATGCATCTTGCAGAAGCTAGTCAATTCAATTTTCCATATCCAGTAATGAAGAGATGACCGGTCAACGGAAGCTATCGATGATGCAAGTCCTCTTTAAGTTCACTCTTGATCGAAACCAAATAAACAAAATTTGATGTTGAAATATATACAATATAAGTATGAAGAATTTTTTTCATAAATAAGTAAAAATTCAGGAAAAGAAAAGATGTTAGAATCTTACCATGCCATGTTGCACGCGGAAGGAAAAGAAAAAGGAATTAATGGCATACTTGCTACCATGTGGCATCTTTATTTTCGACACGTTAATATGATAGGGTTTAACAGAAATTAATCAACACATTTCATACCACACACTGATCAATAATCTAAGAGTTAATGACCAGTAACAGTAAGTTAATTCCAGTAGTCATCCCTGCATTATGCATTTAATTAACTGTTACATGGCTAGTTAATTTCAAAGGGGACCATCCTATACATATTAGGAAAAGAATGTTAATGCAGGGTGAAATTAGACTCAAAAATTTTCTTTTAAAATAATGATAGCCTTGAGTGAAATTAAATTGGATAAGTTGAGCTAGCTAGCATGTGGCTTAAATCAAATTAAATAAATGTCCTAGTAAAGGGTAAGGTCTGATTAAATTTCAAAAGAATTTAGACTCAATAAGTTGTGGTCTCATCAGCTATATTGAAGCTTCTTGAGCAGCAGCTGGATGAGATTATAGACTGCAGGCTGCAGCTATTAACTTATAGAGGAGGGACCAAATATTGCTTCTCTTAAAAGCATCCACTAACTAGTACTAAGAGGACCACATATAAATGGCAGTGAGATTCCCATGAAGCAAGTTGGACATTATATTACCAATATTACTAGAAAATTCATCATTTTATGAATCTTTTACTATTTTATTTTTTAGAAGTAATTTCTTCAAGATACCATAAGGCCAACAGCTAGAAAAAATTAAATGTTGCAAATTAAGTCTGCGCATAGAGATATATACAAGAAAGCAAAAGAAATTTTTCAACATAATAGAAATCAAGTGAATCGCCTGCTTAATTATTATTCTTCCACAAATGATTAATTTGACAACTCAAAACTTTAGCATATATAGTCTATATATCCCTTAAATGGTTAAAGGGTAAAGTCTATCATTAGAAGCTCCTGCAACCTAACAGACACGTCTTAAGAAAAGGACAAGTTTATATGATTGAATTATTAGTGTGATTTATATTACTATTAAATGTGTTTATATACAGTGTTGCTTTTGTTAATTATATTAAATGAAATTAATCCCACTGCCACACACACAGAGAGAATTTGTATCTTATCGCTAGTGTTTAACAACCAAAGAGATGAGAATCATCACAAGAATAATTGAAGAAAGGATATATTGGGCTACAGCTTCTTCAATCTGTAGGGCTGTAGGGCTGCAATTGCGCCAGTAAAATCTGATTTCTATTATATCTTTCTTTCATCTTTTTTAAGCAAGAAACCTAATTATTAGAACCCTAGCTATAAAACCTAAAACCTTGGACTTCTACTTTTGGAGCAACTTCATTCTTTGTTTCCTCAAAACCAACTAGCTATGTGACTGAGTATGCCTCTCTCAGTCTCTTGGATAATTATTTAAACCAATTAAGTATATGAAGGGGGAAAAAATAAGATCAAAAAGAAAAAGAAATTAAATAGCAGAGAAGAAAACCACCACATTTTTATAGCTTTTTGGGTAAACCTAATCTCTCTCTCAAATTATTATTTTTTTAATAGAGAAGAGAAAGTGATGATTCTATACTAATGTTTTGTCTGTCTGCCTCTCTGTCGCCAACCGGGCAGGAAAAATGGTGGACATGCATCACTAGAAGAAAGGGTTGAAAAAACTAACTGTAGCTGTAGCGATTCATTTAAGGTACCACCAGCGGCGGAACCGGGGGGGCGGGCGGGGGCATCTGCCCCCGGTAGCAGCGGCGGTTCAGGCGGCAGGGACGGGGACGGGGACGGGGGCGGGGACGGGGGGGCGAGGGCAGGAGTCGACAATAATGGTGGAGGCAGTGGAGCGTGAGCTACTGAGCAGGAAACCAACTAAATGAAAACAGAGCTTTCAAAAATAAGGGACTCGAAGGGATGATAATTTTGGATGATTGGTTCATATGTATTCTTTGGATAGTTTCTGTGAAGTTTGAGCTATTGAGCTACGTCCTCTTTTTTCTTTTTTCATTTTTTTTTTGTAAACTGAAGTGATACTTCTTTAATTCTTTAATGGACATGTATGGTAGTATGGGAGAAAAATATTTTTTCAAATCTTTTAATCATGAAATTTGACAGATAAGGTGCGAACCACAATACGATAAAATCTTTAGTCCCAATTTCCAAACAGTTCATTATACTTTTTTATTTTAAAATTAGAGATTAAATTAAACTTTAAAATTAATTTGATTCATAAAAATTTTAAATTAAATTATTTTTATGATTAATATAATTTTATATATTATACAATTATAATAATTATATTAATTAAAATTAAATAAATTGCATCAATTTAAAATTTAATATATATGTTATTGTTTTTTGAACCAAAAGAGTAGTATTTAAATTTAATGTTTGATTTTCCGGACACAATAAATAAATTACACTTTTAATTTCTATATGAGAGCGTAAAATGACATAATACCTTAAGTTTAACATCACTAATATTATGTTACCTGAATTAAACACTCAATATATTTAATATAATAAACATGAAAAAAAAATATTCTCTTAAAATTTTAAAATTTTGTAATTGAGATTTTTTTTTATTTTTTTAGGAATTATATAGGATTACTCATAAAGAAAAGAGTTGGAAGCAATAGAACATTATGGAGTCCAAATCTACTCGCCTCTTCAACCTACACGTCGCTGCTCCAGAAACCGCTCTCAAATTTTGATCCCCCTCAATTTTTTCTCTGGTTCCGCCACTGGGTACCACCAACATTTAATATATAGACTGTAATATGTTAATGGTCCCTAGATTCCATAAGGTACTGTGTTTTCTCCTCTCTTGAGACAACAAACAATATAATTATCTCTGATTACAACTGCAAGATGAAACAATAGCTATGTGTATATTATTGTCTTCTTTCTCCTACAAGAAGATATATATATATATATATATATATATATATATATATATATATATATATATATATATATATATATCCTGCAATTTAATTCCTTAATTAGGGTTATAAAAGTTTGGTGATTGTTAAGAATGGTTATGGTCACAAGAAATTCTACTTCCATGTTAGAAAGTGCAAGTCACTCTAGTCAATTGGGCACAGATAGAATTTATTACTGCATGGATTCCAATTAATCTTTCTTTTGTAAATTCATGATGAATCACCCAGAAAAGATACTGACTAGTTATCTGCAGTTCAAGTGATAGAAAATTTACTATTGCCTCAGTGACTAAAAACATGCATGTATACGGCCTTTTGTTCGAGAATGAGAGTCTCATTTGATTGTTTGAAATTTTTAGGGAAAGGTTTGGTCATGCCGCTTAAATATATTACCCCGTCCCATAGAAAGTCTATTTTGTAATAATTTACAAATTAGTATGACATGCATAATTTTATTTCATGTTTAACCTAAAATTTATTGACTGTTTAATTGATTTAATAGTGATGATGATGGAATTGTGATGATACAAACAAAAGATATTGTGTCATTTTATTTTAATATAAATAGAAATGAGACTCTTTTTTCCTTGGGGTGGAGGCCAGGGGAGAGATATTGGCAAATGGGAATTTTTTTTGTGGACCAGAAGATATATCTATATTATCTTTACCTAATATGGAAAGGTACAAGATTTTAGGAAGAGTTAGATTTTAAAAGGGCTTAATTATATAAGTTTGCTGCGAACTGATGATACGAGATATCATTGGACCATTGCAAGTGCCACTGGTCCTAGCTAGTTTGAGGGTTTTTTCTGGAAGCGACTCTTCCTTGTCTGTTAAATTCTGACAAATGTTAAGAAGTAATGGGTTATGCTAGGTTTGCATGCGTGGGTTCAAGTGCAAATTTAGAGTTCATATGATCTAATTGAATTAAATACATAATTAGAATTTTACGACCTCATTAAATATGCAAATTAGAGTTCGCATAATCTAATCGAATGAAGACAGAAAAGTCAAGAATAAATATGTTAACCCGGAAGAAGCCTCCAAGTGTCCCGAGGCAGAATACTCGTGGAGGCGACTCATTTTGGGAATTGATTGAGAGATTGGATTGGTGGCTAGAAGGACAGGGCAATATGGACATTATTCTAATGACTAAAGGGTATTTCTAGAATTTTCCTGAAAGCATGTGTTTGACATATGACCACTTTTCAGAAAATCCTATAAATACCCCTTTCATTCCATTGGGAAGGGGACCTCTCTTCAGACTCAGAACTTGGACTCTTAATTAGACGATCAAAGGACCTTATAGACATTCTCTCTCAACACTCACGAAGACTCTTGGAATCCCAATAACCCTAATAAGGTTTTCGGATTCTAGGAGTGGAAGGACTCAAGAAGAAGGCTCTTGGAATCTCAATAACCCTAACACGGTTTCCGGATTCTAGGAGTTCTGCCATGTGTCATTGAAGTAATCGCTCACATGTCGTTCTCCCCTCTTAATTCAATCAATTTCGTGTTCTTCGTGGATTTCTCTCCTCCTCAGCCAACACGAACCCCTTACTGGCAAGGCACGATTTCCATGCCCACATTTCGTTGGCGAATCTGCTGGGGAGATGTAGAATTCGTGAAGGGTATGCCCACAACTCAAAGTGGGAGAACTACAGGAAGAGCTGCTTCACCAACCAATAGCATTACCTTACCGGATCAAGTTCCAAGGCAAGCAACTCAAGCTTTCCAATTCGCAAACCTGGATTTTGACCAACGTCCACTTATTGAAGACGCTTCGGAAGGGAGTTCAACATCACCATACATGAACAATCAACAACAAACCAACGCAGGAAGGCAAGGCGAGGATGCAAGCGGAGAGCAAGCAAATGTTGTGCAACTGGAGATGCTCAAAGCGTTAAAGGAAGCACGGGAAGGACAAGGGATGATGATGGCTATGATACTGGAGATGCAGAGGAAACAAGAGGAAATGGGAAATTTCCGCCAACAATTAATGCAGATTCTCGCTTACAAGGCCATGTGCCCAGAAAATTCACAGGGAGAACAGGCAGGAGTGGAGGACAACAACAACGATAGCAACAATAAGGAGAATCAGACTGCACCTCCATTGACGGAGAATCATTCAGTTCCAATCATCCACTTGGAACCTCAAAACAGTGGTGGCGTGCCACAACCCAGACTAGAAGTCAACCAGCCTCAAGCAAACATGTAAGACCCTGAATTTTATGAAATAAAAATATTCAATTTTTCTTATAATTACAATTTAGTAAATGGTTAAATTGATAAAAAGTTAAAGTTAAGGGTGAGATGTGAATTTTTTCAAAATACACAAGTGGTTATAAAATATTCAATTGTCGGGGAATATTCGTTTGGTCGTGAAATATTCTTTCTGTCGGAGAATATTCGCATATGCGATGGCGCGACCCATTATCGGGCCCAATAATGTAATAACTGCGCTTGGATGAAGAAAAAATCGACAAAAGGGAGTTTTTATAAATAATTCACGTAGTTGTTACCGAATTAACACCGTTGGAATACCCGGTGGTTAAAATACAAAGAATATGCGCGTTGTTGACGAAGAAGACACCTGTATTGCACCAATTATTGATTCTTACGTAAGAAGGCACTACTCAATAATTGTTACATAATTCTTTATTCAAAGATTTTATTGATTCAATAATTGCGTTGATATTTTATATTACTGTTTTTTAATAATTGTCACTACACGGTATTTTCCATTATCGAGCTAATAATTCATATTATCTCAATAATATTATTAGATAACATTATTGGCAATGTTTAGAAAGTTACGCTCAAGAGACGTTTGGTCACCTAATTAAGGCCATGATGAGGAGAAATTCTTATTGAAAGCCCCCTCTTCACGAACCTACCAGTTGTCATTATTGTGATTCTCGTAATATTATTTGTGAATAATTAATTATTGATTTATATGATGAGGAAATTAAATATTCATTTTATGTGGATATAGATGGAGAAAATTTTACAAAGGACAATTGTTAAAAATCGATATTTTATCTTTTCCCGATAAAATAATATTTTATTATATTATTATAATATAATAATGATGATATTTTTACAATGAATGTGTGATATATGAGTATATGAGGAAGAAGAGTATTTTTGTTGCATTAAATGATTAACACATGTTTTGTGTGTCGGTGGACCCCATTTCTTGACTGAAATTTGATTATAGCTTGTAAAATCGTCTGTATGTGAATTCGGTCAATTTCTGCTTGGAATTTGGAAAAACTTTCTTCCAGTAAAGTTGTAGAGAATTGAATTTTCTATAAAAATTAGCGAGATTCAATTTTTCGGACAAAAGGACTATTTATTATGAATTATTGAAGTTACGAGTTCAAATAATTATTTTTAAAAGTTTTAAATTTGTTTTAAAAAGCGTTTTTGTTGTTGGTTGGTGGGCTCATGTGTTGTTAAGCATCTTTGAAATCTGAATTCAAAGGTTGGCGTAAATAAATTTTAATAATTATTATATTTTATTAAATTTTACGCTTTGTGTTCTAAGTATTTTCCTATAAATAGGTCTTATGTTAGAATTAAAAATCACACCGAAATCAAGTTTTCTCTCTATAATATCGAGTATTTTTGTGAGTATTTTAGTACTTCGAGTATTGCTATACTGTCTGCAAGTTCTTTTAGCACTATATCCAAAGATTCGATCGGAAGTCTTATTTCTTTCGAGGTAAGGAGAGATTATTTTCTTCATAAATGATATTATTTCTTCAATATCATTATCTTAAAATATTGGTTTGAACTTTTTATCAAATTTGGAACTTTTTCATGTATCAAGTTACTATTCATGAGTTCTTATTCATGAGTTACTATTCATGAGTTACTATTCACGAGTTACTATTCACGAGTACTATTCACGAAGCATGATGATGTTTTTTGTGAAATTTCTATCTTTTGGTGTCGGGTTTCTTATTCACGTATACGACCTTATTCACTTATCATCGACACTATTCACGTAAAAAATTAAGTTTTCTTCTCTGCATGTCCAAGATTGTCATTATGATGATTCCTATCTTTGATTGGATCTATGTTTTGGTCTTCATTCTTGAATTTTACTCCACTTCTGGTTATTATGAAAGTATTTTTGAACTTGGGTTGTTTAAAAGTACGAATCCTTAATATTTGTTCTTTTGTTTCACTAGATTCGCTTTCTTTAAAATATTTTGCATCATCCTCGGTCCCTAAATGATGATATAACCGAATCTTTTGGCCCAGAAGTAAAAGATGAATGATTTCGATGAATATCTTTGGCTCGTGAATGCAAAGATGACACATGTTGTTGAATATCTTTGGCATGTAGTGCAAAGATGACTTGTTGATGAATATCTTTGGCCCGTAGTGCAAAGATGAATTTATTAGTAGGATTATGAACATGAACTGTGATTTGGTATAACCATGATCTTTGATGTTTTAGGTGATGAAAATTAACTTTGTCCTGGATGAGGAAAGGAATTTAGAACTACAATTACGATTATGAGTTATACACGTGATTGTGGATAGGAATTGTTGATTAATGTTACAGGGATAAAACATTCTTGATGGACTTTTAACATGGAGAAGATAATAGATTTTATAGTCTATTTGACTCTTTTAATGGATTGATCGTTCCGCTGCAACTATGGTTGAAAAGTTTTATCATTTACCATATGTTCTAAATCTCTGATTTATTACTGATGAAGTCTATTGATAATGTAATTATCTTTAGTCATAATATTCTTTACTGAGCTAGTTGTGTTCACCCTTTTGTTTCACAATTCCTTTCAGGTAATACGAGTGTAAATTTTGGAATCGAAATGGGGTAATGCGGGGAATAGAACGGTGGTCTATAGATGTTGAGGGTGAGGTGAATTTAACTTGGAAGGGTGTTTTGTCACTATCATACAAGATGTCTAATGACATACAACCTCGTGTCATTATAAGACAGGGTTGTGCTCATCCACTTGCTGAGTATATTTATGTGACGCCCCCAAAATTAGGTATACATCACCCATCTTAGGTCGTCAGATACATGGTACAAAATTCAAATACAATTGTCGTGTACAATACGACAAACATAAACTTTGAGTTTGAATACAAATATTATCTACTAGAGATTATACAAACTCAAAAGGAGTCCTTATTACAATTATTATCACACTATTTCACGTAATATAGTGAGGACTACTAATGTTATCCTCTGAACCATCACTCTGCTCCCCGACTCGTCCCAAATATATTCTCATTTCACGAAGAGAACAAAGAAAAGAAAGGGTGAGCTCAACTAGCCCAAAGAAGAAATATTATGACTAAGATAATGCGAATAAATTATCATTAGTCTCCAACAATGTTAAACCGATAAAATATAATAGACATCAAGTTTAACTCATGGCGAACAAACAATCCATTAAAAGAGTCAAGTAGAAAATAAAATCTACTATCTTTTATGATTTAAAAGGTTTTTCATCATTTATTATCGCGAGACTCACTTAATAAATATTCCACATCATCGAATCACCCCCAAGACTACTGCCAAGGATATTCTTTAGTATCACGACCACAATTATCCATGCACTACGGGCCAAGAATATTTGTGTATTCATTAATGGTCATGATCATGCCAACAATTGTCCATCAATGCACTACGGGCCAATGAGGACTTTTACCACATCATTTGTAACATTACTATTATGATTACACCGAATAATCCTGGTCATAATCATACCAATTCCATCTATGCACTACAGAATACGAGATGACTTTCAACATAATATAAACATGAGGATGATGACAATGATATAAGAATTCAATAAAACAAGTTCAAGAATTAATTTGTCCAAGAACTACTAATGTCCAAATTGTCAACATGATCTTTGTTTTATAGAGTAAAATTCAAGAATGATCGAAGAATATTTCCATGAAAAGATCTTTGGATGAAGCCTTGAAATATCAAGGATATTCTACTAATTTCATGGAGTATAGAAGTCAAAACTTTAACCAACTAAGTATAATAAAGAATGGAATAACAAAAGAAATCACCATGCATGCGGTGCTTGCATGTATGAGTTATTCAATGAATACTAAATAATCTGGAACCGGAGTCGGTAGTAATTACGCAAGCAGGATGTTCCAACAGAATAATAAAGAATGGAATAACAATGAAATCACTATGCATGCGGTGATTGCATGATGCAGGTTATTCCAACGAGTAATACTAATAAGATTTTAATCGAATCCCACGTAAAACGCATGAGCATGGATATTCCAAATGAATAATAATAAAGACGGAACCCGATCCGTACAAAAACGCATGTGACGAGGATATTCCAAATGAGAATAATAAAGGCGGAAGATTTTCATCAAATTAAAACAGAAAACGCATGATGTGATATTCCAAATGTAATAAGAAAGACGGAATAATAGAAGAATGTCACCAAGTATAGTGTGGCTAAGCGTATACAAAGTTATTCCAATGAATAATAAGCAATGGAATAACAACAATTCCTTCATGAATAAGAAAGAATAACACCCCTTACAAATACAACAAATAATATTCCCTACCTTAAGAAGAAAATCTTTGGATATATAAGTAGTGAAAGTAAAGGAATACTTTCTTCTTTCTCTATATAGTTTATCTCTCAGAGTTTCGAATTGAATTCGTAAGAAAATAATGAATGAATGAGCTTATTTATAGAAAAATGGAATGCATAGTAACTAACCCATGAACTATTTAGATTGATTTACTTAATCTGACTTGACATATTTAAAGCAAAATAAAATATAATATATTCTATTTATAATCTAATAAAACGAATAACTTTATAAAAGATTTTACTATGCAAACACTATGCATAATAAAATATAATATATTCTAATTATTTTTAATAAAAGCGATAGCTTTATAAAAGTATTCTGCTTTATATAAAAAGATTTTACTATGCAAAATACTATGCGCATACATTATGCAACACTATGCGTAATAGAATATAATATATTCTATTTATAGAATAACTTTATAAAAGTATTTTGTTTTATATAAAAGATTTTCTCAGTATTATTACATTAATAATACCAACAAAACCGAGTGACTTATCACTTAAGCATCAATAATTAATACCGCGCTACTACTACGCAACCACAGCCAGATTCGTATCTTTAACACCGGTGTTTCAACAGCTTAACTAGTAAAACTTCCGCCGTTATTTTCATAAAGTATTTTTGTCGTTTTCAAATCCGAATGATAATTCCGCTAGGGGTCCACCAATGATTGTGCCATTGTACTAATATTCCTATTAAAACGAATATTCCCCACCAATCGAATATTATATAACAACTTGCGTACTTTGCAAAATTTATAAATATTACCCACAACTATTATATCAATTTCACTCCATAATATTCAAAAATAATATTTATAGAAAATTCATCTTTATTCAAAAAGTTGGGGTTTTACAATTTACAAGCACTACCTATATAATCTTGGTGTTTGTTTGGAGTATAATACCCAATTAGAGACAGTGGAGATAATGATATGTCAAGAGAAGACTCACCATTGGGAAGAATATGATAGTAATTTTCTCTTTTTTCTTTGGGATCTATTGGGTTAACCAAGGATAATTTTGTGGCCATATGATATCTATCATAACCTGTATTTATGGCCTCCCACGTATACGGAAGGTTTCTCTTGGCACTTCCCAAAGATTCTAATTTCTAAAATGCTTTTCACTATACATTTATATAAGGTGTAATTATGAGGTCTCATTCACGGTTGGGACATGAGTCACACGAGAGTATATATTTGTATTTAAACTCACAGGTTTAAGTGTTATCGTATCTTGCATTTACAATTGTATTAATAAAGTTGTAGTTATTTTACGTACCATGTATTTGGCACTCATTATGGGTTGGATGGAATGGACCTATTTTGGGGTTGTCACATTTGGTATCGTAGCTTAGGATATGATCTCAGGCGGAGATCGGGATTAAAAGCAGAGGGGGAGAGATGAGTAAATCTTTTCTTTAGTGTGTCTACCTAAGCTTATTTGTTGGTCACCATAATATCGGGATATTATGTGATATATTAATTTGTTAAATTAACCTTTGTTTTTAGTCAGATTGTAGAATGATATCTCAAATACGGAGATGAGCAAATGGAGAAATCATGATGACAGGGGAGATAGAATCACGAAATTGAAGCGAGGTATTCTCAACTTTTCGAAATACCAAGTACGTAAATTTCGGGGACGAAATTTCATAAGGAGGGGAGATTGTAAGACCCCAAATTTTATTAAATAAAAGTATTCAATTTTTCTTATAATTACAATTCAGTAAATGGTTAAATTGATAAAAAGTTAAAGTTAAGGGTGAGATATGAATTTTTTTCAAAATACACAAGTGGTTATAAAATATTCAATTGTTGGGGAATATTCGTTTGGTGCGTGAAATATTCTTTCCGTTTGGGAATATTAAATGCGATGGCGCAGACCAATATCAGTGGGCCCAATAATGAATAATTGTCTTATGAAGAAAATGACAAAAGGGGAGTTTTATAAATAATCTGCGTAGTTATTACTGCTTAACACTGTTGGAATACCCGGTGGTTAAAATACAGTAATACGCGTTGTTGCACAGTACCACACGGTATTGCACCAATTATTGATTCTTACGTAAGAAGGCACTACTCAATAATTGTTACAGTAATTATTGTTCAGTATTTTATTGATTCAATAATTGCTGCGTTGATATTTTATATTACTGTTGTTTTAATAATTGTCACTACACAGTATTTTCCATTATCGAAGCAATAATTCATATTATTTGAATAATATTATTAGATAACATTATTGGCAATGTCTAGAAAGTTCTGTCTAAAGAGAGGTTTGGTCACCTAATTGCGCGCCAGTAAAGAGAAATTCTTATTAGAAAGTTGTAAAACCCTAACTTTTTGAATAAAGATGAATTTTCTATAAATATTATTTTGAATATTATGGAGTGAAATTGATATAATAGTTGTGGGTAATATTTATAAATTTTTGTAAAGTACGCAAGTTGTTATATAATATTCGATTGGTCTGAGAATATTCGCTTTTAACAGGAATATTAGTACAACCAAGACAATCATTGGTGGACCCTAATAACGGAATTATTGGTTGGATTGAGAAAACGACAAAAATACTTTTTTATAAAAATAACTATGGAAGTTTTACTGGTTAAATGTTGAAACACCTAAGTTAAAAAAATCGATGAATACGCATGGGTTGCATAGTAGCACACCAGGTATTAATTATTGATGCTTAAGTGATAAGTCACTTCGGTTTTGTTGGTATTATTAATGTAATAATATAGAAAATCTTTTTATATAAAATGTATACTTTTATAAAGTTATTCTATAAATAGAATATATTATATTCTATTATGCATAGTGTCGCATAAAGTGTCGTGATAGTATTTTGCATAAGTAAAATTTTTTATATAAAATGTAATACTTTTATAAAGCTATCTGCTTTATTAGACAATAATTAGAATATATTATATTTTATTATGCATAGTGTTTGCATAGTATAATCTTTTATAAAGTTATTCGTTTATTAGATTATAAATAGAATATATTATATTTTATTTTGCTTTAAATATGGATCGCCGATTAAAGTAAATCAATCTCAATCGTTCATCAAGTTAGTTACTATGCATTCCATTTTTCTATAAATAGAAGCTCATTCATTCATTATTTTCTTTCACGAATTCACTTGAAACTCTAGAGATAAACTATAGAGAGAAAGAAGAAAGTATTCTCGCTACTTCACTACTTATATATCCAAAGATTTTCTTCTTAAGGTAGGAATATTATTTGTTGTATTCGTAAGGGTGTTATTCTTTCTTATTCATGAAGGGAACTGTTGTTATTCCATTGCTTATTATTCTGTTAGAATAACTTCATATATGCTATGCTACCCTATACTTGGTGACATTCTTCTATTATTCCGCCTTTACTATTCTCATTGGAATATCCTGTTCAGACATTTTACGTTTGGACCTCGATTCCGTCCCTTATTAGTATTCATTGGAATAACCTATCTATCTTGATACTGCATGCATAGTGATTTCTGTTGTTATTCCATTCTTTATTATTCGTTGGAACATCCCGCTTGTCTGCAATTTTACCTTTGACCGGTTCCGTTATTTAGTATTCTCGTTGGAATAACCTATCTATGGGCAAATCACCGAATGCATGGTGATTTCTTTTGTTATTCCATTCTTTATTATACTCAAATTAGTTAAAGTTTTGACTTCTATACTCCATGAAATTAGTAGAATATCCTTGATATTTGCGCTTCATCCAAGATCTTTCATGGAAATATTCTTCCCATCATTCTTGAATTTTACTCTACAAAACAAAGATCATGTTGACAATTTGGACATTAGTAGTTCTTGGACAAATTAATTCTTGAACTTGTTTTATTGAATTCTTATATCATTGTCATCATCCTCATGTTTATATTATGTTGAAAGTCATCTCGTGGCACATGGTGTATAGATGAAATTGGTATGATTATGACCGTGGATTATTCTGTGTAATCATGACCGTAATGTTACAAATGATGTGGTAAAAGTCCTCATTGGCCCGTAGTAGTATTGATGGACAATTGTTGGCATGATCATGACCATTAATGAATACACAAATATTCTTGGCCCGTAGTGCATGGATAATTGTGGTCGGATACTAAAGAATATCCTCGGTCGTAGTTACAAGGTGATTCGATGATGTGGAATATTTATTAAGTTGAGTCTCAATATAACAAAGATGAAAAAACTTTTAAATCATAAAAGATAGTACATTTTATTTTCTACTTGACTTTTTTAATGGATTGTTTGTTCCGCTACGCTTAAACTTGATGTCTATTATATTTTATCGCTTTAACATTGTTGGAGACTAATGATAATTTATTCTCGCATTATCTTAGTTATAATATTTCTTCTTAGGCTAGTTGAGCTCACCCTTTTCTTTCACCGTTTTCTTCGTGAAATGAGAATATAAATTGACGAGTCTGGGAACGGAGTGATGGTCCGAGGATAGCATTAGTAGTCCTCACTATTCGTGAAATAGTGTGATAATAATTGTAATGAGGACTCCTTTTGAGTTTGTATAATCTCTAGTAGATAATATTTGTATTCAAACTCACAGCTTTATGTTTGTCATTGATTGTATACGATAGTTGTATTAGTAAGTTGTATTTGAATTTTGTACCATGTATCGGATTTACCCAAGATGGGTGATGTATACCTAATTTTGGGGCGCCATAATTGATATCAAAGCTTAGGGATATGATCCTCTGCTAAGATGTGAGACTGAGAACTAGGAGGGGAGAGACGGGAATTCCTTCGCTAGTATGACCTACTTAAATTTATTTTGTATTTAAATTGGTTGGTCGGGAGTTTAGAGATATTATGTTACATGTCAATTAACCTTTGTTTTGTGGCGATTCTGAAAATGACATCCGAAAATATTGAGAATAAAGAATGGAGCACAAGAGACCGCTGAGTCTCCACATATCAATAATCGTGAGAATGTGCATCAAGAAGCGCATAATCCTTATGCAAACAACAACACCGACCAAATGTTGAATGATGGATTGTTCGGAGGCTTTATGCAATTCATGCAACAATGACGTAGAGCGGCTCCTGTCCAAAATGTAGGTGGAAACACTTGAAACTCTCGGCGGTCACCGCTAAACAGATTCAAGGAGCTAGGACCACCGGAGTTTAAGGAGAGCCAAAACCACTTATGGCGTAAGCATGGATAAAGCGAGATAACCAAGATATTTGATGTCTTGGGATGCTCCGAGGAGCAAAAGTTCCTTTCACGCCTTTATGTTTAAGGCGGAGAGGCGATTCTTCGTGGAAATTCCAGAAACGTACTCAACTCCGCCGTGTTAAAGATGTCTTCGGGAGAAGTTCCAAGAGTCGCTCAACGACAAATACTTTCCCGGAAGTATTCGTCATACATGAAGGAGGTGGAGTTTATCAAATTGGAGCAAAATAATATAACCGTGTCACAATACAAGGCAAAATTTGCGAGTTATCCCGTTTATATCCCACTTGGTGGATAATGAAGAGAATGGCGCGAATGTTTTTAAGAGGTTTGAGTAGGAAATACGTCAACATCTTATTCCTCATAAACCGTGTTTGTATTCGGATGTTGTAAATAGGGCACCAAGAAAATGATAATACTAATGAGAAAGCGATCATCGGAAGCGGTGACAACAAGCGTGGAGGAATCAACAAAGCCGAAATGGTAACCACTTGGTGGTAATCGTGGCCAAAACAATAAGAATGGACATTTCAAGAAGAGGAGATTCAACAATGATGGAAAGACGTCCAACACCAAGACCACAGTTAAGGAAGGAGAAAGACCACTATCATATGCTTCAATCGCGGAAGGAGGGACACATCGGTCCCAAATTGTGCGATGCCAGTCCAAAGCATGTTATAATTGTAGAAGAGAAGGTCACTTAGCCCGATTTTGTCGCTCATCAAGACAAATTCAACTAGATGGAGGCACCAAAGGTTGTCCTAGAAAAGTCAAAGCCGGTAGTGCAAGGGAGAGCGTTTGTTGTGACCTCCCAAAGAGCAAGTGAACCCGAATGAGGTCATCACGGGTAAAAGCTTATCATAAACTCTAGCGAAGACTACACTTTATTTGATACCTGGATTCTACCCATTCTTTTATTTCTCTCTACATGCGTTCAACGATTAAATTTGACTCAGGAGAAATTAGACTTTGACTTTATCTGTGGAAACTCCGTTGGGAGAAACCTTCATTACATCCACTATTTATAAGTCTTGTTTGGTTCAAGTTGGTACCCACATATTACTTGTCGATCATTGCATTAAAAATACTTGCATTTGATGTAATTCTAGGGATTGATTGGTTAACTACTCATCATGTAAAAATTGATTATTTTCGTAAGGTTGTTAGCTTTCATATTCCTAATCGACCTATTATGTGAATTCAAGCAACCAAACCATTAAAATCAATCACTGTCATCTCAAGCCATAAATCTATTCGTTTATTGAAAAACGGATGTCAACCTTCTTAGCTCATGTCACAGATCTAAACAAATATACGTCAGTTTTGAATAATATTTCTATTGTTAATGAATTTCCGACGTATTCTCAAGAACTTCCCGGCCTACCCCGGAGCGTGAAATTGAATTTTTATCAACCTTGAACCCTAAGATAAAAAACCCATTTCCAAAGCCCCATATCGAATGGCTCTATTAAACTTCGTAAGTTAAAGACTCAACTGCAGGAATTGTTAGACATTGGCTTTATTCGTCCTAGTACTTCTCCTCGGGGTGCTCTGCTCTATTCGTGAAGAAGAAATATGGGAGTATGCGACTTTGTATTGATTATCTGGAGTCAATCATGTCACCATCAAAAATAGGTACCCATTGCCACGTATTGATGACTTGTTTGACCCGATTTGCAAGGAGCCAAATTCTTTTCAAAGATTGATCTTCGTTCTGATATCACCAATTGAAGATTAGAACCGATGATATTCCAAAGACGGCTTTAACTCCCTGCGGGCGGCATTATAAATTCTAGTCCATGTCCTTTCGATCGATTGACTAATGCTCCTCGCCACGCCACGGATATGATGAACCGAGTATTCAAAGAATATTTGGATCATTTTGTGGTCGTCTTTATTGATGACATCCTCATATATTCCAAAAGCCGTGAAGATCATGAGGAACACTTGAGGTTGATACTCCAAAAGCTTCGTGAATACAAGTTTTATGCCAAGTTGAAGAAATGTGAGTTCTGGCTTGAGGAAGTAGCATTCCTTGGGCACGTGGTATCAAGTCATGGAATATCTATTGACCCAAAGAAAGATTGAAGCTATTCAAAGTCGGGAGCAACCTAAATCGATGATCAAGAAGTACGTAGCTTTCTGGCTTAAATTTGGTTATTATCGGAGATTCGTAGAAGGTTTTTCTCGAATCGCTACTCCACTAACTCACCGACTTTGAAAGATACAAAGTTCGGTTGGATCGAGGAATGTGAGAAGAGTTTTCAAGAACTCAAGAGAGACTCATTTCAAGACTGTTACGACAATACCATCCGGTTCGGAGGATTTGTCATCTACAAAGGATGCTTCAGCAAAGGGTTAGGATATGTTCTCATGCAACATGGGAAAGTCATAGCTTATGCCTCACGACAACTCAAAGAATATGAGAGGAATTATCCTACTCACGACCTAGAGTTAGTAAATTTGTTGTCTTCGCACTTAAAATTTGGAGGCATTACTTGTATGGGGAGAAAGTGGAGATCTTTACGGATCATAAAAGCCTCAAATATTTCTTCACTCAAAAGGAACTCAACATGCGACAAACGATGTTGGCTTGAACTGCTGAAAGATTATGATCATACCATCCAATACCATCCTCGAAAACGAACGTGTAGTAGGTGGACGCGATTGAGTAGAAGATCATATGCGAACGCAGGTGCAATATTGTCAACGAAAGGTCCATTTTGTATGACTTGCAAAGGATGGAGATAGAGATAAAGACTCTGGGGACCCACGTGATGATGGCAAATATACGAGTAGAACCGACTTTAATTGATAAAATTAAAGTCGCTTCAAATTACGATCCAGAAATGATCGTATGAGGAAGAAAGTGCAAGAAGGTGCGATCTTTGGAAGCAAGAATCGATGAAGAAGGAATACTTGAGTCATCTCCGGACTTTGTGTTCCTAACGACCACGATTTAAAGTATAAAATCATGATGGAAGCGCACAACACACCATTTGCAATCCATCCTGGGAGTACCAAAATGTATCATGATCTTCGACATACATTTTGGTGGGGCAATATGAAGAGAGAGATAGCGTTGTTTATCTCAAGGTGTCTAACGTGTCAACAAGTCAAGGCGGAGCATCAAGTACCAAAAGGTCCATCGCAACCACTTGAAATTCCAGAATGGAAGTGGGAGCACATTACCATGGATTTCGTTACTGGTCTTCCAAGGCTTCTCAAGGCATAGATGCGATTTGGGTCATTGTTGATAGATTGACCAAGTCTACTCATTTCTTACCGATACGAGAGACTTATACACTTGAACATCTTGCTCAGATATGCATAAACGAGATTGTAAGATCGCATGGTATGCCAAAGATCCATAGTTTCGATCGAGACCCAAGATTCACTTCACGATTTTGGGTTAGTTTACAGAAAAGCTATGGGCACAGATTTACGATTTAGTTCTAAGATATCATCCTCGGATGGATCAGACGATCGGAGAGGACTATTCAAACTCTTGAAGATCTATTAAGACTCTGTGTCCTTGATTTCAAGGAAGTTGGGACAAGTTCTTACCATTGGTGGAGTTTTCTCCTACAACAACAGCTTATCAAGCAAGTATTGGCATGGCTCCATTCAAGCGTTGTATGGAAGAAAGTGTCGCTTCTCAAAGATATCTTTGGGATGAGGTTGGGTGAAGCAACGTTGTTGGGACCGGAGTTGGTACGTATGACTACGTAAAAGATTCAAACGATCCCAAGAACGTATAAAAACCTCACAAGATCGACAAAAAGAGTTATCTTTGGTCTTCATCGAAAGGGACGTGGAATTCGATATAGGAGATCATGTGTTGTTACGTGTTGCTCCATGGAAAGGGGTTAAGAGATTTGGAAAGAGAGGAAAGCTTAATCCTCGATTTATCGACCCATTTTTAATCCTTGATCGAGTAGGAACTGTGGCCTATAGACTCGCTTTACTGCCAAGTATGTCTCGTGTTCATAACGTTTTTCACATATTCATGTAACGTAAATATGTGGAAGACCCGAGCCACATTATAGAGTTAGAACCGGACGAAATAGTGGAAGATTTGACGTATGAAAAGGTTCCTGTTCAAATCTTGGATAAGAAAGAACATATTCTACGCACCAAGGTTATACTTCAAGTCAAAGTTTTGTGGAGAAATCACGATGTTGAGGAAATGACTTGGGAGTTAGAATCTGAAATGAAATCAAGGTATCCTTACCTCTTCGACATACCGTGTATCGTACCCTAATTTCGAGGGCGAAATTTCATAAGAAGGGAGATTGTAAAACCCCAACTTTTGAATAAAGATGAATTTTCTATAAATATTATTTTTGAATATTATGGAGTGAAATTGATATAATAGTTATGGGTAATATTTATAAATTTTACAAAAGTACGCAGTTGTTATATAATATTCGATTGGTTGGGGAATATTCGCTTTAACAGGAATATTAATACAACCACACAATCATTGGTGGACCCCTACAATGTAATTATTATCGGATTGATCGAAAAAACATAAAAATACTTTATGAAAATAACGGCGAAAGTTTTACCGTTAAGCTGTTGAAACACCCAAGGTGTTAAAATAGAATGTCTGGCGTGGTTGCATAAGTAGCGCTACGATATTAATTATTGATGCTTAAGTGATAAGTCACTCGATTTTGTTTGTATTATTAATGTAATAATACGTAAAATCTTTTATATAAAATGTAATACTTTTATAAAGTTATTCTATAAATAGAATATATTATATTATTATACATAGTATTGCATAAAGGTCTGCGTAGTGTTTTGCATAGTAAAATCTTTTTATATAAAAGTAATACTTTTATAAAGCTATCTATTTTATTAGACAATAATTAGAATATATTATATTTTATTATGCATAGTGTTTGCATAGTGCTTGCATAGTGTTTGCATAGTAAAATCTTTTATAAAGTTATTCGTTTTATTAGATTATAAATAGAATATATTATATTTTATTTTGCTTTAAATATGGACCGTCAGATTAAAGTAAATCAATCTCGACCGTTCATGAGTTAGTTACTATGCATTCCATTTTTCTATCAATAGAAGCTCATTCATTCATTATTTTCTTATGAATTCACTGAAACTCTAGAGAGATAAACTATAGAGAGAAAGAAGAAAGTATTCTCGCTACTTCACTACTTATATATCCGATTTTCTTCTTAAGGTAGGGAATATTATTTGTTGTATTTGTAAGGGGTGTTATTCTTTTCTTATTCATGAAGAGAACTGTTGTTATTCCATTGCTTATTATTATTCATTTGGAATAACTCAGATATCTGTGATACCCTATACTTGGTGACATTCTTCTATTATTCCGTCTTTACTATTACATTTGGAATATCACATCAGGCGCGTTTTCGCCAACTGATTCCGTCTTTATTATTACATTTGGAATATCCTCGTCACATGCGTTTTACTGCGGATCCGTTCCGTCTTTATTATTATTCTGTTGGAATATCACATGCACGTGCGTTTACGTCGGACTGATTCCATCCTTATTAGTATTCTTTGAATAACTTGTACTACAAGAAGTACCGCATGCATAGTGATTTCTGTTGTTATTCCATTCTTTATTATTCTGTTGAAACATCCCGTCGGTGCAAGAATTTACCTTTGACACAGTTCCGTTATTTAGTATTCTGCTTGGAATAACCTTCTCTATCTGGCACCGAATGCATGGTGATTTCTTTTGTTATTCCATTCTTTATTATACTCGAATAAGTTAAAGTTTTGACTTCTATACTCCATGAAATTAGTAGAATATCCTCGATATTTGCAAGCTTCATCCAAGATATCTTTTCATGGAAATATTCTTACGATCATTCTTGAATTTTATTCTACAAAGCGTTATCATGTTGACAATTTGGACATTAGTAGTTCTTGGACAAATTAATTCTTGAACTTGTTTTATTGAATTCTTATATCATTGTCATCATCCTCATGTTTATATTATATTGAAAGTCATCTCGTGGCTGTAGTGCATATATGGACTTGGTATGATTATGACGTGGATTATTCTATTGTAATCATGACCGTAATATTACAAATGATGTGGTAAAAGTCCTCATTGGCCGTAGTGCATTGATGGACGATTGTTGGCATGGTCATGACCATTAATGAATACACAAATATTCTTATGGCCCATAGTGCATGGATAATTGTGGTCGTCGATGATACTAAAGAATATCCTTGGTAGTAGTGCGGGGGTGATTCGATGATGTGAAATATTTATTAAAAGTTGAGTCTCGGCGATATGATGATGAAAACCTTTTAAATCATAAAAGATAGTAGATTTTATTTTCTACTTGACTCTTTTAATGGATTGCTTGTTCCACTGCAGTTAAACTTGATGTCTATTATATTTTATCAGTTTAACATTGTTGGAGACTAATGATAATTTATTCTGCATTATCTTGGTCATAATATTTCTTACTGGGCTAGTTGAGCTCACCCTTTCTTTCACTGTTCTCTTCAGGAAATGAGAATATAAATTGGGACGAGTCGGGAACAGAGTGATGGTCCGAGAGGATAGCATTAGTAGTCCTCACTATTACGTGAAATAGTGTGATAATAATTGTAATGAGGACTCCTTTTGAGTTTGTATAATCTCTAGTAGATAATATTTGTATTCAAACTCACGCTTTATGTTTGTCATATTATACACGACGATTTGTATTAGTAAGTTGTATTTGAATTACATACCGTATCTGACGACCCAAGATGGGTGATGTATACCTAATTTTGGGTCCTGGGAACTGCCTAGTTGTCATTATTGTGATTCTGTAATATTATTTATGAATAATTAATTATTAATTTATATGATGAGGAAATTAAATATTCATTTTATGTGGATATAGATGGAGAAAATTTTTACATTGACAATTGTTAAAAATCGATATTTTATCTTTTCTGATAAAATAATATTTTATTATATTATTATAATATAATAATGATGATATTTTTACAATGAATGTGTGATATATGAGTATATGAGGAGGAAGAGTATTTTTGTTGCATTAAATGATTAACACATGTTTTGTGTGTCAATGGACCCCATTTCTTGACTGAAATTTGATTATAAATTTGTAAAATCGTCCAGATGTGAATTTGATTCACTTTACATTTTGGAATTTGGGAAAACTTTCTTCTGTAAAGTTGTAGAGAATTGAATTTCCTATAAAAATTCGCGAGATTCGAATTTTCTAACAAAAGAGCTATTTATTATGAATTATTGAAGTTCTGAAGTTCCGAAATAATTATTTTTTAAAAGTTTTAAATTTGTTTTAAAAGAAAAACGTTTTTGTTGTTAGTTGGTGGGCTCATGTGTTGTTAAGCATGCTGAAATCTGAATTCAAAGGTTGGCGTAGACAAATTTTAATAATTATTATATTTTATTAAATTTTCTACTTTGGTGTTCTAAGCATTTTCCTATAAATAGGGTGCTTATGTTAGAATTGAAAATCACACCAGAAACTGAAATTTTCTCTCTCTATAATATCGAGCGTATTTTTGTGAGTATTTTAGTACTTCGAGTATTGCTATACGGTGCAAGTTCTTTTAGCACTATATCCAATATTCCATCAAATCTTTCTTCTTTTCCGAGGTAAGGGAGATTATTTTCTTCATAAATGATATTATTTCTTCATATCATTATGCCAAAATATTGGTTTGAACTTTTTATCAAATTTGGAACTTTTTCATGTCTCTGGTTACTATTCATGAGTTACTATTCATGAGTTACTATTCACGAGTTCTTATTCACGAAAAGTCTTATTCACGAAAGCATGATAATGTTTTTTGTGAAATTTCTATCTTTTTGGTGTCGAGTTATTATTCACGTATCAAGCACTATTCACGGAAAAATTAAGTTTTCTTCTCTGTGTCCAAGATTGTCTCATTATGATTCCTATCTTTGATTGGATCTATGTTTTGGTCTTCATTCTTGAATTTTACTCCACTCCCTGGTTATTTATGAAGTATTTTTGAACTTGGGTTGTTTAAAGTACGAATCCTTAATATTTGTTCTTTTGTTTCAATTTGGATTCGCTTTTCTTTAAAATATTTTGCATCATCCTCGGTCCTAAATGATGATATAACTGAATATCTTTGGCCTATAGTGCAAAGATGAATGATTTCTGATGAATATCTTTGGCTCGTAATGCAAAGATGACCTGTTGTTGAATATCTTTGGCATGTAGTGCAAAGATGACTTGTTGATGAATATCTTTGGCTGTAGTGCAAAGATGACTTGTTGATGAATATCTTTGGCCCGTAGTGCAAAGATGAATTTATTAGTAGGATTATGAACATGAACTGTGATTTGGTATAACCATGATCTTTGATGTTTCAGGTGATGAAAATTAACTTTGTCCTGGATGAGGAAAGGAATTTAGAACTACAATTACGATTATAAGTTATACACGTGATTGTGGACAGGAATTGTTGATTAATGTTACAGGGATAAAACATTGTTGATGGACTTTTAACATGGAGAAGATAATAGATTTTATAGTCTATTTGACTCTTCTAATGGATTGTTCGTTCAATTATGACTATGGTTGAAAAGTTTTATCATCTACCATATGTTCTAAATCTCGATTTATTCTTCGATGAAGTCTCATTGATAATGTAATTATCTTTAGTCATAATATTCTTTCTTGAGCTAGTTATTGTCTCACCCTTTTTTGCTTCAAAATTTCTTTTCAGTAATACGAGGAGATTGGCCAGGGGTGTGAGGGATAGAATCATGGTCTATAGATGTTGAGGTGTGGTGAATTTAACTTGGAAGGGTGTTTTGTCACTATCATACAAGATGTCTAATGACGACATACAACCTCGTGTCATTATAAGATGCGGGGTTGTACTCATCCACTTCTTTGAGTATATTTACAAGCACTACCTATATAATCTTGGTGTTTGTTTGGAGTATAATACCCAATTAGAGCAGTGGAGATAATGATATGTCGAGAGAAGACTCACCATTGGGAAGAATATGATAGTAATTTTCTCGTTTTTTTTTAGGGTCTATTAGGTCAACCAAGGATAATTACGTGGCCATATGATATCTATCATAACCTGAGACACATGGCCTCCCATGTACGAAGGTTTCCTTGAGCACTTCCCAAAGATTCTAATTTCTAAAACAGTTTTCGACTATACCTTTATGTAAGGTGTCATTATAAGGTGCTGTCCACGGTTGGGACATGAGTCACAGTTAGTATATATTTGTATTTAAACTCACAGTTTAAGTGTTGTCGTATCTTGCACGACAATTGTATTAATAAAGTTGTAGTTGTTTTCTGTACCATGTATTTGGCAACTCAGAATGGGTTGGATGGAATGGACCTATTTTGGGGTTGTCACAAAACATCATTCCGACCACTATCCCCGCATTTTCACAAGTACAGATACCAACCACCCAAAGCTTCGTCCAACAAACAAACCAAAAAACACAATCGATACATAATTTACATGATGCCAGTGTACATCAACCAATTTATGTACCATACACACGGCCAATGCCGCCATACATCACAACACCACAGAGAGTCCATACCACGAGCCAATATGTGACAAAGGATGATATGATCGATGTGATCAATCAACTACATAGGCAGACATCCCGACCTTTGGAGTTAGACTTCACTCCACCTTACCCGGCACATATTCGAAGATAACCTTACCTGGCAGGGTATATCGAGCAATCCCCGCAATTTCCAAAATACAATGGGGAGAAAGGAAATACCAAGGAACACATTGCCAGGTTCACTAAAATCAGGGTAAAAAAAGGGTATTCGGGAAGAATATATTGATATGGGTCGTAATTGATGTAAACTCGTCGAACTTCACCACACCACGACATTTTCATATTTCGGTATATATGTTTTCCGGGATCACACTCCAAATAATTAATATCTCATTCATTACTTTCAATTCTTGATTGTTTTAGAAAATGTTGTTCTTATTCAGGCGTAAGCAGATATATTTGAACATTAGGCTCAGGGGTAAGTAAAGATGTGTCAACATGATTTGATTGCTTTCTCTTGAAAAATGAATCATAAGTATATATGTGATTTTCCCATGCATGATTCTAAAACAAAAAATAAAAAAATTCAATTAACTACACTACAAGAATGAGTTAATCAATATTATTGGGCCACTCATTGAACTTTTTAATAATAAAATTTTCATAAATTTGTAATCAAGTAAGTAAGGAAAATTAACATATACAATATTATGATCACTCATTAAACTTTAAAAAATTAAAATATTAAGTTTCATAAAATAAATAAAGAATAAAAAAAATTAAATAAGGGTTTTAGTTGATTACCTGGATATAAATGTATCATCCAATTAATTAGAATAATACATATATAATATTATATTTCAATTATACAAACATGCAATTATAATGAATTTAATAATAAAATTAGTTTGCAATGAAAAACGATTTTGTGAACAACTTAATAAATAAACAAGTGAACTAATTTACAAAAATTTAAACTTTGGAGGCCATGGCTAGCTTCGTCCCTGAGAGAGAATAACTGCTAGCTAAACTGGTATTCCCCTTCCCCCTATAATAATAAATATACTTAGTATATATTATTTAATAATGTGTTAGAGATCTCACGTAATTTATAATTTGAAATTAAAAATATATTTACTATTTTGAAACGAATTAATTAAGAAAAATTATATTTTTAATTTTAAAATGAAAAATATTAATTTAAGAAAGTGAACCCAAAATATATATATATATATATATATATATATATATATATATATATATATGGGGTAAATGACTATCACAATCACCACTGTAAACCATTATTTTCCGCCATCATCGTCATGGCCCATGCGTCGATTAATGTGTGTATGAGCGAGTGAGTGAGAGAGAGATGGATGGATAAGTAGATTCATGAATATAAATGATGGAAGGAATTATTGAGGAGAGCATCAAGAAAATGAAGACTCTGTATAAATTAAATTAAAGGGTATTTCTTTTCTGTTGGAATTTATATAAAAATATATATTTATATATATATACATGTATAGAAGAAGCATATCCATCAAAATTTAATATTTGTTCTGTGTTTTACATGCATGCAGATGCTGATGCTGCCGCTGCTGCGTGCGGTTAAGGGAATGGAAGGGACGGACATGCTCATGCATGCATTCTAAAAGAAGGCAGACGTGCTGAAACCAATGATAAATGCATGCGTCCTTCCTTTCAATAATTCAAACCTAAAATATACTAGCTCCACGTACTAACTAGCAAGTAGGTTGATGATATTATAGGGATCCGGTTAGCATGAAGTTTAATTTTTGGTAAGTTAATCAATTGACCAATATACTGCTGACACATATAGAACATCGCATGCGTGTGATCAGCACTCTATTGGTCAATTGACCAACTTACTCAAAAATAAATTTCATGCTAACTACTTACATATTATACCTACCTACATATAGGTTGATAAACGATAACCCGAAAATTCATATCCGTCTACATCCGTATTAAAAAAACGAATATTATTTGTATTCAAAAAATACAAATTTATCCATATTCGCTTTTATGGTATTCGCAAATTAATAATGGATACGAATATGGTGCATTTTCGCAATCGTTTTAACATTCAACCATAAATGTATTCGATGGATAGCAAATATCCAGTATTCGTTAATAGATTCGTATTCGTATTCAAAATTTGTATATGAATAACTTATATATATATTGGTTATGAATAACCAACTAAGATAAATTATACGTTGTAGGGAACTCTCT
Organism: Panax ginseng; assembly: GCA_020205605.1. NCBI lineage: Eukaryota > Viridiplantae > Streptophyta > Magnoliopsida > Apiales > Araliaceae > Panax > Panax ginseng. The sequence continues at coordinate 138,384,439 of CM035145.1, read as the reverse complement.
TACATCGTTCGATGCGCAAATGAACGGCTAAGATCAGTTGTAAGGATAATATTATCCTTATAATTTTTCAAATGACTTTCCTTATATAATAGTAATTAGTTTTTACTATCATACAAAAATTATTTTAAAAAAATGTCATTTCACTTTTAAGAAGGAAGAAATGACACTTTTAAATATAATGTTACTAAACTAAAATTAATTTATTTAATTTTAATTAATACATTCATTGAAAATGCTATTAATTAATTTGATAATTTTTCTAAAATGTTTAAATTTTGATTGATTTTTATGATCAATTAATGATGATGAAGTGTGACATTTTCCTCCCCTTTATGATTATATATTCGGATATTATTTTGAATACAAGGATAACACTTTTAATATCTGCCAAATACCGAATATGAATATGAATAGGGTATCAGTTTTTCGGATATGAATATATTATAACACTGTATTCGGCTTTTTATATATCCGTTTACGGTTCTACCTGCATACATCTATGGGAAAATTGAATATAATAAGGTATACTAATTTTAATTAGCTATAATATATTTTTAAAGTGATATTTTTTGACGTTTTCTTTCAAATGTAATGGTATATATAAATGATGAAAACATCAAAAAATAAGAGATTATCTTTTTCTAGGAACTTTTCTAATTAATGTAAGACCCTCTTATTTAAAATAAAAAAAAATTAATACATCTATATATGCTATTGAAATTATACTAAAATTTTAAATAATACATAGATCAATGGGTTATATTCAAATTATACTGAAATTCCAATATATTAATACCGAAATTACAAACACAACCAAAACCTGCTATTAATTAAGTTTTACAAGCCTACAAGAAACAAAACCTGAACCAGGCCAGGTACTTTAGTTTTCGGTCAATTTGGTTTTGGACTTTCAGCTTGAGCCTGAGTAGACATGCACAACAAGTGGATCTATGCCTTAGGTTTTAACCAACCAAACCAGACCTTCTACTTTGGTTAGTCAGGCCTTGGTATCTGGGATGTGGCCTGATTAGGCTTAAAGGTCAAGCCCAAAAGTCGGGCCTGTGCTGGTCTAGTTCCCACCCCCTCCCCCCACCACCACCACCCCAACCCCATTTTTCTCTTTTAATGTTAAATATTAAATAAAATATATTAAATAAAATAATAAATGTAAAAATAAAAATTTTAATATAGAACTAGAGTATTTAGAAGAAACTAACTTAATTATTATTAATATTTAATATTAAAAGTTAGTTATTGATGTATTAATGGTAGTATTTTTAATATTAAAAGTAACAAGAAATATTAATAAAATTTTAATGTTAAATATTAGTATTTACAAGAACTAATTTATTATTAATATTAAAACTTATTAGAATTTACAATTTTTAGGGTAATGATTTATATGTCAACAAATTTATGATGAATTAAGTTGAATTCCTGACTTATGTAAAATTTTAAATGATAAGATAAAATAAATTAAAGTGAGATCATTCTTAATTTCTATCTATACACATCCGTCACTATTTATTATCAACATAAATTTGTCGTCATATATAGCATGACTATGAGTGGAACTGGAACTAAAATAATTTTTTATATGAACTCCCCTTTTCTTTTGCTGTTTGCTTCCATTAATTCATCTGTTATTTACTGATATTTCAATGCCCCCAGGCCCCAAGTTGCATTTTTTTCTCCGTTGAATCCTGATGAATGGCTGACAATAACTGTGAACTGTGTTAAGTTTAGTACAACATTAATACAAACAAATAAATAAGAGTTTCCAACATATGACGACAAAATTATATCGATTGCAAATACAATATGGATATGTGTCTTGTATGCATAGGATATAAAGAAATTAAGAGTGACCCCATCCTAATTTATTCTATTATCACTTAAAGTTTTACGTTATCATAATTCAGTTTAAATCATACATTTGTCGACGTATAAATCATTTCACAACAAAAACACACAATATTCTATGCTGCTCTACTCATATTGCTAAGAATTACCCCCACCATATTATATCAAGTTATCACCAATAAGACCTCTATTTGAATAGCAATAAACATAATTTAGAATTCCCATAATTCCTAGTTCCATAAACATATATATACCTATCCCAAAATTCAATTTAATTTCTGCAAATCAGATACAAAATTTGAAGCTGCAAAAGCAGCAGAGCCACCAACAACACAAACCACAGCAACAACAACTTGCAGTCCTATTTGCCAGGGGTATTCCTCCGGGACAATGTAGGCACAAAAGGGTTTAAAAGCAGCAGCCCCAAGCTCAGGCTCAAGAGGGCTGCTGGGGTTCCTGGATCGGTTGCTGCTGAAAGGACTCCAAGCTCTTCGGCTTTTGAGAGCAGGCCGAGTTTCTCTATTGAAGAAAGGGAAAGGCCAGCTTTTTCTGCTGCTGAAAGTAATCCGGCTTTTTCTGCTTTACTTAGGAGTTTCAATTGCTCCACCCTTGTTAGGAGCTTGATTGCTGGTGTGGAGGTTGAAGAACTGATTCGAGGGCCTTTTTCGCCCAAAGGAAAGACTGTTGTAGCCTGAAGATAACAAGGTCTACTACATTACCTATCAGAAATTGTGAAATCTTGTGGTTGTGGGGCAAAACATTTAGACTATAAATGACATTAAATGTAATCTAGATAAAATGAATACTACAAGTCTACAATGTCATCACACACCACTAATACATTTCTTCCTCATGTGAGGGAGGGATCAAAAGTCTCTAGTTTTACAAATGTATTTCTGATTTTGGAACAGACGGGGCGACAATTTATACTGAAACTATATAGGGCTTATTCGTTTTGGGGTAATTGAAAAGTGAATTTAGTTGCTTTTAAACTCGTGTTTGGCTTTTTAGTGTTTGCGAGTTTTGTTTAGGGTTGAAGTGAATGAATTTCGAGGTAAAGTTAATTTTATTTTTAGTTTAAAAAGTGGGAGGATTTTAAGGATGCAAAAAGAGGCTTACATGATTACCTAAAGTAATCTTTCAAAATAAATCATATCATTTATTACATTAATATATAAGTAATATAATAATAATGTTGTTTAAAAATAAAAAATGTTTTCCCTTCACTTCCCTCTTTCTAAACTCAAGAAAAATATAATTAAAATCTCCACTTCCCTTTCTTTCTAAATCTCAAATACATGACAAGAGATAATTATAATCACTTCTCTTCCATTCCCCTCCCCTCCCCTCCCCTCCAAACTCACAAACACACTAAAAAAATCTTATTCTTAACACACTAAAAAAACTTGTTCTTCTAGACATAATTTTTGAAGTCTCAACTCACAAATCCACCTTTTAAGCTCCAAACTCACCCCCACCATTTTGGTGTGGTGAGTTTGGGGCTTATCACTTATCAGCCTCCCAAACGCACCAAAAACGAACAAGCCCATATTCTATTATAGCAATGTGGAATACTTCTTCTGTTCCAGCTTTAGGTGGAAATACAAAAGGCTCTGATTTGGAATGTTATTGGGTTTATTTAATAAATAAAGTTGTATTTTGGCATTTAACAGTAATAAAGATTCAAATTTTTTCTTTAAAAAAGCTACTTAATTATAATCAAAATCTTACTGACCTTTTTGGAGCCAACAGTTTTAGTAGCTGATGGAAGAGGCTTCTGGGTAGCCATGGATTGGACTAGAAGTGCCATGAATATCTATCTCCCTTTCTTTGTGTATTTTGACAGCTTAAAGATTAATAAATAAAAGCCTCAGATATGAACTTTTGAGTGATGCACAAAGAAAGAGAGAATGCTGGCATATGGATTGAATTCTTTTGCTGCTTTAGCTGTTGTCCACGTGTCAGGCTTTGTGTGGATCTTCTCTCTCATCTTCTTGATACAGGATTGTTTGGAAGGTAGGATTCTGTTATCCTTCATTCAGGATTATGTAAACCCGGGTCTGATATATCCATACTCCCTTACTTGAATTTTGACCTCCAAGGCTATTAATGTTGTTAAAGTGTGCTTCGTGAGATAGAGGAGAGAAATAAATGATTTTTATCATGTGACATATTTTATTAAATTAATAAAGGTAAAAGTGAATTTATAAATATTTATATCTAAAGGGAAGTGATTAAAAATATATATTATTCCCGATTGTTAGACAAAAATGTTTACAAATTATTTTTTTCATATTTTTTAGATTCGATTACGGTGAAGTAAATTTATGATAAGTTTTTCAAGTTGTTTGTCTGATCTTGTGTATGACGAAAAAGATGATCTCTCAATCTGCGTGTCAAGATCAGATTTATATGGATCTGAACTTACAATAAAGTTTACTTCATGTTAATCACTTCCATTTTCTTTTGTCTTCCCTTATCCTTTTTAGCATTCAATTACTTATTGTGAACGAAAAAGAAGAAAATAAATTGGGAAAATTAAAATACAAGAATTTAAATGCCAAAGATAGTTTCACTTCTTAATAAAATTATGAAAAATTATATTACTGCATCCATTTTAAAATATAAGATTAATGTTGATATTTATTTTAGTGCGGGAGTAGTATTTTAGTATATTTTTTTAAAAGTTTTATCTGTCATGTCTCTCTTATCATAATCCATATTCCATAAAACGAATATTCTTTAAAAAGCATGTAAATCCGCAAGCTAAGAATCTGCAATCCAACAAATAGCTTATCATGGGATATCATCTGATATATATCATTTTGGCCCCGTCCTTAACGGGTACATTACATATATACAAGTATATTTAGAGAATATGAACGTCTAATCGTTTAGGAAGAAAAGAAGTCAAAAACCACACGCAAACAGAAAGAGAAGAGGAGTCAACGCCATGGTTTCATCTGGTAAGCATTTCCAATCCAGACCCAAACCCAGATTTTTTTGATTCGTTTATGTTTTCATTTTACGTATAAAAATGGCTGAATTTGTATTTTTAATATACATGGGTCTGTTGTTCTTCGATAGTTTAGATGTTTATATTTTTTTTAATTAGATTAGACCCTTTTCTCTTTTATTGGGTGATCTGAATTTGAATGCTAAAACAAATTGTTTCTGGGTAAAATTTAGTTGGTTATATATTTTTTTTGTCATTGATCCAAGTCTCAAAATTTATAGGCAGCAACTAATTTATGACTGGTTTAGTGAGTTGATTTACTGATTTTGTGGCATTCTGTTACTGATTTGCTTAAGTTGCTATACAATGAGGGGAAGAGCCTAGCTCTAACTCAGTAACTCAGAGCTCATATGAGAAGTTATTCAATTACCCCCTAAAGTGGTTATTCGGGCAAAGAGCTCAGTAGCTCAGAGCTACGGATAGGCAAGACCTTAGGGCCGGTTTGTTTCGCTCTTAATAGGGCTGAATGGCTCTGAATCTGAAGGATTCAGCCATTCAGACTGTTTGATTATAAATTTTGAAATCTGAATTTGCCTTAATCCATCTGAGCGATTCTTGTCAAAAAATTGGGCTGAATCAGCTGAATAACAAGTTTTACCCAAATAACCTCTTGTTGCTCTCTCTTCTCTGCATCTCCATCTCCATCTTCTCATCGCTGGTCCATTTCTTGCTATGATACTTCGACTCCATTGTGGCTGAACAAAACAGAAGCCACAAACTCACCACCATGGCCGGCGGAGATTTCACTACCGTTGCCGGAGACTCCACCACAAACACCGTCGCTGGAGATTTCACCACCATGGCCGGCGGACATAGCTTCGGATCTCCGCCGCTGACCGTTGGGTGAATTCGCTTCTTCATCTTCTTCCTCTTACTTGGCCGTGACTTTGATCCCAAAATTTCTTATATTATTCGTGTCGATAGTAAATGGGTTCAATTATATTGTATGCATATCGAGTAGTAATTTCTTATATTTTCTTTAATTATGCGTATGTCGGTAGAGGTTCAATTAGTAAATGGGTCATTTTAATTTTACCTCCAGACTTTATATACAATAATGGGTATAATTAGTAAACTCTTATATTGCGAGCTTACAAGCCATATAAATTATCGATATTGCGAGCTTATATTACGAGGGGTAAAATAGTAAAAATCTTTATTATTGGATATTTTCGGACATATCAATTATCAAACAACTTTTTTCATTCAGATTCAGATTTAGTTCATTCAGATTCAGATTTAGTTCATTCAGATTCAAATTCATTCAGTTTTTATCAAACAGCCCCTTACTCTATTCCTGAATAGCGGCCTTGGGGAGAGTGAGGCCGATACGACTTTCTCCCTGCTACACTTCCCCCTCGGGGGAGGTTCCTTGAGAGGCGTTCCGTGCATACAAGGAGTAGAGCTTCCTCTTGTTAAAAGGAAAAGAGTGTCCTAACTCGGAAGGAACTACTCACTCCTAGCTTGTTCGGATCCCCCGCCTAGGGTATCCTCACTTAGAGCTAAGAACTCAAAGCAGAACTCCTTGGGTAGCCTACAGTCCATACAAAGGGGAGAGCTTATACTTATGCAGACCTATCCCATTGGGTCACTCGTTCACTACCCCAGATGTACGCCTTCCCTAGCACTTTGGGCTAACGGGAGGGTACTCGGAGTCAACTCCTCATTCACAGTATAAACAAAACTCAATGAACACCTTCGTTTGGTCGTCCATTTAGGACTCCCTTCGCTTTTTTGCTACTCTTGTAGTAGATAAAATGGTTATTATAGAAGAGAAGCAGCTTTTGTAATTGAAAGTGCTTTTAAGTTATGATATGATGTAGCATTGGAATCTTTGTTTTCGGTCTAAGAAAAGTTGTAATCTATTTGTTGAAAGAAAGTGATGGCCTTAGCTCTGATACTATGTTAAAGTATCCAACCTGAAACCAATTGGCTTATCATATCTTTATTTTCTAAGCAAATCCGGAACATACCATTTGGAAGCGATTCAGTAATTAAACCTTCATGAATCCATTTTTGTTCTTTCATTCCAGGTAAAGCCTCCTTGAAGTATCAATTGATGGAGGAGGAACGATATTAGACAACCCTCCCCTTTTCTTCTTTTTTTCACAATGAGGAAGTTTTAGACCCATGGACGCTTGGTGATGAAGATCTTTTCAAAAGATGCCTTATGAATTTCTTTTCATTTGTTAGACACTATGACTTGTAAATGTAGTGTTGTTTCATTTCAAAGTCAAGAAGAGGAAATGTCTAAATACTGCATCAATGTGATTTGCTGCATTCACCTTCTGTGTGTTGCTGGTATTTTTTTTTTGTGCATTTTCATTGTTCATTTACTGTAAACTTGAGTGATCTGAAATTCTTTTGGTAATGCACAAACTATATTGCAGGTGTTGTCCCTTTAATTTTCTGCTACTCCTTATTGGGTGTTCTGCAAGACCTCTTTATCCACTCCCTAGCAGAAGGAATGATAAAACTAAACAACCCCTTCAAACTTTCCGTCCATTCAATATAGCACACCGAGGTTCAAATGGGGAACTTCCTGAAGAAACGGCTGCTGCATATATGGTACATTTCTTTCATACATGGTATATGTTTCCCTGTTTGCAAATCCGTATATTTCTTTTCCTGTATATTTGAGATCTATGAATTTTCAAATCATCCAACCAACATAAAGATGCAATAAAACATAGAGCAATTTGGGAAGGGTTAAGTTTCATTTTCTACTTTTTTCCCTTTAGTTTAGTTGCTTAACATACATGTAGACTTCCAGAAAGTGGACAAAAAAATAAATATATAATAGACTGTGATTGTAACCACAATTAACACCAAGTTAGAGTTTGATATCTGGTCCTTAAAGCTCTATCACAGGCTGCTTAGTTGGCATGTGTATGCTTTGCTACACTTAATAGAGATTAAAATTTGAAGTGTATTGCATTTTCTTCGTACTTGATATAGCTCCTCTTTATATGGTTAATGTGCCTTTAACACTAAATATTCTTGCAGAGGGCTATTGAAGAGGGTGCGGACTTCATAGAAACAGATATTCTAGCCTCCAAAGATGGTGCTCTTATATGCTTCCATGATGTATTCCTTGATGACATGACTGATATAGCCGAACACAAAGAGTTTGCAAATCGAAAGAGGACCTACGATGTACAAGGAATCAACACAACTGGCTATTTTACTGGTTAGACACCACCCTATTTAGCATTATTTACGTTACAATCAATGCTTACCATGGTGTTTCTTGTTACATGAATATATGCTTTGCGTATGAATATACAAGTATTAGCATAATCATCTCATTATCTTCTATCCCCCTCCTTTTGTAAGTTTTCTGTGCACCACTTTTGCAAGGATTTCATTTAATTAAAATGTTTGAAATTTGTTTAATCAAAATGCAGTTGATTTCACTCTCAACGAACTAAAGTCATTAAGGTTGAAGCAGAGGTACCCATTCCGTGACCAACAACATAATGGTCAGTTTCCTCAAATCATGAACTTTGAATTATTTATTTTCTTCGGTTTTGGATCTTTTTATCACCTTCTTATTATCAACATTTATCTTGCAATCTTATTTGAATATGCTGATATTGCAACCTGACACAATTCATAGTAAGAAAAGCTTAAAATCGGAAGTTGTCATACTCTAACATAGAAAATTCCCCTCACCATGAACATTTTCTAGTGCAAAATCTTACCTCTTAAAATATAATTAGTAGTGCAAAACTTTCCCAAAATGTACAGTTTTGCACTACTAATTGTACCACGAGGTAGTGGTTTACTATATTGTAAAGTAATGCACCATATCTCCACAAAGCAATAAACTTAGGTACAGTTTTGCATTTTAGTCTTCTACTTGTCATGCGATTGGATTAGTTTTCTTTTATACAAGTCCCCTATGTGAACAGTTGATTATTACCTTTTCTTAAATGGTAATGGTATCTTTGTTCTTATTCTGAGTTTTTATCATATGAAAGTTATTCTTTAATATGTAGAAAACAGCATTAGCCCAATCACTCTCTGTCTAGAGTAATATCTTTTTGAACTGGATTCGTCACAGTTGGAGCTATTTCTTCTTATATTTGCTTCATTAATTTATCAAAGTACTCGTGCCGATTTGCTCATTTTTGTAATAAACATGATTAATTAGTATGAACTTAATGAAGTAATTTAAGTCGATGTAAATCAAACCGGAAATAATCATTCTACATTCTCTAAAGAAAGTACAAGAACTTAATGATTACTAACTTTAGTATATCTTTTTACTTGTGGCATGCTATTCCCTTTTAGTGATTGATAAGGATTATGGTATATTTTCCGGTCATAAACAATTGTTATAATCAATTTCTTTGTTCAATACTCTGCAGGAAAATTTTCTCTCATTACTTTTGAAGAGTTTATTTCAATTGCACTGGATGCACCCAGAGTAGTTGGAATATATCCAGAGATTAAAAATCCAGTACTGATCAACCAGCATGTGGGTAACATATTTCCTTCAATGCCGCTACAAAATATTTAGAAAGAAGAAAATGGCTGCTTTAAATTAGAAAATTGCTGATGGATCAACTAACTATATTATATCATAGATGGTGCTTTCTTCATTTCTAAATTTTTGCTGTTGCATTCAACAGGTAAAATGGCCAGGTGGTAAGAAATTTGAAGACAAATTTGTTGAGACACTTGAGAAGTATGGATACAGAGGCTCATATTTGTCAAAGCACTGGTTAAAACAACCTGCATTTATTCAGTCCTTTGCCCCGACATCACTTATTTACATTTCGAACCAGACGGATCTGCCTAAGATCTTCTTAATTGATGATGTAACTATTCCATGTCAAGACACAAATCAGGTTTCTCTTTTCTGCTTTACACTTGAGGTTACTATAATCAGTCCTAATATGCAAAGAGAAATTTCATCAACCTAGATTTACCAGAATGTTGTGGTGGACCAGAAGATACACAGATTCCATCTAATATTTAACTCTTTTTCATCATTTAGTTGATAAAAGAACATGCCGATAATCACTAATTTTGATGTCTGTTAATGCACTGTAACTGTTTATTCCAATTTAATTCATGATTTCTTTGCTAAAATAAAGAATGATTTTTGCAGTCTTTTTCGGAAATTACTTCGGATAGTTACCTTGACTTCATAAAGGAATACGTAGTGGGCATTGGACCTTGGAAGGATACACTGTGTCCTGAATTAAATAATTATCTGCAAACACCTACTGACCTTGTCGCCAGAGCACATGCCCATGACTTACAGGTACTTGTGCTGTTTGAACCTTATCCTGTGGTTAATTTTAATAAGGTGACAAGATATGCAATGTCCCATCAATATTCATAATATTGCATTCTGTTTCATTAGTATTTATGGTCATGATTTGATATGTATTCAGACTTGCAAGACATCATACAAATAGAACCGACTCAACAGAAAATTTCTATATGTTAATTAGGGTCTTTTTTTTCTGCTAAATTTGTTTGTATATTAAAATGCAAAAAAAATAAGGATGTTACAATCAAGCTCAAAACATAGTCCTAACTCCCATGGAGACTATAACACCTAGTTAAAGACTAGGAAACCCAAAACCTAACATAATTGAGTAATCCCACAATCCGAGGTTAGGTTAAGAAATTTAACAAATTCATTAACTACGGTATACGTTTAGGTGTGTTCATTGAATGAAAATAACCTCCATTGCACCATGGCATAGATGCTGCTTCTTTGGGTAACATTAAAATTGAAGTGCAATTGGTGAATTCTTTGGAAGTATCACGTCAACTTGATAGTTGATTTTCCACGCTCTGAAGTCAATAAATCTCTATATATTGCAAAAAGGGCAGCATAACGATTAGCCTCAAATCATATTAGGACCTAGTAATGAACTTTGCTGGTTATAGGCAAGCAATGGGTACGTGGGACACTTAATCACCTAATAATATGCATCAATTTATTTAATTATGAAAAGCTTTTTAAATTTTCCTTGTATTGTTTTAGTGAAGTTCTTCAGGAACCTTGAAAGACGGATATAAATCTTTTGACAGTGTAATCGAGTCTCTCAGCCAAAAGCATATATAATTTGAAAGCATTTCACAACTTTTGAAATAACATTTGGTCATCTGTTAGTAAATTCAAAGATATTGTCTGATATTCATATTATGGTTTGGATATATATATATATATGTATGTATATATATATATATATATGTATGTATGTATATATGTGTGTGTGTAATACTTTTTGTAGGAAAATTAGATATAAATGAAAACAGTCATGTTGGCTTACTGGCTTGGCTTGCACAGATCACAATCCTATTCAATGTGTTTCATAAACTGCAACACATTCTGTTTTCCTTTTAGATTTGCTTGACTATGGTTTATCTTTTCATTTCCATACATGCATGCTAAGATATTAGCTCGTCATGTTAATTTCTTTCAGGTGCACCCATACACCTTCAGGAATGAGAACTCCTTCTTACATTTCAACTATAGTCAAGATCCATATCTCGAATATGATTACTGGTTAAACACGGTAGGTGTGGATGGACTCTTTACAGACTTCACCGGCAGCCTCCACAGATTCCAAGAATGGACATCCCCTTTCAATTCTCGCGATGATGCTTCTACCTTGTTGCATAAGATTACGTCGATGATCTCAAAGTACGGGAAGAAGACATAACATGGTCAAATGGCCACGGTACTCATTTATCTTCCCGTGTAATTTTATGGAAAAATAAATATGCTTATAAATTTCATTGAGCATTGATTTCATTAATAAAAAGCTAGCAGTTTTTAGGTTTGTTTCGACTCCATTATCATGCTTCTTTCTTACAACTCTCTCGTGAAAAAATTCCAATTTATTTTGCAGCCATTTTTATAGTACATGTTTTGCCAAAACCTCGTCATGTCTTGCCAAAACCTCGTCATTTCTTTACGTTTTCAACCTTGTTAAAATGTTGTATAACTTTAGATGCGCAGCGGCAGGATCCGATTTTTCAAATGTGGGACCCTCAAGAACAATGAATTTATTTTTTTAGGCAACAACATTGGTGGTTGTAAATTTATTCTTTTTTATATTTAGCTAAAATGCTATTATTATTCATTCATTTTTCTGGTAAGAAGAAACTACTACTAATTACTCTCTCACCGTTCCGAATTATAAAATTAATATTGATTTTTTAAAAGTCAATTCGATATATTTTCAAATTTAAAATTGATATGATCCATTGAAATTATAAAAACAAATAAAAATTATAACTAGTAGTTTTTTTTTTTGAATAGTTAATGACATTCATAATTGTATTGAATTTATATTAATTTTAAATTTAAAATATTTAAAATTAATTTTTAAAAAGTTAATACTAATCTTATAATTTGATATGAGTGAATACAATGTTTTACTTTTCACTGGTAAAGAAATTCAACTTTTTCTTAGTAAATGGTTTAATACAGGGACCCTTTTCAATCTCTCTCACTATATAGACATCTTGTAATATGTGCCATAATATGTACACAATTTAGAGCAAAACTCAATATTTGACATGATAAAATACTCCAATCCAGGCTATCCAGCTCCTTAAAGAATTCAGCAAGGAGTTGCAAATTCCACTCCCTCTATATTCTTTGTGTTGGTAATCTCTTCTTTGAATTTACAAGGATCTTTTGAACTAAAGATTCATATCTAGGAAATTGCCAAACCATGGCACAACATCTAGATGCAAAATTTAACAACCAATTTTACAACAAAACTGAATATATAAAACAAATAACATAATAAACTAATGCAGATTTAGATAAAAAGATTATAGATGCTTAAATGCAACATAAGTTTTGCAAAATAACCCAATAATGTGATCTAGAGAACACTTTTCACAAGCACTAGTTTGATAAACATTAGCATTCACTCCTAACTTAATCTGATGTCAAGGTTCAAAAAATATTTCATAAGCATTCACTATGAAGAAACTTTCATCTTGGAAACCTCTTCCAGCAAAAATCTGGATTCAGCTGCATAATCAACAGGAGCAACAGCTCTCACTGTAATCCTCTGGCGCTTCTCATTATTGTACTCCTGTGGAGTAACGCTAACTCGAAAAAGGTGAGGCACCCATGTAGCTTCTTTTAGCTTCATTTGATAAGGATTTCCTTCTCCCTCCTAAAACCAAAAAATCACAACTAAACTCAATTCATTTTCATAAAAAAAATAGCTTTTTTTGTACAACGAACAACAAAAGGCAAATAATAGAAACCGTCTTCACAAGGGATGTATAATGTATAGCTAGAATAGAGCAGCTAGTGATAAGAAGCAATAAGGTCATCAATTTGGTTGCATGTAAAGTTTGTACCTGTGATTTCAACTTGTCAAGCTCATCTGCAGAGCACCCGACTAGTTTTTCAGCTTGTTCATTAAAAACGGACACCCAAGCTTCACCACTTGCATCAGAAACTTTTGCAACCATTATATATCTGGAAATGGGAAGGAAAAAAAAACACTTAGATTAGGCATTTGCAAAAACAGCTTTTAGAAAAAACTTGTACAGCTAAAAAATTGCAGGAGTTTTCTCAAACCTCAAACTGCATTCGTCATCATTCTTCTGGCATCCTTCACACCAAAACCCAGATCCAATAGCTTGAGTAACTTTCTTGCTGCATGTCTTGCAAGCTCGATACCACATTGACTGATCTGGTTTGATTAGGCTTATATAGACTTTTGTGCTGAAAAATGCAGGCTGCAACATAAACAGATTCGCATATTCAGATATATTCACTGATCTGCTTTTATCTCCTACTAATCATTTATTCTTTTTTGCATGTTAAGAAGTAAGAACTGAACTGATGATAAAGAACTTTAGACTGTCAATTCTACTCCAGATTAGGAGGTTTGTGGTTTCTAAATTCTTCAGAAGTTCAGTGCTATAATACCTTCTCCTCACCCAAGGTTGGGTTAGATGTTATATAGGAAAGGGATACTCTGTCAGAGTACATGGATCGACCTCCACTCTTTGTTGAGGGGCTCAAGCCAGAACCAACAGAAGCCATTGAACTTTCTTTGCCTTCAGAATCATACCTGTTGCAAAGAACAATGGGTATAAGACTAAAGAAGTGCTATCAAAACAACAAATAACCTCATCAGTTATTGGTCAGCAACTTACCAGGATTTCAACTTCTTTGATTCAGGTGTCTCTGGGTTTACCACAATAACGCTTCTGCTCAATGATGACAAAGATACACCTATAGTAACAAAACAAAACAAAAAGAGCTCTATTACCACTTTGAATCTATGATATGCATTATTTGGGTTAAATTATCATGGTTCTAGAAAATTCAGATTACCTTGGAAGTCTCCAACTTTAAGGGATTTGATTGCAACTATGGGAGATTTATCAGCAATATCCAACAGTTCTTGTCCAACACTAGTAGCAAGATCATTCCATAGGGAAACCACGACAGTCTTCTTACTGCAAATAGTGTGCCATATAATTAACACACAACAACAACAAAGGGGCAAAATTTGTCGTTAAACTTTCTAAAAGAAAGTCTTACGTCTCATCTGCAATAGTTATGTCACGCTTTGGGATAGTCTCATTGTTAATTTTCCTTCGAATACTCATTGTAGGAGATACATTTTGCACCACACCAATAACATCTACAATTTATAACCATGGAGAAAATCATGTTTCTGAAAGATGTCAATAACATAAGAAAATAAATCAAAGTCTACAAGTGGGCAATCTTACCAACAAGCTCTTTCAGATTGACATATGGTCCCAACTGATCGATAGGAACAAAATTAAATTTTGTTTCAGGGATGATAGTTGCTTCTTCACTGGCCTCCTCCACTAGCGAATACTCGTTCAAAGTCATTTCATAATCGTTTGGTACCGTCTTGAACTGCTTGTTAGCAACTTTTAGAGTTCCCTTTGATATGTAATAGACCTTCCCCAGCTGAAACTTGTCATAGAACTTCCTTGCAGCCTCATTAAACATTGTTGCTTGAATTTGTGTACCCTGTACCATTAAAATTAGTTCACTGCCTCAATCAGTCTACAGCCTACTAAAAACATACAATATTACTGACTTGATGAAAATAATACATAATATTTGTTAAAAGTATTTTTGACTTACATCTTCATCTGTCAACTCTACATTGAAAACACAACCTTCCCCTTTGTTATTCTTATAAAAGCGCATGGTTCCTTTGTTTGTAACCCGAACCTTTATGGTCCAATTTCCTAGATATGGATTCAAAGAAACAAGTGGATGAACTCTTCGAGTCATTGCCATTCGTGCAGCAGGGGCCATACTAAAATTCACAAAACATAAGTGTTACTTCCAAGACCAAACCATAAATTTTAACACTTGGACATTAAAAATTATACAATGTTTACTTGCTCCTTGGCTTTAATAATTACATATAATAGCAATGTACACTATCAGAAAACACTTACTTTCCATTTTGTTCATGAACTATTTGTGCAGCTGATTTAGTAACCACTTCTTGCTTTGGCTTCAAAATGATGCCAGGCACTTGCCTGTTTACACCACTCTTGACTTCCATTTCTTGTTTAGGCATCAATGCAATCCCTGATTCCTCATTTTTCACAACAATGTTAATTTCTGCTTCAAGCGGGGGAGACACAACCTCACATTTTGTTACAATGAGATACCTAAAACAGTAAAAAAAAAGCACATTATATTTCCTCTAAATTAATTTGCCAAAAAAAGTACCAAGAATTTTTTTAAACTAATGATGGATAATTAAAGAATTCTCACTGTTTATTCTTAAGCGGAATATCATTGAGTGTATAATCAAGAACACAAATAAGTCCCAAGTTCTGAATGTTCCCATAGATTACTTCAGATGACAAACTAGATGGGAACATTCCATCAAGCTTCATCTTCCCATCATTAGCTATAAACCTGCAACAATCAAAATGCCTTTTCAATTATAGATTAAGAAAGACCAAATTAAACAAAGAGAACCAAAAACCCAGTAAAATATGTCTGTTACTGTTAATGATTTGAAAATCTATTCCTCGGTGAAATGAAGATAACTCATTTCTTAGATATAACAACAAATCTATTTGTTTGCAGGATCAATGCAAGACTTTTCAGATCTATTAAATCACTACAACCAAATGCAAATAATTGTATCAATTCAAATACAACTCAGATTTACTTTTTCTTCTATAAACCCAAAAACCCACCATGTAAAATACACCATATACAGAAATGGAAAAGAGAAATCTAGATTTTCATTCCACATAATCCAAAAGAAAAGACCAAAAACCTTATGAAGGTAAAATACAAAGAGAAGGTGAATCACCTGAATCTGTTATTTCCGGTAAGTTTGAGATCAAGCACTTGAACTATAATTTCGGGAATATCAGATGAATCTGGAGATGGGTTTGATAGAATAGTTGAAATCGCATCTGGGCTTACTGATTTCGCCATTTTTTTTCTTTCTATTTCTTACTCCCTCTCTATAAGTAAACAATTTCTGGAGGCAAAAGAAAAACAACGAGAAGATCAACAAGAACAATATTTTCTCTCTCCTCTTTGGGTTTTAGCAGAATGAAGAATTTGTTGCTCCCATTTTCGTTCTTGTATTGGTGGGGGGTTTTGGCGCGGGTTAATGAATTCGAGCTTTGAATAACTTTCTATTTTCCGCGGCAAATTGTACTCCAGTCTCCATTTACTTTCCTGTTCCCGCCAGAATTGAAGATTTGGAGTAAATACCTAGTGTGCCCCTATGATTTATATCAAATATCCGAATGAACAATTGAAAATATATATATACTTTTTAGTTGACTAGGAGTCCATAGACCATGGTCACTTGGTCAGTTGGTAAAATTGAAATATATAGAAACATGTCCAATATATATTATTATAATATATTGAAGATGATGATGACCTACAAATCATTTATGAGGGCAAGGATGGATATAGAAGCTATCTTTACAATCAGATATTCTCTTACCTACCCATGATGGCATACCATCGAGCTCAAATTCTGAAATCATGGGACCACATGTTTTGGAACTTCAAGGAATATCCAGCAATCACAGTTCTGGCTCACGGATTTTTAGGGGAAGTCATCTTCATGGCCCGATTCTGAGACCATTCCTCATCAAATGCCAAACCTGAGGTATTGACTATCCCTACAAGCTTTAGAGTTAATCATCTGCCATCATCTTCGTTTAGCTAATTCTATGAATTTTCTAAATGGCTGAAAGTGATTCTTAACCCATTAAATCAGTTTCCAGTTGCAGAATCCCAAAATTCTGTAATTGAAGAACCAGAAGAAATCAACCTTACCCTGCTCCCTCAAATAACCAACTCTACGATTCCGGACTCGAAGCCAAATCGTAGAGTCAAAACATGAAATCGTAGAATCACCAATCCCAAATGTCCAAACTCAAGCTCCTCCAACCGATATACCATCCTCCTCATCGTGGCGATTATTTCGGTCTTGATCTTTGCTTTGTCTGACTTGCAAGCTCAATCTCCACCAAGAACCCCTCGAATGGACAATCCTCGATCAACTGATACTTTCCCACCCAACCCACCAGGATGATCTGAAAAAAAACTTCGAGCAAATGATCAAGTCCATCGAAGCGAAGCCCGAATCTCACTCGACCTTCCGAACATCCATTGAATCAAATGATCTGGCTATGAACAAATTTCCTAATCTGATGAATCTGCCCGGAGCTCACTACTGAAGCTAAGGGAAATTATCAAAGAAATTACGAAGAGTATATCGAGCCGGAGATGAGATCCATTTTCGAGTTCTTGCCAAACAAAGAGAGGCTATCTTAAGATCTGAAAAAAAACGAAGATCGTCGACATCAAATTATGTTGGACAATATTCTCAACTGAAAGCTTACATTTATGACTTCCGGAAATCTTATGCCAATCGGGAGAAGCGTAATGATCACGATTCTTACAGATCCTCCCAAAACAAAGAAGCTAGAAATTTGAAAAAGCGGATCGAGGAGAATAGGGAGGACATTGCTCAAACTCAAAGCCACTCAACGAAGCTTGTCCAAGGAGTAAATAAAATTTGTCTGCCGATATTCGAACCCTTGATCTTTGACATAAAGGGGAGAATAAGAAAGGAAAGGAGATCGAGGAAGCGAAGGCGAGGCGAGAGGAGGTTATGCAATTTAAGAAAGGGAAGCCTCCTGCAGACCATCACATCATCGGACTCAACGATCTGGTCGTGAGACAATTGTATCGGCTATTCCTCACGAGTCATGAGAGCCGACTCCTAGCTCATGCAAGACGTGACTACTATCTGCATCCGAATGCCAATGGAGATCCTGCGTTCATGCATTGAAACATGAAGAGAATCTAATTCTAAGTCTAAGTGAAATTTGGAAGAGTTAGCGAGAAATGAGGAAACTCGAAAGAAGAAGAGAAGGAGAGAGTATGCAAATCCACCTCCACACGAGACCAAGAAAAATGCGAGAGATAAGTTAAAAGTTTAATGTTTTATTGATGTAATGTTATATTGTAATATCTTCTGATCATCAATAAATTCATACTTATTCTCTAGAAATTTCAGCTGCTCACTAAAATACTAAGTCATGTTTAAATTCCTGCAAATGCATCTAGTCACTAATAATTATGACAACAAATCTCCTTGGTTATGTCAACATCAAATAGGGAGAGATTGTTGAGAGAATGCATATTATGATTTGATGTTTTAATGCATGTGTTCATGATTATTTGTAAGGTCCTTTAAAGAATATATGTCTGAGGACTTAGTGGCATGATCAAAATTGTTAGGTTGATCTAAGCTTTCAACGTGTATCATTACTCTTTCTGAATGTATAGATAGAAAGATCAAAACCGTTAGGTTGATCTTGAGATGTAATAGATTAGTCTTGAAGAAATCGTAGTGCATCAATCGATCGACATTCACAGGTCGCCGGCGTAAAACGTGAAACTGAAGATCGAGTGTGCTTGCCTTGAAGGGGACTCTTCGAAAATCGTAGAGTGGTCCCAACGTTCACCAAGCTAACTCCACGATCGTGGTGTCTTTGAAGGAAGCGTGAAGTTTATAAGTCAACGATCGTAGTGTGGTCTCGGAACGTGAGTCAACAACACGAGCAAGAGAAGATCGTGAGTGCGTGAAAGTTTAAGAGAAATCGTAGTGTTCTCGATTTGATAGCATCGTAGTATCATGAAGTCAAAGCCACTACGATCTTAACAAAGTGAATATCACGATCGAATCGTAGAGCATCATCATCTCTACGAGGAAAGCGTCAAGCCTCATGAGTTATTAATTCAACATACGAGGAATGGATCCTGAATCTTTGCGGTTACTCATCGGTCCAGAATATATGAAATATCCTTGGTATCTGCAACAAAGAAGCGTATTGAAGAAGCTAAGGATAATACTATGGATAAGAGGGACAAAATACCTTTTTTCGGTGGTAGGTGAGAAAGCGACTGCGATGTCGGTGAGCGAAATGCGAGAATTGGATATGTGCGAGAAATGTCTCCATCGCAGACGCGAAAGTTCGAAGCATTTAATGCCACAACGGATTTTTCAACATCACATATATACTGAATCGAATGTATGAGAGAGAAAAAATAAGCAAGCAATAAAACATTCAACGTGAAGAATTCTCTAAGGCTCGACTCTCGACGATCCGAGATATTGAAAAGCTTCTAAGCTACTCGGATCTTAACGAACCAAAGGCTTACACACAAAGCTGAGTAAGAACCTTGAGCACGCAACAACAACAACCATCAATCAACTGAAGAAGAGTACCAAGTCTGCTGGACTTGAAGAGTTAAATAGTTAATCGTAAAGAAAGCCAAGTCTGCTGGACTTGAAGAGTTCAAGTGAACTAGAAGTTCTACATCTTCTTTGGTCTGAAGGAATCTGTGTGATTCAGAAGATTGTAAAAGACATCCTTAGTGGATATCCTACTCGTTGAGTAGAAGAGTGGACTAGGAGCTTTGAGTGCTCTGAACCACTTAAAAACAACTGTGTCATCTATATCTGCTATAACTGCTATATCTGCTATAACTGCCTTACTCGCTCATAACTCCATTGCTTGGTTAAGAAGATTAAAACAAATACTAATTCCGCTAAGTTTTAATCACTATCTAAGAACAAGTTTAAAATAAAAAAGATTTTCAAATATCTATTCAACCCCCCTTCTAGATAACTTGTGCCTACTAAGAACTAAAATTTGTCCCCATATAAGTATGTGTGGTGGTGGGGTGTGTGGGTCAAATTAGTATTAAAAAAAAACTTTAAACCCATCTTAATCAATTCATAATTCAGCTATCACTGATGAAATAATACAAATTGTATCTAAAAAAGTGTCTTCTATTTTTAAAATATAATAGTTCAACTACAATAAAATATATGAGAATACATTAATTGAAATATACTTTTTCTAGTATTTTTAGTGACAAAATTTTCAATTAAATGTTCAAAATCAAATTTATCCATCATATCCTTCTTGATGCACATGACTGCCAACTCATATAACCTTTCTTGTGTCATAGTCACAAGAATAGTCATATAACATTTGTAAATTTTTTTGTATATATATATATATATATATATATATATATATATATATATATATATATATTTTTTTTTTTTTTTAATTTCACATAATCACATATATGTGGAGTCGTCGGACCAGTCCATTCATGAACAAATATATATATACTATATTAAAAAAAAAATTAAGGCCTCTTCAATGATGTGGTGCCTTATATTCTAATGTTCTTGTAAAACAACCTTGGTGCAAAGCATTGCCACTTCAATCTTGTGTGTTTTATGAATTTATGAACAATTTTCTTTAAATAAAAAGAGAAGTTCTATCATAAATAAGAAAATACAGAGCAAGAGAGGATAAAATAGCCATACACAAAAACAAGTAGTAAAAAATATCATGACTATCTATGAAGCACAACTTGCCAGCCAATCTCTATTTAAATTTCATAACGAAATTTTGAGGAAATGAAATTTATCAATCAGCAACAAAAAAATTCTTACATTCTACACCCCCAACAAAAGAAAATCCCCCACCATTAAATCAAACCCCCCAAACCCACCCTACTTTCTTCAACGAATATTGGACAAAGAACAAAAAGATGAGAAAGTAAAACTAGTTGAAAATTGTAAGATGGAGGTATAAGTACACTAGTCCTGTTGTCCAACATATTAACATCCTTCTACAAGTTGTGCAGTGTATGCAACTTGTGAGTCAATATACCCTACTCTGTAAAGATCCAATAACATGATTGAGAAAAATTCAAGAATTCTACTAAAATCATATTGTCAAACAAAACCCAATGGCTACATGCATACATAGAAGAATTCATTCTACTTTTGATTCAACAAGTATTTGTATCAACAACTACTTGGTTCTTCCTTGTTGCAGGGTGGAGGAATTCCCTTCTTTCTTTGATACAAGGCAAACTCGAATGAACATTTTTGGTGCTTCAAGAACCGGGTGTGGAGATTCCAGCAAATCAACAGCTCTAATCAGCAAAATGGGCGACATGAGAACCATGAAAACCAGCCAGCCTTGTCAGCCTCCGGAGTTGCTGCTGCTGGACTCTTGGGCTCTTGTTCTTGTGTTGTATTTGACTGCGACTGCACCTTTAACTTTGATCCGCTACCTACTGCTAATGAATTACTTTTGTCTACACCCCTTCATTTGAAAAGGGAAAGGAAAATCGGTTCAGTTTTCTGTCTCTCCCCCATCCTAAACTTAAACATGTCGAGAAATACAGTAAAAAAATAAAAATAAAACACCTACTCAATAGTGTATCTGCCATATATGAAACAATAGTTACTTTTTATTTAATGTTCATTTCCATCTGTTAACTAGAATGAGGAAAGCAATTATCATGTAGATATTGCATTTTGTATATAGCACATGCACAACTCATTTTCAGATATATAGACGCGTAAAATCACTTCTTAATTAATCAGTTATTCAGTTATAAAAAGAGCATGCATTTTATAGTAGGGCGAAAAGATTAAGTGTGGTTAGGAGGCTTACGCTGAAAATGCAAAAGATTTGGTACTGGTGCTGCCATCAGAATTACGAACAATTCGCCCTCCAGAAACAGATTTTTCTTCTTTTTGATCATCGGCACATTCCCTAAGGACCTCCTTCATGGTCTCAACAGCTACACCTAACTCGGCACTTTTCTTCAAGTCAGTTGTTTCAGTATTCAGGGTCTGAGAGTAACTGAACATCTGAACCGACGTAGAAGGTTCTGCAGGCGTGGTCAGCTCTTCAGGTCTCATTCCCAGCTCCCCAGATCTCATATCCAGCTCTCCAGGTCTCATTCCCAGCTCCCCATATCTCATCTCCAGCTCTCCAGATTTCATGCTTAGCTCTCCGGATTTCATGCCCAACTCCCCAGATTTCCAAAAAAGGTCTTCTTTTATAAAACTCATATTTCCCATATGAATACTGAACAAGGACTCGTTAGAAGCAACACTCCAGTCCACCGGGGCATTAGACTTGGTTCTAGCAAATACAGAAGATGGTATCCTATATTTAGAATCGCGCTTCATCACTTGGGTAGGAGGTGAAACTGTTGTTGCCTCACTGTCTGACCTCCAGTCAAGAATAGGAGGATCAATAAATTCTGGCGATTGAGCAGAAACTGGCACTTGATTATCGGGTGATTCAAGTTTGGGAGTATAAATCTCGGAAACATTATCTTCACTGCTATATCCAGAGGCTAATTCAGCAGCCTCTTTCACTTCAACCGATGTAGTAGTGCTTAGAGGGGGCTTATCAGTGTCATTGTTGTCCTCTTGGACTGGATTTTCCAATGGAGATTCAGAAGAATCAGAAGATGGCGAGGAAACTAATTTTTTGCCTGAGGTGGCTACATCAAGTTTATTGATAGCAGCAGGAGAATGTACTTCTAAATCACCATTTGTCCTGGTCTCATGTTCTGACACCATAAGCAAAGATGCCTGGTTTGATTCAGTATTCCAAGTTTCCATGTCAAATCACCTGGATTTCTGCTAGAGATTAAAAAATATACAAACCAAGTTTATTATAAAGATTTTTGACCTTCCAAGAATGCAAACTTGGATAAATTCCCATATTATTGTAGAAATTTGCACACTTAACCCCTTGCTGATATGCTTACATAATTAAGAAAGACAAATTACATGAAAGCAATAAAACATATCAATTAGGGGAGCTCGAGAAAAACAGACTAAATTTTTTCAAAAAATAAGCTTAATTAGGAAAGCAAGTCCAATTATCAGGCAAACTCTCCATTTGATAACCAACACATACAAATATATATCTATAATACTTCCTCCATCCCAATATGAGTTTCCCATTTAACATTTCCTCTCCTTACATCAAACCTTAACATGCTAAAAACAAGTCGAATGGGACTCTCATTTTGGGAAGAAAGGTGCACTACTAATCAACAATGGAGATGGGTTGTGAAAAATTAATTATTGTCAAAATGTGGGAGATAAAATTGTCCAGAACAAATTATATATTAATCTAAATAAACAAACCAAGCCCATGGGACAAAAATGAATGAAAAGAATCATACCATAAGACTAAATTTTTGCGGAGAGGAGAATAGAAGAGAAGAGATGCACACAAAGTTGGCTGAATGGCCAAATTAGCCAATCAGCAGACTTTTCCCCCACTCTCCCCTGAATCTGCCAATCAATAGAAAATGGTTAAAGAAAATGAATTTAGAGAGAGGAGAGAGAACGAGAGAAGGGAAAACTGAGGGGGTATCTGAGAGAGAAAGAAGTGGAAAAGACTCAAGGGTCAGCCTACGATATAGGCGTTTCTCTCTAGAATAACTGATTCTTGGTCATTTTGGGGCGCCAATTACCAAACACCAACTAACTTCTTACCCTTTGGGCATCATTTTTCAAACCCTTTCTAATCTTGCTTTTTTATGTTCCTCAATTTCAATCTTTTGGGGAATTTTTGACATTAACTCTCTCTCTCTCTCTCTCTATGAACACTAGTCTTTTGGGGCATTTTTTTCATTATATATTGCATGCTTGTTTGCAAGAATCGTATTAGGAATATGATTATTAATGTCAAGTGTCTTATTTATTTTTAAATAAATAATTATATGCGGACAAAATAATTGGACTAAAAAGAACAAGATGAATTTGTTTTAACGAACAATTTGACAATACAATTCATTTGTTCTTCCAATTCAATTATCCTGACCTGTCATAGGATTAATACTCTCGAGATTATAATCTTTACAAACAAATATAACCTAAGAGTATAATATATATTTGGGACTGCATTTATCATCTCCCCTTTAATTTATTCAGGAACTATGCAAACAAATAAAATTATAAATTATTTTTCTATTAATAGTAACAACAATATTTACTCTTAAATTTTTTATATTTTTTCATTAAAATGTGCAAATTGTTTTGTACCGTGATTTGTTACATTTAATTTACTCCTTTTTCAACCATCACCATCATATATTAAAAATGGCCCCTACTAAAAAGATAAAGGGGTTAAAAATTGAATCTTTTAAATATAATTTTCAAGAATATGGGTCACAATTTGATGTTATTTCAACATCTTATATGGAGTAATAATTTGACATTTGACAATATAAAAAATTATTTCAATCTATCAGCTCAACATGTTTTCTTGAAGCTACCAAGGCTTCAATGTTGTGCCTCTTGAATTTAAGCAAATAAATGGCTATTGGATTTCATTAACCATAGAGATTCTGCAAAATGTTCTCCAAGATATAAGATGTCTTGTGTGTGGAAGACATTGATACCCTCAGGTTGCTTCTTGAGGAGCCAAGAAGCCAACTCATGAAGAGAACAGACAAAATATTTCTTTTGATGTCTATAACTGACATTGATGCTCAAAATCAACCTGAATCGTCAAACTAACTTTTATAATGATGGTTCATTAAGGCGGCTAATATTGCCAGAGCAAAAATGGTGTTGCCAGAACAACTGTAAAAGTGTCGCAAAATGTATATTTGCCCTGGTAACATCATTATTTTTGCTCTGGCAATATCAACAATTTTCATTACAGAATATCTTCATGATGAACAACATCCATTACATGGTCAAAAAAGTCGACGACTCTAAATTTAGGACATTTTTCTGGCTACGAATGGATCTGAAAATCGTACTGAGAAACTCTGGCATCATGCAACAACCTACAAGAGAAACACTTGGAGCCCTGCACTTCCTTGCTTGCAGACCTTCCATACATTCCAAACCTTCATCAGTAGAAGCTCAACATCTGTAAGGGACAAATACACCAAGTACACTACAGATGATTTGGAAAATTATATCATGCATCTCTTTCAAGGGTATCCAAAAACATTGCATATCTGGAGGAGGTGACGTGAAGCTAGAATGCTTCCTCCTTCCATGCTTTTTTTTATATTTCTTATTTTCATCATCTCTTCAAGTGCTGATAATTTCGCTCATCTATATTTCAACAAACATTGTATTAATGATGGGTAAAAGATGAGGACCACCATCTCTTGTTAAGCCATTTTATACTCTCGCATCAGCGATTTTTTACTTGTACTGTGAATTTACAGTAGACAGACGCAGAGAAGAGAGAAACAACAATACAAGATATCAATTCAAGATGAGAACTTGATGAAATGATTGTTACTTCTTAATCTTTCCTTTCAAACATTAGTTTACTTTTCCGTTTAGTGGTGAATGAGTTTTAACAAAAGGCAGAGAAGACTGGTGCTGATATACAAAAAGCAAATGAAGTAAATGTCCAAGGAACTTCTTGTATGTGAATTCATTTTATAATGAATATCCCCATTCAACATGTACAAGTCTCTCACGCTGCTTGACTTCTTGATTAGAAAAATAACAAAATACAATTAAATACATGACAATATTTCAGTTCAGGTTTGCTGATTGAGACTAGCACATACCGCGCAAAGGGATATCACATTCATATGCAAAAGATCCTTCTATCTATGATTAAAATGTCAAAGGTTGTCCTTGATACGGTGAAAAGGTAAGGGCTAAGAAGGCCTAACATCACTCGGCACCAGAAAACAAGTTTTCCAACTTCACTGAGTTACTTTATAGTAATGCTAATCTGATGCAACGAGGTTAATTTTTATTCAAATGATGGTGTGTTGATGATTAATTCTGAAAATGTATTATTAACAGTTTATTTCAGCTTTTATGATCTTAATGTATTTAAAATTTTCTATTTTTAATCTTTTCTTCTTAGTTCTTTATAATTTTTATAAATGGAATAGAGGTTATCAGGCCCTCTTAGAACATCTGATTAATCCCAAGGGTACACAACCCACCCCAGAGGAGCATTGCACCAGTTGAGTCGATACTAGTACAAGTGAAGAATAGTACAGGTGCTGAAATAACAATGTTAATCATTTTCTTTTTTCATGCCGTTAAGGTACTTCACCTTCTCCATTATGTAAGTTTTTTTGGCTGCAGCTTGTGAAGCAACTGCTTACTTGTTTAAAGTAAGTTTAAATTATATATTCTTATACACACTGTTCCAAATAAATTAGATCTAAAAAATAAATTACAGGTCAAAATCATGAGAGCACAGTTATTAGATAGAGTTTGGAATCAAGCTTGAAAATAGGAGTTTCCTACTCCACATATACTGGTAACTGGAAGTAAACTAATGAAAGTATAAAGTTTCTTAGGTTAAGTTGTGCTTTCTCAAGAACAGTTATCTTCCAAACTTTCATAATGGAGCCTATTATTCATGTTAATGAAAAAGTATAGTTCACAATAATTGGGAACTCTTTTCTCTAAACTTAATCTCGAATCCAACTGTCTCATGCTTCCAAAACTGCCGATCTGGCTAGAAACCATAAACCTCTCAATAAATTTAAAAACTCATGCAACCGCATAGTCGCTTTTAGAGGTATCTAGTAGGTATTAGGTAGAGATCTTCACTAGCCTGCATCATGTTATGTGAACTGCTAGAATTCTCCAATAACCTGCTTCAGTTTTCCTCGTAGGTCACTTCTTAGCTTTTTCGTCACCTCTTTTTCTTACCCTTCCTATTTAGGTTAATCTTTTATAAAGTTATTACTGCTATTCTTCTCAATACACCTTCAATTGGTTTTGCTCCTGTTTAAAGTTAGTGATAAGTGGTAATTTAATTGGAAACATATGACAACAATTTTAAAATCAAGAAGAAAAAAATGTTGTTAGGAAGCTGTTACATTACAGTTTTTTGACACGTTTTATATCAATAAAATGAAGGGTGACTATAAGAACACTTGAACAAGTGATACAAATTGCATTAACAGACTGTAAATTCCTTCCTCAATTTAAAAAGATAATATTTCTAGAACATCAAAAGGTTCACAGAACATTGTACAACAAAAGCTTCAAGTAATAGCCGAGTCAACAGATAAAACAACACACCTAGCAAAACGGACACCGGAAGAGCAGGCAAAGCTTTCTGATAAAATGCAAGGAGCACCAGAGTAATGCCAAGACCAGCTATAATAGCAAGATAACATGCATAAACTGTCATGAAATCATACATTGCAGCCCTACCAACTAACACGCTGTAGAATGATGAAGTCCCCAGCCCCAGCTTGATGGCACCGGATGATCCCAACCCAATTCCTCTAGCACCAAATTTTCAGTTGGCACCACCTCTTGCGCTAAATGCATCTGCACATTAATTCTACGCTCAATTAATGGTGCAGTAAGCTCAGAAATCCCTCCTGAAACATGCCCCTCTTCGGCATTGACCAAATTACTTTCATTTTGACCACTTCCATTAGAAATGTACGTCCCAAGAGATGAATTCAAACCCGAAACTGAACTGACATTCGAATCCAAGTTAGGCACAGTGTTTGAATTCTCATTCAAATTATAATCAACACTCCGCGTCTCTCTCCATAACCGCCTTTGAGTTGCATCACTATTAGGAGCCAAATCATTAGCTGTAACTGGCCGACCCTCATAAACCAATGCCGGGATATCTTCATCCCTGGACATTGCAAGATCAACCAAGAGCCTCAAAGGCCCACCCGGCAACAAAACAGCAGCAAGATCGTACAATGACATGGCAACCAAAAGCATCCAAGTGGTCCATTCAGGCAAAAGAGTAAACCAGTAAGCAACCAACATCCCAATAACAACCAAATACCCTTGTGTCACAAATATGGCCATTTTAGTCATAAACACAGTCAACACTCCCACAACAGTAAAATTCAACAGAATCAACAAAAATGTAACACAATCCACCGGAAAACTGAAATATTGGTTCAAGAACAGAGCAATTTCACCCCCCATAAATCCCAAAACGAGAAAAGAAGAGAAACCCATGTAGTATTTCAAGAATTTGGTGCATCTAAAGTAGAAAAGGAGTACCAATAAGAAGGTAACAACAGTGACAACAGCAACAAACACAAGTGAATTCAAAAAAGCACCTTCAAATTTGTTCCAAATTGAGTCTGAATTGTCCTCAGTGTAAGCAATAGTGGCTATGGTGGTAATTGATGGAGATGATGAGTTTGAGTCATTGTTCAGTATGGAAACTAGAAGAACTACCAAGAACATACAAATTGAGACTGGAGTTACAATTCTGATGATTTCTTCACCCAGTGATTCAAGAATGCTTCGGGGTTTTGGGTTTTGGGCCATTTGGGTTTCTAAGATTTAGATCGTAATTTTCAAAGATGGAAAATTTTATGAAGGTTTGGTTTTTGGTAGATCATTTATAAGGGAAGAGTTCTCTGCCGTTTGATTGAAAGAAGAATATGCTTGATGAGTAACCATGGAGTATGTTTGGTATCATAGGTGATTTCAGGGATAATAACATGATTTCTTTTCCTTTTCCTTATTTCTTTTCCCTTTTCTTTTTATTAATTTCCTTTTCGTTTATCTCTATGTTGAAAAGGTTTTCTCAAGTATGAGAGATTCACAAATTTTTGTAAGTTTATTTATTTTTTATATAAAATTTATGAATAACAGACTTAAACATGTGATAGTGCACTTTTTTTTAGTGAATGATAAAAGTAGACATTGTTCAATCTTATCACTTTTTTGTTTTTTCTAATTTTTTCCTTTTTATAGAATCTATAGCGACACTTTTGTTATGAAAATAATATTTTCATTATTTTAATTTCCTATTCTCAAATCAATTTTCTCTCTATGTTGAAAAGTTTAAGAAAATTTAAAGTCTTTTAAGGAAAATATATGAAATTAATGAGAGGTCTCGAGTTTGATTCACCATTAAAATTTTAACCAAAGATGAATTTTTAATTTACATAAACTTTCAACCAATCACAAAACGTTTATTTATATAAAATTTATTGAACCTAAAAAGTTGAAATAATACAACAACTTAAATGTGACATGTGATAGTGAACTTTTTCTTCAAAAAAAGAGTAATGATTGAATATTATTATAAGGGCTCCCAACTTTTTATAAATAACAAATAGCATATA
Source organism: Panax ginseng (assembly GCA_020205605.1). Lineage (NCBI taxonomy): Eukaryota > Viridiplantae > Streptophyta > Magnoliopsida > Apiales > Araliaceae > Panax > Panax ginseng. The sequence continues at coordinate 138,355,076 of CM035145.1, read as the reverse complement.
TTAGGACACTAAAAATTTTTAATTATAGAGATTGACAATCTTCAATTTACGTTAATCAAGACTAGGTCCTTTTCCGACGATCACTAAGTTCTTTCTCAAAACAATCTTAAGAACGCATCCACATCGATAAATTGCATTCTAGAATTTTTCTTTTAGGTGATAACCCCAAGATTTAAACCCAATAAATCAAAAAAAAAAAATAGCAAACATTCTTGATCACCAGGTCAATTACTATTAAGTTATGGTCTTTAATATAATGATCTTGTATTTTATTGTAAAAAAATATTATGTGTGTTATACCCCTAAATTGGAGCTTCAAAAATTATTTGCATAAAAACATGTGACATTGTCACTAAACTCTTTAAGGCTCTTTTAGTAAACCAAATTAAGTTAATATTTATCCTACAAAAAATATTATCAAAAACAAAATAATGATTTAGTCACCATAAAGATAATACTAAAAATATATACAAAATCATCTATTACTTATACTTATTATAATAGTAAAAACAATAAAATTGTATGAATTAACAAAAATATTTTGGTTACTCCTAAACTAAGTTGACTCATAAAATTATTCTTGAATTTACAACCACTGATCCATAACCAACGTTGTAAATTTTAGTTTATCCTTACAACAAATCACGATCGTCTAATCATAATCTAACCATAAAAATTATCCTTTGTTCGCAATTTAGTTTGAGGGTGCCCGCACTACTAAAGTGTATATTCAAAATTGACCAAAATACCTTACAGGATCTGCATTTTAATAGTGTGGATGGTTTAAAAATTTAAAAATTATAATAATTAAATTATTAAATACATTATTTATAATATAAAAAAATTATCAAATATTTTATTTTTTTCGTTCAAGTATTTTACAAAATAAAATGTGATTAGATCAAGTGTCTTTAACAAAATTTTCATGGCACATTCATGTATTTTGTTAAATAAAACATAACCATCTATGATTTGTACTGAGACTTTGGATTTTTTCACTAATTAATTGTTTTGAGGACTAAATTACTCAGATCACTTTGTTAAGCAAAAATTAAGATTAATTTAATAATGCGGAGGAACCATGCTCAAGATTCACAATTTAATATTGAGGGGAGGGGGAGGGGAGAACCTTAAAAAAATTTAGAATTCGCAATATTAAATTGCATATAGGGACGTATAGGGAAAAAAAATTTATATAATTTAAAGCCAGGCCAATCTACACAGGGGACTTAACAAAAAATTGTTTGCCGTTTAATACTTATTTTTTAAAAAAAATTGTCATCAATGAGCCTATAAAACAAAAAATATCAAAATGAGATGAGATCCAAAAGTCATGCTATGAAGATTGACCATTTTATAACACTCATAGTCCACAATTTAATTCTGTTGAGTGATGGTTTACTAAAACGGCGCTGTTTGGATATAGAGTCAGCGTTCACAGTTTAATATTGTGGACGGGCCGATCAAAAATGGCGTCGTCTTCTAGGGGAGTCATATCTAGCGTTCACATTTTAAGTTGTACGGACGAAGATGAATATTTTTTACCATTATCCCCATCTACAGAATTAAACTGTGGATACCTACATATTATCATCGATCTGCATATAAACGGCTAAGATCTGTTGTAAGGGTAACATTATACTTGCAACGTTGACTATGAATTAGTCCCTATATATAAAAGACCTCTAATATTCTAATAATTAAATATTTTCAAATTTTAACGATAAAATATTTTGAATAATTCTATCAACCTTAATATCTTGAATTATCAATTAATGTATTTAAATCATTATCAATAAAATTATTGAGACGAAATTGGATAGACAGTGTATTTAGAGGGAGCCAAAAAAGAAAAAAGAAAAGATAGTGAGCTCATAACCAAGTCAAAAAGACCCTAAAGTGGCCATCGTCACAGCATATCATCGAACGGCTTAAACTTATTTATAAGATCCAACGGTGTACGATCTCTTAAACCAGCCTATATAGTCCTTTCCGCAGTTCCTTAAACCCTATAACATTTTTTTTTCACTTCTCTTACTTGCTACTTTGCTAGGGTTTCTCTCAGGAATAGTCGACAGAGCAAAAAGGTTAGTTTTAATACCCCCATTCACGAACCCCTAACTATATCTGTCATTTCTGATCCTTTGATTCAACTGTGTAGAAATATATTTATTATATGATTCTGCTGTTTCTTTGTGTTTTGTTTTTGTTGATGATTCATAGTTTGTAGAAAGTTCTTCATGATTTATTTGGTTTTCGATATTTTTCTTTATGTTAAGAAATAGTAGTTGTTTGTAGAAATGTTTTTAGTTTTCTTTTATTTGTGTATTGGAAAACTGTGGAGGAGAAAGGAAAAACAAAATGAAAGAACCCTACTGACTTTTTGCAGCATTGAAAGTAAAAACAAGAGGGATCATGTGGAAGTTTATTTTATGTGGATTTGTTTGTTTCCTATAACATTTTTCAGTTTAGTGTTGGGTGAGCCAAACTGATGCTAAATGCTTTATTTGGGTAGAAATAAAAAATGAAGTATTGTTTACTAATTACTTGCTCCATTACAAAATTAGAGATACATTTGTAAAATTCTTATTCTTAAAGAGAACTTTGTTTTTCTAAACATGTCCTCAACATAGCTAAGAATGTAGTAATTGTGGTATGATAGTAGTCGGTCAACCAAGAATAAAAGTAATGGCATGTTAGAAATTTCATGTCACTTTTTAATCCAAAATATAGAAATTCATCTCTAATTTTTATTTCTCTCATTTTTTGCAAAAGGTACAGATTTTTTTTTGGGTGGGGATGGGGGGACTATTGGGAGGTGGCACCTATATCATCCTTCTTTGTTGGAAGCTGTACAATGTCCTGCGCAACTATAAATTTAGGATTCAGATTTTCTAACAAGGATTGTTGAAATCTATTTAAGGGTACTGCAATGGCTTTCTTTAGTAAAGCCAGGAGTCTACTAAGGCAGACCGTGAGTAATAAGCACATCAGCCGAGAAATATCTGCATCCAGCCCATCTATCTTCCAAATGATAAGATGCATGTCTTCAAAAGTATTCATCGGAGGTGCATCCAGTTTTCCTTTTAAAGGGCAGTATGATTTCTTGTTTGTGGTTATTCTTCAATATTTTAACATTGGACATTGCAGGACTCTCCTATAACACTAATGATGACAGTCTAAGGGAAGCTTTTGAAAAGTATGGAGCAGTTGAAGAAGGTATGCTAGAGTATAATATTAGTGATTTAGTGTCAGTGTCAGCTGAGACTTCAAATTCTCCCGTGCTAAAAGATGTTTTGAGGTTTTTAACATCGACACAGGATTTTTGTTAAGGTCCTGTAAAGTTTAAATTATTAAATTTCATTTTAAAATAACAATAAAATTATTATAAATTTTTTTAAGAAAAATTAAACTCAAGTCTTGAAGGGCTAATCAAATAAGCGTATTTAACAGATAAGCAAATAAAAAAAATCTTCAAGTATCTCCAATAGATATAAACGATTAAAAGTAAAATAACACAACATATAATTATAAAATTTATACTACCTCCATCCCATGGTTATAGGCTGATTTTCCATTTTGAGATGTCTCAATATATAGGCTACTTACTATTTATAAAATTTAGTTGGTTTATTGTTTTACTTTTATGCTCTTATAATAAATATTCAATCATTACTCTTTTTTTGAAGAAACAACATTCAATGTCATTATTTTTATCACCACATTTAATGTTGTATTCTCTTTGGTTAAAATTCTATGGTTATGGACTTTAATGGTCAGTACACGTCAATTAATGAAGTTGAAAGTTCTGGTGTGATAAGTAAGGAGTGATTAACTTATTCATTAATTCCATATTAAGGGGTATATGTGAAAAATTTCTGTTAAAAATTGCCACTTAAACTGATTTTCTTAAATTATGTGACAAAAGAAATCAGCCTATAACTATGGGACGGAGAGAGTAATAATTAATCAATTTTAAAAAATTACCACAACATAAAACTTTAAAATTTGAACTAAAAAGATGAGCAAACTGGCTCAATAATGAATTCAAACATTCAATAAAGTAAATTAAACACAACATATAAAATTTGAAAATAAAAAAGATTATGTTATTAACATTTGAGGATCTAGCCTTTCAATGAGACTTTAGAGAATGAGATAATGAGAAGGTATTAATTTTTATACTAGACTAGAGATTAGGTTAAGTTGTCAATATCTTGTGATTAAAAGATTTTCATTTAGGAGTGGTCAAATTTATTTATTTTCACAAACTACCCTTAGAAGTATATATACTAACAAAATTATCTAAAATTTGAGGAGGGCCCCTTGCACCCATAAGCCCCCATGGCATGCATATTTTTTAAAGTTAAAAATGGTTATGCAGATATCGTATGTTTCCGGTAGTTAGTTTTGTGTGGAGTACAACTTTAAACAAAAGGTTAGAGGAATGTATACGTGCATGTGTGCCCCACAATATGTTCTTTTTGGTTCTGTTTCTTCTGATGGCAGTGGTGTATTATTATTTCTTGATGACTTTGATAGTGGTGTATTTTTCCATGGGCAATATTTAATTTACAAGACTAACATTTGCTCCTAGTTCTATGCACAAACATCTCTCTTAAATACTTGTATATGTTTTAATTATCATTTAACATGGCATGGGGAGATTTTTTTTATTTTTGTTGCTAGAAAAACAGATATGCAACTATTGACCATAGCAGTGCTTGAATGGGAACATACTCGAACTATATATATACCCCTTTTTAGGATATTAACACGATGCTGTGATTCATCTATATATTTACAAATGAATTATAAAATGTGTGTAAAAAATATATGGTTATTTGATATTGAATTGAATGTTTCAAAATTGGATTGATAGGGGCTAAAGTATGTAGATTGTTTATGTATTGTATCTGATCTTAAATAGGGAGTAGTACCATGTTCTGTTTATTTTTTATCAAAAAATGGTACATCTTTGTTATATATTTAAATAATTTCTTAACTGTTAATTAATATTTGTCATTGGATTTCGTTTTCCTAAAAAGATGTAAAAATATAAATATTTGAAATACCTTACTGATGCAAGTATAATTGCCTTATGAGTACTTGATTGTGCTAGTGTTCTGGTCAGTACCTGGCGATGTGCCTGATTTGATGTCTGGGATAATTTCCTTTTGAGTACTTAACTGAGCCAGTTTTCTTGGTGAGTCAATTGGCTATAGGCCTGGTTTAATGTTTAGGTTACCTGATATTTGATATATATATGGTGTGAACTATGAAGTGGTATGTTTTGGGTGGTGTAGGAAGGAGTTGCTGTTAATTATTATGATTGTGATATTTTTTGTAGCAAGAGTCATACTGGACAGGGAAACTGGTAGATCCAGAGGATTTGGCTTTGTTACATACACTACCCAGGAGGAGGCTTCCAGTGCTATCCAGGCCTTAGATGGACAGGTTCGTTTCTTTTTCTACCCTTTTCTTTTGTCAATGCTCAATCCTATTAATATTTGATATTATATTTGGCGAGGAATGGTTGATGGATTGATTGCTTATTAATTTCTGGACATAGTTTGCTTAATAGTGATATCTTGACAATAAATATTGGAGATGCATGTGTTATTTAGGAACATGAGGCACAGTTTTAAGTTCTATAGATTATAGGGATGCTTTGTTCACAACTTCACATCAATTTTGTGCAATTTTCATTCAGGATCTTCATGGTCGCATGGTAAAGGTGAATTACGCAACTGAGAGGGCACGAAGCCCTGGATATGGTTCTGGCGGGGGATATGGTGGAGGTGATGGCGGCTATGGAGGCGGTGGGTATGGTGGAGGTGGTGGCGGCTATGGAGGCGGTGGGTATGGTGGAGGTGGCGGCGGCTATGGCAGTGCTGCTGGTGGTGGTTATGGTGGCGGTAATAGCTATGGCAGTGGTGGGGGTGGGGGATATGGTAGTGGAGGGGGCAATTATGGTGGGGGTTATGAAGCTGGAGACGGCACTGGTGCTGGGAGCAATGTCAGTTACGGAAATGATGCTCAGAATTTTGGTGTTGGGGGGGGTGGTGGTGAGAACTACAACACCGGTTTTGGTGGCACCACAGGTGGCAATGATTTTGCTGCTAGCGGTGGGGATGCTGGTGCAAATTGAAGCAAATTGTAAAAACCTGAAGTGACGATCTGCTTTCTTTTCATATTATTAGGATAGATGGTGTTTGTTAATTGGTTCTTACCTATTTTCCCTGAACTATTTGATTTTATGCATTCTGAATTTGACTTTGTAAAATCAATTTTGATGCATTTTTTTTAGTGATTGCTTGGGGACTATAATATGTGCACACATATATATATAGAGGGTCCGGACTTTACGATTTTTTTTTTTAAATAATTAAAAAAAAAGTAATATTTTATGGAATTGAATTTTTTTTATAATACAGTGTTTTGAGTGTGATTTGGATACATATAACAAAACAGTCTTTATATATGTATATTATAGACCGGATAAGTTATTTTTAAGGGTGCAGTATGTATTTAAGGTTATTTTGCCATAAATCCTATATTGCTCTTCAAAGATGCAATAATCATTGGTCTTTATGCTATTTTGGATCTTGTACAAATCTCATTCTTGACAGAAAAGTCCATATTTGATGATTAATACTAGTGGTAACTCTGAGACCCTTTGTTCCATATCTGTCCTAATAATAATAGGTTGTTTGTTTAGTAGTAATGACATAATAATGATATTATGAAAATAAATTTGAAGATATTATGACATCGTCTATAAAAATAAAAATAAAAATAAAAATAAAAATTCTTTCTATAAAACAGAAGAAATAGGCAAATGTTACTCTTAACATGTAATAAGAGAAAAAACTTGCCAAGCTCTCATCTAAAATGTCTGCTGGAAATAAATGCAACTTGATGCAGATTACTCTTGATATAGAGCTCTTAGGTGGACATGAAAATTATGAGTATATTTGAATTTTACCTATTTATATTTTTATCCACTATTAGGGGTCAAAATACAATTAAGTGAAATTCAAATAAACTCGTGTCCAATTTCTATGTCCACATAAAATTTTTGCTTAATATATGTTGCATCAGATCTCTAACCAGGACAGTAATTTTCTAATAAACTTTTGAACTCGAGTCCTTCAATAATAGACTATACAACAATAAGAATTTGCTTCTATATATGGCAAAACCATTTTTTAAAGTCAATGTTCACTTTCATCCATTGAAAACAAAATCTTTCGAGCCTTTAAAACTGCAGGAGAGCCTTGCCTAGTTTTCTCTAAAATCTGCTTAATCAAATACCTTTCCATTTCGTCGTCGCCGCCACTATCATCTTCATGGCCACTGGTACTGTGATCTTCTTCCCCTCGATCCAGTGATCCACTCCTGTTAGAGATTGAATGGCGCGAATTGTAACTGTGCAAGCCACCATTTTCAGTCCAACATAAATCTTGATCAAAATTGTGCAAGCTCTCCTGATGGTCATTTTCCACTCCACAAGGCAAACCCTCTTCGGATCCATCTACCTTGGTTAACTCGTCATATGCCTCATTGTCTGCATGTAGAGCATCATCTGATAGATGAATAACCACAGGCTGCCCGGCTAAATCCTCTTCTTTAGCAATTGGACTTCCTTGGATTGAGGAAGACCCCGCTTCGCAATTTGAGAACACTCTCCAAGATTCTGTACTCTCTGTTTCCGTGTACCGAACCTTTTTTCCGCTGTTTTGAAGTGCTGTCTCGAGCTCCTTGACACGTTCTTCTAATTTTGATTCAAGGACTTCGTGTAAACGTATGGTCAATTCTCTTGGGGAGACTGCATAGTTAATAAATTGAGGAGTGGAGCTACCGCTTCCATCTCGATCTGCATAAGGTTGGTTATTGGCTTGTCTACCAAACATGTCAGCTCTCAACTCCCCCTGAGCAATGTCTGGCAAAGAGTCCAGGTCAAGCTGCAAAGTATTAAAAGAAACTTTAATCTTGTAAAACAGTTGCAATTTAGTCTTCTCAAGGAGGCTTCATTTGGACAATATACAAAACAAATGATACTACAATAGTTGCTCTAGGAGAACTATACTTGTTAACAAGGTTGCATGGTATTTATACATCAAAATGGAGAAGAAATACTTTAAAGTAATAATTTGGTCTTACCATTGTTAATAGAATAATATCACATGCATTCTTTTACTTGTTTGATTCCTGCTTTTGCTATTTTAAACCAGTAGAGTATCCAAAAACAGTAATAATAATAAGAAGAAGAAAATCCTTCAGATCACAACTACCAGAAAGGCAAGATAAATATTTACTTATTTGTTAATAACTAAATATTTTATGAAAACGAATGTCTAAAGTTCAGGAATTTATAAAATCCAACCTAACCTAACTAAATCATATTAAAACTGTAATACAACCTGTTTTGTTGGCTAAAAAAGAGTTTCTATAGATCAACAATCCAATCCACTATCCAAAGAATTTTGTAATACCATTAACACCACCTTTTGACCTGTGCTGCTATTCAGAGTATAATTGGTGTGTATATGGCTGCCTTACTTTCACACCCTTTCAATTGTAAATATTTACAAGTCACGAAAAAAAAAATGATGTTCAAACATTTGTCAGCAATGAGAATATTACGTACTCATGCCCATACAAAATACACCTTATAGCTAACCCAAGACCACAAAAGTTAGTGAACCTAAAAATTTCTGGTCTAGCAATATTTTTATATCAAGTATTGGCTAATAACCTAACATGCTCTTAATATTTTCTTTTATTTATTCTTTTAAAATAAGAGAGCAAAAATAAAATTGGATTTTTTTTCTATAAACAGAATCAGTGGGGTAACATGAAAACTAAAGCAGAAACCATCAGAGGCGGAACTAGGGGGCGGATTTGGGGCAGTTGACCCCGGTGGGGGGGAAGTCAGGCGGAAGTAGGGGGCGGGGCGGGGCGGGGGCAGGCAGGCCAGCAGGCGCCAGCCCAGCGGGCGGCCAGGAGCTCCGGTCTTCATTAGTGCTTTTTAGTTCAGTATTGTGCACATCGATCGTCTCTTCTCTTCTCTTCCCTCTAATCTCTGTTACGCAGCTTCCGCCTCCACTGACTCCAGGCCCTTCACCGGTGACTGAACCAGAACCACTGCTCCTGCCGCTGCCGGCTGCCTCTGCCGCCGTCCGCTGCCGCCACTGGCCACTGCTATTCTTACAGGTTTTGTGATTGTTGTTTTTTAACCCTTTTTATTTATTTTTTTATTCAGTGCCTCAGTAAACAATACTAACATGGGCTATTTATTTGACTGTAATAATAAATCAAATATAAAAATAGAAGTAAACAATAGAAACCATTACCTCAATAATGTCTTCAGGAAGCAAAAATATACAACATCCAAGCTTTTTTATTAAGTGGTCGAGTACTGGAGTGTGGTAACATACTAACATGGGCTATTGATTTTTCCTGGCTTCTGTTTCTATATATAATAACTCCCAGTTTGGGAAAAAAAATTAGACTCTCAATTTGAGAATTTAGTAACTTGGGATTCTATATTAATCTTTTAGTAATTTAATTTTCAAAATTGTTTCTGTTGGAGTAATATTTAATTATTGTTTAATTTTTGTTTTCTTAAATCCTAAGAGAATTGATGAATGATAAAATTATTATAAAATATTTAAATTGATGAAATTATTGATTAGCAATTGATGTTTTTATTTATACTAGATTATGGATAAATACTTGATTAACTAAGTGAAGTATAATTCCAATGGATGACTTTTGTATAATCAATTGCATTATGTGCTTGTTATCTTTGGAGGTAATTTTTGTTATCAGTGAGTGCGCATTCATATTTTAAAACTGTGGTTTGTAGATATGGTATTTTGGTTCTACCACAAACTTTTGTTTCATAACTTAAAAAGACTTTTTGCTGATAAAAAATAATAATAATTAATTACAAGTTCCGAAGCAAGTGGTGGTATAAATAATTTCGGTCCGCTTGGTTTAAAAATTTTGACCCCCCTACAAAAACGTTCTGGTTCCGCCACTGGAAACCATTATCTCAGTAAAGCTATTTCTATGGACAATGACTAGGTATGGAGTTAGGAGCCTGCATTTCCCACTGTTCATATAGCACTGAACAATAATGTCATGAATTTTTTCATGTAAATACTGATGGTATAAACATCTACAGACGTCTGCCTTAGATCAATTGAACGAAGGCGTGAGAGAGATATGAATAAGATGAGATGAGTGTTTATTTAAAATAAACAATAGGAAAATCAGGACGGCGTAGTTTTGGGAAAGATACCTTATATAAGAAACATTTATTCTTGTAAGACAAAAAAATTTACAGTTTTTTATTTTAAGAAATCTTCACTCTCCTTATCGGTGTATTCTCTATCTTTATCAGGATGACTCAAAGAATAACAAAATGGTGAATTGGTGATACACCTTACTGTTCCTTCATTTATCCAACAAGTCAGAAAATTAACAGAGAGAAGTCAAAATCTCTAGGTGCAGAAAGCCTTCTACCAGCACAGATACAACAGATTCTCCAAAAAAAGTATCAGGAATTCATAAAATCTTTAAAGCTTAAGCCTCTCCAATTCTGGATATCCTTATCAGCCACACCCACACACCACATGAAAGCTTTAGCTTTAAGGATCCAGTTACAAGATAAGTAAGGGAGAATCCTTTCTCCTAAAACACTTGGAAGATCTTTGATATGAAATTTAAAAGGTGCAAGTTCACTGGCTTCTATGTATTTACGATTTAAAAGAAGACAAGAAGTCCAAGAGAAAGTACTGTTTGGTTGCTAACAGAAATTTAGAAACAAAGAGCCCCATTGTATTTCAGTATTTACTAACAAACTAAGTGCATATGTGAGGCTTTCAGGGACAATGTTCTAAAAATCCCCGTCTAGGCGCTAGGCCCCCCTTGACGCCCCACCTAGGCGCTAGGCCTCACCTAGGCCCAAGGCGGCAAAAAATCCCCTCCAAAAAATGAGGCGGGGTCTAGGCGAAAATATTTTTTTTTAATTTTAATAACTATCCAAACCAGATCTTGATATATTTATTTTTTTAATGACTTACCATATTCATAATACAGGTTGTAGCATATCAAATCACAACAAGAAGTGAACAATATCAAGTCAAAATGGATAATTTTATTATAGTTATAATTTTTTGAACTTCTACCAACTTCAAATTATATAAATGATGATACATTTGTAATATTTAGTTTAATTCAATATAATTCTTAAATTTATGTTTAGTTTCTTAAGTTTTAATATTGAATTAAATTCTTGAAATTTTAAATTTTATTATTTAATAGCAATCTTGTTTATGAATAAAACTAATACGTTAAAAATATGTTTGAACTTTGAACAATTGCATGTTTGTGTTTGAACTTTGACATTAACAATATGGATATGTGTTTGAACTTTAAGCAAAGACCTATATTATATTTATTATAAATTATTTTGTTTTATATTATTGTTTTGTTTGGATAAATATAAGATAAAATATTAAAATTGGCTTAAAATAAAAAATTCCGCCTACACCCCCTGGGCGCTAGGCCCCCCGGGCCGCCCACCTCCCGCCTAGAGCCTTTTAGAACATTGTCAAGGGAAAAGGATTTTCTAGAAATATATTATGATTCATTCCACAAATTAATTCAGTACACGAAGAAAGTCGTATTATGAAAGTGAGATTACTTCCCAAGTACAATAGTGCAAGTTGTTTGGGTAGAGAAATGGATTGAGATTATATTTCTTCTCTTAAATATGAAACAACATTGATTTAGAAATTATCTATATTGAGGAAAAATAGGAGTTGTATTTTGAATGTCGGAACGTTTTGAATTAGTTGGATGGCAACTTTACAAAAGCTTCAAACCCTTGATCGCATTGCAAAATATTATCATATTGTGGATCCTAGATGTTGTCTTTGCACTCTTTACAATGAAAATCATGCTCATCTTTTCTTTGAATGTGAGTATTCTCGCTCCATCCTTTTGTCTTCTCTCAATTATGGAGTTTGTGCCTACCAACTGGCATGTTTTGCTTATTTGGGCTATTAGTAATTTAAAAAAAGGAGTTCACAAGCTTATTTTGAAATTACTTATTGCAACGACAATTTACTTCATTTGTGCTGAGCGCAATTCTAGACTTCACACCAACCTAAGGCTACCATCCAAGATCCTCTCTTCTATTATTCTTAATAGAGTCAAATGCAGATTAGTTTCTTTTGTTAAATTTCAGAAAGCTAAGATTGTTAATAATTCTCTTCTTGTTTGGGATGTATAGTTTGCTATTGATTTCTAGTTGGCATCTCATATGAGTTGTATATGAGGCTCCCACTATTTTTATCTGGGGTATGTCCCTTTGCTATTTTGAATATTTTCTTTTTAATACAGTCTTAAATTTAGCAACAAAGAAAAAGAAAAAGTTAGGCACACATGTTATATATTCATGGAGTTGAGCTTGGAATATAAAACACGCATTCAGTGCTGTGTAAGACTCTAGACAATATTTTCTAGAGGTCATTCTTCTTCTTTTTATACATTTCTTCTATTCAATTACTATTTTGGGGATACTATACAAATTTCCTGAGAAGCCCCTAGAACTCTACCTAACAACCTATTTAACTTGAGTCCGTTTCCCTGGCCCTTTAATTTAAAACTAAAATCCAGAATACGTGCCGTCCAGAAATCTGAGCAACTTTTCTGGTTTTTCATTGATCTACATTTATACAACCAAGCCAACTGTAGCTCATCTCAATCCATAAACCCTACAACATTTCAACTACCTCAAAACTTGGACATTTTCTCATTCAAAACCACCAGAAAAAACCACTTGTACTTTACTTATCATAGCTTGTAGGGAAGTGTTTTTCTGCACTTGTCTCAAATTTAAGTGCAAAAAGATGGGAAACATTTCTTCGAAGACTATAATAATTACTTGATTGTTGAGAAAGTTAAGAGTTGAGAGTATAAAATATGAAAATACTAAAAGTTGAAATCCACCGGGCATCTGTTTGATACTTATCTATAGTATTGGTTTTATCTACACTAATTCAATGTAGCTGATGGTGTAAGCTTGCACACTACAAGACCTATGCAACCTGAATATTGCATTCAGTAGTTGCATCTGACTTCTAGTTCAGGACATATAAGCGAGCCACCCCCTAGGTGGGAAGACAAGTTGCATCTACAAGAAGACAAACTGCAATTATACAGGAACAGAATCAAACAGCCTAATTTGGAATGAGATCCTACGTGTTAAACTGAACAAAAAGTTTAAGTTAATAGGTGTTGGACTCAACCTTGTATACTAAGCCTTCAATTTCACACCCTCTTATCAATTTGGGAATTTGAGCAACTCACGTGTTACCTTACGGTCCATAAATATACCAAATAAAGAATAGGATAAAGTATTGTTGGTGAACAAGTTTGGTACATAATCTTAAAAGCACTCCTGGAGATAACTAGATATATTTTGGTATTTTTTTTCAAGCTTAAATATAAACATACTATGAAGGGGAAAAAAACAAATTTTAGCTTCTCACTAAAGTGTTTTTGCACCCAAAAAACTACAGCAATAAGAATTTTTATCATAATCCACATTTTTTTGAGTTAAAAATACTTTTAACCCACCAGCCAACTCTGCCGCAAGGGCACTAAGCAGCTATATTTACATTCAAGTGAAAACGTCCATTCGTCTTAATTATTTTGGTTAAAAACGTTTGCTTCTCGTGCTACATAAACTTAGTGGAACTCTGAAGCTTTTTAGATCATAATGAACATAACTAATTTCTGTTCTAATTAAATTAATCCACCCGCAATATTTATAAATGCCATTAGATAAGATGAAGCAGTAATTATGAAAAATGTACAGATAAAAAGGCATGCTTACCTCGACTAGATTGGAAAATTGTCCACCTAGGGTGGATGAATTCATGTTTATTTCGAGCCTGGCAAGTTCAGCTTCAAGCTCTGCCTCAATTTTTCTCATAGATTCCTCTTGTGTCTTCTCATCACGATCTTCTTTTTGATCTTTTTTGTTTGATTCATCAAAATTATTTTCAGTGGAAAACACAAGTAGTGCTTCTTTGCTGTAGGTATCTTCATGTGTATCCTGTGATTCATAGTCATCACGTACAAGCTCTTTAACGGTTAATGAATCTTTCAACTCAAGTTCCTCTTGTAGATCTTGAACCAAGTCCTCTGTTTGTTTCAGCAAATTATTCAATTTGTCTACCTCTCGCTTATTTGACAATGAAGAGGACATTATGCCGACAGATATCCCAAAACAGAAAAGAAGTGCTCCATGAGATGATCCTGATCCACGTGACGATGTTAGAGTATGAGATACATCAAAATTACTAAAACTCGTATCATAACCACATCAAGCCAAAAAAGTATGCTAGCCAAACCCTGTAGCACCCAATTGAATTGCACCAACCTTTCCTTCTATGCGTAAATTAGCTAAATATAAAATTGACAAAAATTCTATCATTCAGCTCATTAGACAACACTAACACTATATTATTTCTTAAATACATTCAAGAAGGCTCTTGTATAATTTGAATTGTTTATCATATTCCTTTGTGCTTCTGTTTCTTTTTTTCTAGCAAGAGCATATGTGGATTGAACAATGTATGACTTAAGAGTATTGTACTTTTAATATATAGAAAGAAACAATAATCTGAAACCTTGATTTGCCTTGCTGTAAGGGCTTCTTGTACTACCTTTTCTTTGTACTTCCCTTCTAATATTCTTCTTTTATCCTTTTCAAGGAAAAAAAGGGACTCAAGATTACAGGAAAAGAAAACTGAATGAAAGCAATACGATTGTTTACCTTCCCCTATCAGTTTAACTGGTGCAAACAGGGGAGAAAAAGAGTCAGTCTGCACCATGGTAATAGTTGATTTTATCCTCACCAATCTTCATTCAACTATTTCTTTTGAGGCATGTGACCTTTAATAAAGATAAAAAAGTAATAAGAAGGGCAAGAGTTCTCTCAGACAATTGATGAAGCGGCTACTGCTTCATTCACTTTTGTGATGATTAAAGGCAAGTGTCATATGCATAAGTTACTTTAAAGTCAAACATAGATGATAATTATCTCAATGATTGAATAATAAGATTTTAATAGTTATGGCTATTTAAAAGTTTTATATTTTATTAAAAAAGCATTTATGCATGTGATAAACAAAAATTATTCAGACAATGAGATATCACCTTTTGAATTGGAGTATTTTGTACCAATCACTTTGGTGGAATTGCTCAATTTTCTACTCCAATCCCTTCTTGTCTTAAATTCCCTATTCCTCCCAGGAATCAGTAGTGGAGGAACTCCAAAGACAGCCCTTTCTCTTTTGATCCAGTTTAGTTGTCCAGCTTACCTTCCCAGGTCTTGCTCTCACATTTTTGATAGACCACTTGCTCTGCTGATTATTCTACTTCCGTCAGTCACAAGAAGCGGCCTCACAGTTGGTGTAGACAGTGAAGGAATGGAACTAAGCATATACTCTTCCATTTCAGCATGTTTCTTGTATAACTGAGCCATGAGGCAACTTTGTAGAGAATTTAGTGGTTTAATGACTTGCGCATTAGTTCGTTTACTTCTAAGAATCCTTCTATTATAAGAAGAGCCCATTTCTCTGGAAGAAGGTGTAAGCGGTAAATCAGAAGAACACTCACTAAAGTCACCAAGGTTGTCATTGCTCAAGAACCTAGGAGATAAACATGTTTGAGAAATTACATTGCAATCCTCATAATTATCCATTATTACCACTTTTTCTCCATCAATCCCATTAGAAGAAGACACTTCTGCCGTAGAAGCATTTTGAGAAACGGGATCTCTTTCAGAAACATCATTACCAAGGTTTTTACAATGGCCCAACCTGTGTAAATGACAGCTCTTGTCCTGAAACTGCTGCATAGATGACGACAATTCGGGATTGGCAAAACTAGAACTGCCAGAGGATGAGTCAGATATACTTTGCCCACCCTTCATAAGATTCTTCCAGTGCTGGGCTATGTACCCAGCTCCAGCAGCTGCTGCAACAACCCAAACATCCATTTTATTTCTGTCCCTTGTTCAAAAACCACCAACCAAATTTTCAATAAAAAAATTCCACTTTCTTTCAATTCTCAGCATTGGAAGCCCAAGGAACAAAATTTTCATCAATCTGAATAAAACCAATCCAGAACCCAAGAACCACAAACCTCGGAAGCAATACAACAAATACAGAAAGAAATAGAGCAACTGCTTCACAGGAATGGGCGACACCAGTTTTCCCCTGTTTAATTTCTTAGCATAAAAATTTTAAAGAATAAAGAAGCACAGCTCAAAACCAAGAACAATACCTCAACCTCAATAAAGAACCAATTATCACAAGTAGCAAAACCCTCACACCCAGAAAACAAAATTAAGCTACAACTAATCCATCAGAGCTACTGTTTTCTATTTCCCTCTTCTCCAAAATCAAAATACAAATCCCTAACTCGGAAAACCTTTATATAAATCAAACCAGAACAGCAACAAACCAAATACTAATCTGAGAAAAAATTACAAAAATCTAACAGACACCCATTTGATAGCAATCTCTATACTTCAAAACCCATGATCCAAACTAACCCATTTCTCCCAAAAATACCCAATAAACAAATTTCCATGAACTCAAAACAGAAATTCTGAACAAAACTCAGTTGAATGCAACCCATAAACTGAACAACCCATCAATGAAAATGACCAATTTCTCAGGAAGAAAAAAAACTACCACTCAATTTGAATAGCTAATGAAGTGTGAAAGGGGACGAGAAATTAGGAGTAGCTCACCAGCTAACACAAGTTGTGGTGGGATTTGCAGCTAATGGAATGGACCCAAATATTCTAAGACGATTGGTGTGACCTTTTGCAGGTTCGGTTTCATTGGAATCATCCACACCCACTGCCCCATTATCTGCACACACAAGATACAAGCTTCTCTAATTAATAATTCTGTCATCTTATACACTATTTAATATATTCTTCTTATGGAGTAACATTTATTTTAATGTTTATTAATAAGGTTTCATTTTTGGTATGGTATTTAATATAGTGTTATTTAAAATTAATAGTTTAATATTATATAGTGTTATATTATTTCAAATTAAATATATAGTAAAAATATAATTAATGTTTTTTAAAATTAATTATATTGGATATATTTCATTGAAAATAAAAGAGAGAAAGAGAGAATTTAATTTTATTAACGTAAATTGGTAGAAAAGATGATAGAGAAATAAAATTATAGTTAATGTTAATAATATGAGAAATTAAGTAATTATTTTTTAAAAAAATACAGTGATACATACAAAATAATAAAACTTATCTTAAAAGGCATTTAATAAGGAAGGAGGGAGTATTAAATTGTGACAATCCAGTTATTTCAATTAATTTATTACTCCATTCATAAAGAGATATAATTTGATTTTTGAAATTAACATATTAATGTGAATTTATTTAATTTTAGTTGATACATTTATAATAGTTGAATAATATATAACAAAAGTTATTAATTATAAAATTTATTTCATTCTAAATTTTTATAAATCATATTGTTTGAAAAAAAAAACAAATTATATCTCTAATTTTGAAATTAATAAAATAATTAATAATAAATAAGGTCACGTATTTTATCGTTAGAATTATCATATTAAGAATTATCATATTATGATAGTAAAATAATTTAAAAACATTTATTACAAATATTATAATGCTCCACTTATCTATAAAGATTATAGGAACTCAATCTTAACTATTAGACTAAGATCTTACTCAAATATGAAGTAAAACTATTTAAAATACAGTATCACTTTTTACAAATTATAAGATTGTAGGCTAAACAATCATTTTAGTCCTTGTACTCTAAAGTTGGTTTCAATTTAATCCATGTATATTTTTTTTCTTTCATAGTAGTCCTTGTACTATAAAATAGATGAATAATTTATGTAAGACCCCAACTTATTATAAATAAAAATCGAATTTTCTCTATTTATTATTGTGAATAATAAGGTGATAATTTGATATAATACTTTGATTATGGGTGAAATGTGCAAATTTTGCAAAATAAGCAAGTGGTTATAAAATATTCAATTGTCGTGGAATATTCTTTCTGTTCGGCGCAGCCATTTGTGGGCCCCATAACGGATAACGGTCGGATGAAAAAAATGACAAGATTGAATAACTTAGCGTAGTTGTTACCAAGTAAGACTATTGAATACCCGTGGTTAAAATACGAGAATATTCGTGGTTGCGACAAGAAAGACACCTGTATTGCATGATATTGTTGAATTATCGATCCTTATGTATGAAGGCACTTCTCAATAATTGTCACAAAGAGTTCTTGCTCAATATTTTATTTTATTGATTCAATAATTGTCATGCGTTGATATTTTATATTATTGTTGTTCAATAATTGTCATCAAGACAAGATATCTCCATTATCATATCAATAATTCATATTATTTGAATAATATTATTAGATAAAGATTATTGGCAATGTTTAGAAAGTTCACGAAGGAGAGGTTTGGTCACCTAATTGCATACCAAAGAGAGAGAAATCTTATCGAAAAGCCCCCCTTTTTCCCGGAAAATTTCTGGTTATTATAAATGCGATTCTATATTATTTGTGAATAATTAATTATTGATTCATATGATAAGGAAATATTTATTTTATGTGGATATAAATGATGGATTTATTTATGTGGTTATTAATGAAAGAATTAATCTTTGAGATGTTTTATCAAGATTTTATTGATTTAAAGTATTTAAAATCATCCGTCAGGATTTCGTGGTATTTTTCTTTTGAAATTTGGAAAAACTCAAAGCTACAAAGTTGTAGAAAAATTCGATTTATTGTGGAATGGATATAAAATTAGTATTTTTCCTCGATAAAACTGCTATTTTCTATGAATTATTAAAGTTTATTATTGTTTAAATGATAAAATATTTTGGAAAATTCTAGAATTGGTTGGTGAGAAATGTGCTCAATTGAATTTCAAATGTGGTGGGTGGCAATAATGTAACTGTGTAAAGCCATCAGTAAAGAGTTAGTCTTCTATGACGTTTAAGCATTTTCTTATAAATAGGTGCTTAGTTAGAATTGAAAATCACACCATAATTCATAAGTTTTCTCTTTCCTCTCTATATTATCGAGCGATTCTTGTGAGTATTTTGATACTTTGAGTGTTGTTATACTGCAAGTTCCTTCAAAGACTATATCCAAAGATTCTAGCCGTAAATATTATCTTTTGAGGTAAAGGGGTGTTATATTCTTCTTAAAATGATATTTTCTTCAATATCATTATACCGAAATGTTGGTATGAACTTTTTATCAAATTTAAAACTTTTCATGTCGGGGTTACTATTCATGGGTTACTATTCACGAGTTACTATTCATGAGTTACTATTCATGAGTTACTATTCACGAGTACTATTCACGAAGCATGATGATTTTTCTCAGGAATTTCTATTTTTTGGTGCTCTGGATTACTTATTCACGATATACGCACTATTCACGAATCACGACACTATTTACTTAATCGACACTATTCAATTTAAAAATAAAATTTTCTTCTTTTTGTCCAAGTTGTCTATTATGGTTACTATCTTTGATTGTATCCATGTTTTGATCATTATTTTTGAATTCGCTTCAAAATGGGTTATTACGAGTATTATTGAACTTGGATAAAACCAGAATACGAATCCCTAATATTTGTTCTTTTATCTCACCGGATTCGCTCTTCTAAAATGTTTTCATCATCCTCACCTTAATGATGATATTTCGATGAATATCTTTGGCCCAGTGCAAGTAAAGATGAATGATTAATCGATGAATATCTTTGGGCCTCAGAAATAGAAAGAGATGAATGATTACCTAATGAATATCTTTGGCCGTAGTACAAAGATGAACATGACCAACTAGTGATACAAATGAATATCTTTGGCAGAGAGCAAAAGATGAATATTTGATTCAAGATGTATATTGATTGATGTTACAGGGATAAAATATTGATGATGAACTTTTAAATCTTAGAAGATAGTAGAATTTTTTCTCTACTTAACTTTTCTAATGGATTGCTTATTCCGCTGAAGTTGTTGATCTAAAACTTGTTGTCTATTATATTTTATCAGATTTTTCCCTGTTGAAGACTAACGATAATTTATTGTATGTTATCTTAGTCATAATATTCTTTACTGGACTAGTTGAGCTGTGACGCCCCCAAAATAGGTCCATTCCACCCAACCCATTCTGAGTCGCCAAATACATGGTACAGAAATAACTACAACTTCAATAATACAAATATCGTGTGAAATACGACAATACATATCATGTGAGTTTAAATACGTGATATTGCCGCCTACAGACAATATCCACACGCAAATAAATCCTCATCATAATTATTGATACATTATTTTACAAAAATGGTGAGGACTACTAAACAACTCTCTCTAACCTTCATTCCATACCCCGACTCGATCCTCGCTTATGTTCTCACCTCCCCGAGAAGAAAATGAAACAACAAGGAAAAGGGTGAGCTCAATCTAGCCCAAGAAAGAATATTATGACTAAGATAATATACAACAAATTATCGTTAGTCTTCAACAGGGAAAAATCTAATAGAATACAATAGACAACAAGTTTTAGATCAACAAATGCAGCGGAAATAGCAATCCATTAGAAGAGTCACGTAAAGAAAGAATTCTACTATCTTCTAAGGTTTAAAAGTCCATCATCAATATTTTATCCCTGTTAACAACAATCAATATTCATCTTTGCACCACTGCCAAAGATATTCATTTAAATCACCAATGGGTCATGTTCATCTCAACACTGTTCATCTTTGCACTACAGCCAAAGATATTCATCCGCTTAATCGTTCATCTTTGCACTACGGGCCAAAAATATTCATCAAGTATCACCATTAAGGATCGAGGATGATGAAAATATTTTTAAGAATCGAATCCATTGATATAGAAGGATAAATATTAGGATCCGTATAACAGTTTATCCAAGATCAATAATACTTCATAATAAACGATTTTGAAGCGTAACTCAAAAATAACGATCAAAACATGGATCCAATCAAAGATAGTAGCATTAAAATAGACATCTTGGACAAAAAGAAAAATTTTTATTTTTCTATGAATAAGGTCAGATTTGTGAATAGTGCCGTATACGTGAATAAGAACCCCGACACAAAAGATAAAAATTTCACAAAAAACATCTTCACGCTTCGTGAATAAAGAACTCGTGAATAAGAACTCATGAATAGTAACTCGTGAATAAGAACTCATGAATAAGTAACTCGTGAATAAGAACTTCATTAATAAGAACCTGACACATGAAAAAGTTCCAAATTTGATAAAAGTTCAACAAAGATTTTGGCATAATGATACCGAAGAAAATAATATCATTTATGAAAGAAATAACATCCTTACCTCAAAATAACCGTATTTCGATTTGAATTTCTAGATATAGTCTTGTAAACTCAAGACCAGATAAAGAACACTCAAAGTATACTCACAAGAATACGCTCGATAATATAGAGAGAAAGAGAGAAAAACTTAGTTTACGGTGTGATTTTCAATTCTAACTTAGCCTCTATTTATAGGAAAATGTTAGAGCCGCCAGAAGAGCTAAATTAATAAAATATATTATTATTTATTCAAAATTCCTACCCACATGTTTTGAAAACTCTAGCATGCCTTATTTGGTCAAAAACATCAGCCACCCATGTGCCAACAACCACAAAAAACGTTTTTCTTATATAAAATAATTAAAACTTCCAAAATCAATTATATCTAACTCAAAACTTCAATAATTCATGATAAATAACCCTTTTGTCAGAAAATTCAATCTCATGAGTTTTTATAGGAAATTCAATTCTCTACAACTTTGCAGAAGGAAGTTTTTCCAAATTCAAAACAGAAATTATCCAAATCCATAAATGAGCGATTTTACGATTACTATAATCAATTTTTTTCAAGAATTGTGTCCACCTGCACGACACACAAAAACATATGTTAAATATTTAATGCCACAAAATACTCTACCTCCTCATATACTCATATATCCCACATTCATTATAAAAATATCACCGTTAATATATTATTAAAATAATATATTTAAATGAATTATTTTATCGTAAAAAGATAAAATATTAATTTTCAACAATTGTCACATTAAAAATTTTCTCCATCTATATTCACATAAAATCAATATCATATAAATCAATAATTAATTATTCACAAATAATATTATAGAATCACATTACTAACAACCAGCGCAGCCTCCGAAAGAGGGCTTTCCAATAAGGATTTCTCCTTATGGTAGCGTTGATTAGGTGACCAAACCTCTCCTTAAATGTATGTAACTTTCTAGACATTGCCAATAATGTTATCTCGATAATATTATTCAAATAATATGAATTATTGATTTGATAATGAAAAATACTTTGTAGTAATGACAATTATCAAACAACAAAGGATACCAAATATCAACGCAAAGAATTATTGAATCAATATAATATCAATAAAGAATCACCGTAATAATTATTGAGTAAAGGCCTTCTACGTAAGGATCAATAATTCAACAATCTCATGCTAATCTTAGTAGCGCTACTTTACGCAACCACGCATATTATCGTATTTTAACCAATTTGTATTCCAACAAAGGTAAAATCGGTAATAACTACGCCAAGTTATTTTTAAACAACTTATATTTGTCATTTTATTTCATCCAACTGCTTTTTCGTTATGGGGCCCACTAATGATCAACTGGCAGTACGTCACGAGATTCCCCGACAAAAAGAATATTCCAACGACCAAACGAATATTCCCCGACAATAATGAATATTTTATAACCACTTGCTTATTTTGCAAAAATTGCACATTTCACCCATAACCAAAGCATTATATCAAATTACCACCTTATTAATCAAGAATAATAATTAGAGGAAATTCGATTTTATTTATAAAAATTTGGGGTCTTACATGAGCTCACCCTTTTCCTTTTTGTTCTATTTTTCTTAGGAGGTGAGAACATAGCGAATCTAGCTTGTAGAGTGCGGAGTGATGGTTCTAGAAAGATGTTTTAGCAAATTCTCACTATTTCTATAAAATAGTGTTTGAATAATTGTAATGAGGACTCTCTTTTTGAGTTTGTATACTCTCTAGATACAATATTTGTATTCAAACTTCTGATATAGGCGTTTGTCGATTCTCGCATTGACAATTATATTATTGAAGTTGTATTTGTTTTTGTACTATGTATTTGGCGACTCAGAATGGGTTGGATGGAATGAACCTATTTTGGGGTCGTTACAATTTAGTCCCTTTTTCAATTTAAATAATAACGTGGCTTTTTTAAATAAAAAATATGCCAACATTTATTTTAATAATCTAAGTAGGCATTAATAAGGGAGAAATTAGTAATTTGACAAATTGGGTAGAATTCTTTCTGCATACAATTTATTGGGGGAAAAAAATTATGCTCCAAGAAGATTATCAAGGCTTGTGAAAAGACAACTAATAGTGCACATATGATAGTAATTCTTGCTGAATCTCAAGTTTTAAATTTAATAAGTGGTATTTTTTGGAGATTTAGTACCAAGACTTTGAATTTATTTATTAGGATATTTAATATAATAAATATAAAATTTAGTAGTAATTCTTGTTGAATCAATTTTTTTAAAAATTTAAACTTACATTTATATTGCTCTTTATTGAATAAATTATGTTTCTTAATTTACTCTTGTGCATGTAATCTTATGTTTATTGTTTTATTTTTTGGATATGTATGTTTATTGTTTAAAATATCAATTTTATGGGTATTTATCGTTTATAACGTCATTTTTTTTGTCTTGTCATTGGGTGTTATGATCACTGAATCATTAGAAGCAAAATAAATTGAAGTTTTATACTTATTATTTTGTACAAATGCAAATTTTCAAGGAATCTAAAATGGTGTGAGAATGTAAAAAATAATTAACATCATTTATGTACATATTAGAGAATTTGAATGTCATATAAAAATATAAATAAAGAGAAACAAAGACATGACTAAATTGCGGAAGAAAATGAATACGAATTTATAAAAACATTATTTGGAAAAAGAATAAAAGTTTGAAACATCACTTAATAATAATAATAATAATAAGTGATAAAAATACTTGTTTATCCTTACTAAATCATGTTGACACTTATTTATATTTTTAAAAAATGTCACATCATCATTATTTTTAAGAAAAAATGACTAAATTGTTTCTCTTTATTTTTTAAAATGTCACATCATCAATACAATGATCACTGTAAACTACTATTTAAAAAAGTATTACACATTATAAATTTTATTGTTTCTACTATTTTTTAACATGAGTCGTCTTAATTATATAATTAATAATAATTATATAATTTGAAACGGATAAAGAATATAACTATTATTCATTTCTCACTCTTTCTCTTTTTATTTTGCCTGTATTTATTTGTTTAAATTTTTTACTGTCTTTCCTTTATATATTGTGAAAGAAAATCAAATGCACCATTCTGTAGACCTTGAACAAGTCAAGCGTTTTTATGGGATTTAAATTTTGTTTTGTGTAATATAAAAGGTGTAAAATATATATAGAGATAAATTATCCTTTTTAATATTAAATTTTAAGATTGAATATATTTTACTGTGAGTAGATGTATCCTAATCCTATAGCGACGGTAAAAACTGTTTTATAACGATAATTTTCACATGAAAATATCAGAAAATCACGTGAAAATATCAGTTTCTTATAATTAAGGGGGGAGAAAAACATCATAATCACTTGTATGAATTCCACAAGCATGAACTTTTAAGAAGAGTAGTGCTAGCAAGAAAAAGTTAGGTTGCACATGGGCTGCCCTGCTTTGCTAGTCCCAGTTCTCATGCATGACCACATGAACTGAGCCAAAGAATAGGTATGTGATATGATTTGATTTATGTCCCAATCCCAAAGAAGAAAACTATGAAATATATTAGTATTATTTTCTCTTAGTTGTTTACAACTAATAAAACTACGAAAAAACAAAGTGGAAGATGCTTGAGATTTCTCTTTTCTTTCATAATGTAGAAATCCCCAACCCCATTGAAGATACTTCATAATTGAGTATGCCCGTATGCATCACAAATCTAGTCTAGTCTACTATGCAGACGTCCTTGAAAATTGAATTTGTTGTATGCTGAAATTGAAATACGTTCGTTGTAGTTTTTGTTATCAATCTCAATTAGTAAATCAAGTAATTTTGCTTTCTCATTTGCTATAAATAATTTTACTTTCTGGTTTGCTTTGGGTTAATAAATTTAACTCCAACTCGTGATCAATATTTTATTATAATGATATCAAGCGAAATTAATTTTTACTATTCACGTAGAAAGAGATATCGCCTCCCATACTATGTAATGATAATCAAATTGATCTCAGTATTAATTAAATGATCAACTTCACGCTCGTACTCCCGTAAATCAAGTAATTTTGCTTTCCTTCTAGTAGGTGACTTTGTGTATCAAAATCCTAATATGTTTAAAGTTTTAAATAATTTTACTTTCCGGTTTGCTTTGGGTTAATAAATTTAACTCTGAACGGGTAATTTTAGATCCGATTACTATGAAGAAGTTAACTTCATAAGTAATAGTTTAGTTAATCGACTAAATCAATAACTTAAATTCATGAACGAGAAATCGAGATATCGCCCTAAATGCGTGTTGATCGATAATTAGACACTTAAATGATCAAAATTAATTCACGTCTTTAGCTACTCCTTAATTTTACTTTCTGATTTGGTGTAGCCGTGTAGTTCTCAAGATATTTTATCATCCTTCTAGTAGGTGACTAGAATTGTAAATAATGTTCACACACTTAAAACACGAAAGACTATTAATAATTCTTTAATAAAATATACAGTTGATAATATCAAAATAATAATTATGTTATTAGAATAAATATTTATTTAATAATAATTTTATATATTTATTTATATATATACCATAATATTTTAAATTTTTTTGAGCGACATTTATTATTCAGACATATACCATAAAATATCAGTTATTTAACTTTCATTTTAATAAATATTTATGTATCTATATTTTTTTTATAAAATAAATCTTCTCAAAAACGCACTATTTATAAAACATGAACAAAGTCAGTTCTTTAAAAATTATTAATAATTAAATATTATTTAAATGTAAGTTAATAAATCTATATCAATTTTAAATTTTAGAATTTTATAAATTAACTTAAGAAATAGATAGATTATTATGTTATGGTACTAATTACATTTAAATATTGCTTTAATATTTTCTCAAAAAAAAATAAAAATAAATCAAATCCTTTTTTAAGAAAGGATTGGTCCCAAACACCCCGTTACATTAATTCAGAAATTTTCAGTTTTCCAAACGCCCCCTTAAGTCTCAACCGATCATTTTAAGTCACCATCTTCCATAAAACAATCTTTCTGCTCCCGGCAATTCAAAACCCTAACCCAAGCTGACTACAATGGCGGCATCGCCGGAGAAACGATGCCTCTACGAGATCCTCGGACTCCAGCTAGACTGCACAGCCGACGAGATTCGCTCGGCTTACAAAAAGCTCGCTCTTCAACGCCATCCGGACAAGCTGATGAGGTCCGGCTTATCTCAAGCCGAAGCCACAGCTTCATTCCAAGAACTCGTTAACGCCTATGAAGTCCTCTCCGACCCCCGCGAACGCGCCTGGTACGATTCTCACCGTTCCCAAATCCTTTTCTCCAATTTGAATCCTTCAAATTCCTCAACTTCGATCCCTAATCTCTTTTCTTTTTTCTCGAATTCCGTTTTCTCCGGTTTTTCTGATACTGGAAAGGGATTTTATAAAGTATATGGTGATATATTCGATAAAATTTATCAAAACGATTTGAATTTTGCAAATAAATTAGGGTTAGGTGCAATTAAAGAAGCGCCCGTTATGGGGAATTTGAATAGTCCGTATTCGCAAGTGAATGCGTTTTATGGTTATTGGATGGGATTTGCTACAGTAATGGATTTTGTTTGGGTTGATGAGTATGATACAATGGCGGGGCCGGACCGGAGATCAAGACGAAAGATGGAGGAGGAGAATAAGAAGCTGAGGAAAAAGGCGAAGAGGGAGTATAATGAGACTGTCCGTGGATTGGCCGCATTTGCAAAGAAGAGAGATAAGAGGGTGATTGATATGCAGGTGAAGAGGAATGAGGAGATGGAGAGGAAAAAGGAAGAGGAGAGAAAGAGGAAGAAGGAATTGGAGAGAGAGAAAGCAGAGAGGGCTAGGGCTTATAAGGAGCAGGAATGGGCGAAAGTTGAGGAAATGGAGGATGAATTTGAGGAGGAAGTGGTAGAGGGTGAGAAGAAGAAGGAATTTTATTGTGTGGCGTGTGGGAAGAAGTTTAAGAGTGAGAAGCAATGGAGGAATCACGAGCAATCGAAGAAGCATAAAGAGAAGGTGGCTGAGTTGAGAGAAGCATTTGAAGATGAGGAGATGGAAAATGAGGATGGGAACGAAGAAGGGGAGGAAAATGAGGTGGAAGGAAATGGGTTTGTGTCGGCCGAAGAAGGGATGGACAAGTTAATGGAGAAATTTGAGAATGGTGTTGAAATTCAAGAACAAGAAAATGGTAGTGATGATGATGACGATGAGGAAGCACAAGGTGAGTCTAGCGAGGAGGAAGTGTTTGCTGATATTGATGATGGTGGCGAGTTGAAAGGGGTTGCTGAGAAGTTGGGATTGGATGATGATGAAGCAAGTATGCTTGAAGCAATGTTGTCAGGCCACAAGAGTAGGAAAAATAAAAAGGGGAAGACTAAGGCTTCATCCATGGAAGTTCCTGTTGAGGTTGATAGTGACGAGATGGAATTTATGGAATATAATGATCGGAAGGGTACCAGAAGAAATAGAGGAAGTAGAAGACAGAAGGGCAGAAGAGCTGATGATGAAGCAATGAGAGGTGATGCTACTGAAATCATTAGTCAAGCTGAGGAGAATAGAGCAGATGAAGGAGCAATAAAAGGTGATGCTGTTAAAGTCAGTAGTCTATCTGAAGAGAAAAATGGGCATGTGGACAGTTCACTTGCAGAGGAGACAACATCTTCTCATTCTTTTGTAGAAAATGAAACTAAAGGTAAAGATGAGGATCTGTCAGTAAAGAGTCGCAAGGTTTCGAAACCAGCAGTTGATAAGAAAGGTACCACCAAGAAGGACATAGATACCAAATCAATGACTGCATCCAAGGGAAGGAAACAAAAGGTATGAATCCTCTTAAACTTAAAAGCTCACTTCTCTGCCTTTTAATTTAGATGTATTATGAGCCTATGTTAGGCTACTGTTGTTACTCTAGAGTATGTTGTCATACAAATAAACCAGTTTGCTGAACAGTGAACACATTTTGCCATTTTCAAATGTTTGTGTTATTTTGCATATGGTTCATTTTATTTATTTTTTTGGTGCAAAGTAGATAGTTGGGATAGGGCATTTTGATTCTTCTGGTAAATATGTTGCTTCCATTGACCATTGTTTACCTCGACATTTGCAATTATTATTCTATTGATTTCACAAGCAGACAGCAAGTTTGCTTTTCACTTTAGGTAGCTGAATCTTTGTATCAAATGGAGCACTGTGAGAGTTGTTGGATTTTTTTTCCATGTAATTTCTTATATTCGTTTTACTTGTAGAATTTGGATTCAAGTTTTCTATTCTGAAAATGTGCTGGACTCTTGTACTATACTACTATTTCATGTCTAATCTCAAACATTTATCTATTTGAAACTCAGGCATCCTCGAAAACTTCTAGCGACAATATTTGTGAGAAATGTGGAGCGGACTTCAAATCAAGGTATCATGAAACACCACTTTAATTTTCTATTTTTGTGCAGTTTCTCTATTGCATATACTACCTCTTTGCTTTAATTGTTCATTCATGGATTTCATTGTTTTTCAATACAGGACTAAACTACATAAGCATTTGAAAGATAATGGTCATGCTACACTGAGATCATCATGAGCACTGTTGATATCTGAGCATTATTGATGCTGTACCCTCATATAAGCCATTGTTCCAATCAGTCTAAATGAATACTTATGGCACAGGGGTTTATTCTTTTCCGAATTCTATTCAACTTCATCATCATTGCATGATGGAGCATTGGGGAAATGATTTACCTTGTTGTCATGTAACTAGGTGCATTTGTTTGAAGCAAACTTTAATTTTGTAAGCTTTTAGTAAGTAGAGCTTGAGAGCAGTGTATATCTAGGTGCATTTATTTTAACTTCAACCAACCAAGGGTTTGGACTGGATGCCTTCTGAATTCAAGGAGAGGAAGTAGCAAAAATTTCAGGTGTAGGTTGTTGTTTATTGTATCTCTAGACAATTTTGATGAAGGGTAATAAATTATTTTTACTTGCAAGTGGATTTTGAAGTTTGAACAATATTTCATTTTTTTTTCACTCTTTGGATGATGTTTTTTTCTATGAATGATCAGGGATCTCAAACCGAAGGCCCACTTGCATTTGCAAAAGAAAAATGACTAAGATGGAACTGTATGCAACAAAATAGAGTTAATAATAGGGAATGGTTAAATCTACAACATAAAATATTATTTCTACAACAAAAGTATCGTTGTTGATGTATAGTGACGGTGAAAACCGTCGCTATAAGATTTATAGTGACATTTATGTTGTGAAAATAACATTTTATATTGTGGATTTAACAGTTTCCTTAATAATATGCTACTCCTTTCTTAAAACCCTCCCATCTCATGTGTATTTAATATCAACAGAAATTTGTTGTTATATATACTATAACATTAAATATAGTATTAATTGTCTATAATACCCTTTATCATACTTGTTTCATACTCTTTCATGAGGTGTAATTTTAGAAAGATTGTGGCTAAATGACTCGGTGTTAACTTGTGTGGAGACCTGACCTGCTTCAGGTCCAGTAATTTTTAAACCAGGAATGCATTATGCAATTAATATCTTGACACAAACTAGGGGCCATTGTCCGGTAAAAATATAAAAACTACAGAGAATTAACTTCTGATTTTCACTACCAGACTAGTTTCTGCACATTCATATAATCCGAATTATTAATTCTTCTATACAAACCATGAAAACCTGGTTCCTCCGAATGGTCATTCGGTGAGCCAATAATTAGGTTTCTGCTACCAGCTATAAGGGGTTTCCACATAAATAATGGGCCTATATAGTAATAATATAAATAATTTATATTTTACAAGATCCAAGGATAGGATTTTATAACTTGTGATCACAATGCTTTAGCAGAAGCTTCCTCTATATAAGAAATGGCTTCCTCTTGTGTAAGCTGCTTTCCTTCTACCAATCCTTTAATCAATGTATTGGCATATTCTTTGCTCGGCGCACATATGGGAAGTTTACCGGTTTTGAAGCTCTCAATATCTGAAAAGGGGCACCTGAATTGAAAGCATTAAAAATTAGTCGACATATAAATTATTTTCGTATCCGGTTATCATGAAGTTAACTTCATGTTAAGTTGGTTAATTGATCAATACAGTGCTGACACGTAGAGAGATTACCTCCCGGCATGCGTGTCCACATTGTATTGGTCAATTGACCAAAGTTAACTTCATGATAACCACTCTCATCATTTTCCTTCTTATATACGATAGCAAAACATTGGTTGCAATCCATATTCGTCGTAAAATTAGTCGACGTATAAATCCTTTTCCTTCTTTTATATGACAGCAAATGCTAGAACTATTTGTATAGCTTAATTACGGATAATGGAAAGAGGTATGAAAGAAAATGTGCTTACGTCATTGTCAGGATTGGAATATCATTTTCCTTCCCCAAGTAAACTACATTATGGTACCAGCCTGCCTGTGTAGAAGTCAAACAGCATTCACAGTCAAGGAAACAACTGAAATGTAAAATTTTACACAAAATGTCTGCCCACAAAACAAACTAAGCCACGCAAGTAACCCTGACTTCCTCCTATATTAGCGTATTGAGAAATTAGTGTTTGGACTTTGGATTGATTTTTTGGTATCTTATTGCCAGACCTAGTGAGTTTACTCTATATCCATATTGGTGTTTATCAAGTTACTAGTTGTTTAAAAGCTTTAAGTTGTTAGAGAAAAGGCTAAACAATATATACATGTAATGCTGATTAGCACGTGAATTGACAAATAACAATGCATCATAATACACAAATAGAACTAAGTGCCAACTTTAGGAAGATGGTATGACTAGATGCATGCAGTAAAAAGACATTGCAAAACCAGCACTTAAAACCAAATTAAGTAACCAGTTGCTTTAAATTTTAAAGCTAGAAGTGTTAGAGAATGAGTCCAACAGAGTATGACATGCTTTAACGGTGCCATTGTTGCTTACCACATGCAAAGCATTTAGTCACGTCGAATTTTTAACTGCTAACTTAAAGTGACCTCATCACTAAAACCTATAACTTATTTAACCACAAAGTTACTCGTCAAAAATATCTGAAACCCTACTCTCAAATTAATCTTACAAGAAAACATCCTTTGAATCTTCAACAAGGAAGGAATATGGACCCACCCATGCTTGCATATAACTCATGACACCCGTCGCCGTCACACCCAGTAATTGTGATCTAGGCATTTCTTTCCTTGGGTGATATAGATTTTTTTTCCATAGATAACATAATCATTTTAATTTTCTCACGTAAACTCGGCGTCTGTATATCCTGATGATCAGGTGGGTAATATAATAGGTATTTATGATGTATAATGCATCAAAACTATTTTTAAAAAGTTCAGTTATTGACTGTTAATTCTGACAAGATAACTGTTATTATAAGAAATTGTGCCGAGGTTATGATAAGTTTCTGCATTATATTTTCATATATTCAAGAATTTTTTGTTGCAAATCATCTCTCATGAGTCCGGCAGTGTATGTTAAACATAAAGAGTATCACTACCAGTCTACAAGGCATACCTTTAGAGCTTCCACAAAAATGTACTGTTTGTTTGCAATAGCATGTAAAGCAGTCAAATCAAATAAAGGAGAGCCTGTGTCACAGCTTGAACGGTTCTCTTGAAGCAAAACATCATTGAACTGCTCAAGTCTGTAAAGAAGACGCCAGCATAAGAAACCAACTTTGATATATTGAAGAAGATAAACATATAAGAAAGTCCGGATGAACCACATCTCATTGGTTGAGCTTTCATTTCTTTCAAAAATATTTCAGCCAGTAAAGCTGTATATTTGAGGATTCAATGAAGGTTGCTTGCTTGCTAAATGATGTAAATGAAAATTTCTAGGGAGAAACAAGAAGTCACAAGAATCACATACGTAATTCGATAGAGGAGCATGTGAGCAATATACTGGCTATTGCTTTCAGGATGAAGAAAAGCAACTCCTCCGGAACCCCAGGTACTTGAAAAATCACGACCGAAGAATAAACGGTGAGGGAAAGTCTTCCACAAAGTATCTTTTGGCTGGCTTTTGTCCATTGAACCAGAACATGGCTTTCGCATGCCTTCTGTCTACATTTTAGAAATGTGCAATAGTGCAAAGGATTAGCAAAATATAAAAAGTAAATAAAGAATTATTGTGTTACAGAACGTGGGAGACTGAATCACGTCATGAATATGAAATTATGTACTCCTTGAACATAAAGTTCTCTCTAAAGAATTAATAGAGGTGTTCAAAACAAAATGGACAAAGAATAATATTTCTTGCATGTTTTATAGGAAACTAGTTACCTGCACACACATTGTGCGTGATTTAAAATAAAAGTGACAAGAGAGTAGACAGAAAATATAGGAATGAAAAACTAAAAAACAACCCGCGTCCGAATAAAATCAAATCCCAAGACTAATCAATAAATCATTAAACTACTAGCCAAATAGTATCTTCTTGAGATCTTAGCCTATTGACTTTGAAGGTATTATTGGTAGTTACAATTCCTTATATGCATAAAATATGGGACCTGGAAAGTAAAAAGGCCTTCAAAAAATGGTACCCGTTAATACCAAAATAACACCCTAATAGCCTTATTGTCTCACACTTTATAATATACATTCATTCCTGTTAAGTAACCAACTCATCTAAAAGCTTAAGCTGTTAGATGAAAGGCCCAACAATGTATATCATTCTAACACTCTCCCTCAAATGCAACTTTTTTTATAGAGAAGGGAGAAATTAAAGTTCATTTGCATTATTAAATTAATATAAAGACAATTGTGCAAATTGAAAAGATTTAAACCCAAGACCTTGCACACCCAGAGCTCTAATACCATGTTAAGTAACCAACTAAAAGCTTAAACTGTTAGATGGAGGGCCCAACAATGTATATCATTCTAACAATTCCTAAAACATGAACCAAACTCATCACTCACACAAGCTATTAGTTGAGCAAGGAATGATGAGTGGTGAGATAATTGTGCCAACAGATAATTGTGTTTCAGGAAATATGATCAAATTTTGTTTTCTTCTCACAAGTTGGATCGACCAATATGTAGATCCTATATTAAAGGAAGAACATAAAGGAAAGAAGCCTATATTGTACTCCTTCCCAAACTTAGTGACATCTTACAAAACAATGTATGTAGTTGGTTTTTAAGACATGCCAAAAGGCATGCTTGGATAACATACTTTCTTTTTCTTTTCAAAAACTAAACTTTAGACGCTAAAAGACAACTTTGAACATCAAAAGTTAAATATACTTCGTCCACTAGGAAAAAAGAGTCACGGCTTTCTTTGTAATTTTCATTGGCATTAATACTCTATTTTCCGCATAGTAAGAGTATAATGCCTAAATATGGCAATTGTTAAATGTTGTTTATATGTCTTGGAATGTGTATGAATAGCATTATTTCCAAAATGACACTCAATATGTGATAGAGGGACTAGATTGAAATATTTGTACACCCACCTTAAGAACAGTTGCTTAATACTACCTTTTTTAAAGTAATACTATTACTATATTGAAAGGGGCACCATGGGGGTGCAACCCATGTACAAGAGTCGAGGAAAAATATCTTTAAGAAGTGACTCAAATTACAGAAAAATCTCTATTTATGAATAGACTTGGGACCAAACTATTTGTATTCTAATTGAGAGGTTATTACTGAATAGAGGTATTGATACAAAATATTTTCCGAACACCCAAAAATATCCATTTTAACAAAAATATCAATAACAAAAATAATTCAAAAAATATTTATGCAAAATAGTCTTTTATAGAAAAATGCGATTTTTTATAGGAAATTAGTCTTTTATAAGAAAATGTAGTCCTTTATAGGAAATGTAGTCTTTTATAGGAA
Organism: Panax ginseng; assembly: GCA_020205605.1. Taxonomy (NCBI): domain Eukaryota; kingdom Viridiplantae; phylum Streptophyta; class Magnoliopsida; order Apiales; family Araliaceae; genus Panax; species Panax ginseng. The sequence continues at coordinate 138,320,694 of CM035145.1, read as the reverse complement.
AATATAGTTCTTTATAGGAAATGTAGTCTTTTATAGAAAATGTAATCTTTTAAAAATAATATTGTCTCTCTCTCATATATATATATATATATATATATGAAATTATTACTATATAGAGGTATAATTTCTTAATATGGGACTTAAAAAATATATAACATATTACAATTTAGAGGTTATTCCTATTTATAACTGGCCCAAATTGGGACCAATTTTTTTTATAATATTATAGAGGTTATTCTTATATAGAGTATTCCTAAATAGAGGTTTTACTGTAGTAGGAAGACTTCTTATAGAATGATTTTGAGACCAATTGAGACATGCAACATAGCTTCTTTACCAGTCCACCTTCAATATAGCAGCGGAATCTTGATTTGCTCATATTTGACCCAAAAGCAGCATACCATACATCAACCTTCGAAAGCTCTGATCTCCATGGGGGACTAATAGAGGTTAAATCATCTGCTACGATTAAATATCATTAGAAGACAAACTAAATAGTGAAAGATTCATTTAGCAAAAAAAAATAGTGAATGATTCATCTGGGAAGATAATTAATGACTTCATTTGTTCACCATGATTATCTTCATCAACTTTGAGCTTCAAAAGTGGTTGTATAACATCCCGAACAGCCTCCTCGAGATCCTCTGATAATGTATGTGAACCATTATCATACTCGCCATCTGAGTCGGAACTTAGAATCTATGAGAAAGGATAGCATTATAAGGAACATACTTAAGAGTAGAGCTAGGGGACCTATTTGTAGCTAAAACAATGATCATGGTCGATACGTATCAGCCGATACTGTTACGTCGGTGCATGCCAATACTTTGAACCATGGTCAAAGGTACCATAAATTTCCAGCTTCAGATTTTACAAAGATGTTTACATATAAAAAAGAGTGAATATTATCACCTGAATTTGAGGTGTTTTCCTACTGGTCAACTTCTCAGGTAATTTCGTCGCAAGTATTGGCCAGTATGCACTCAATTCTTCACGGACCTGAAGATATTATTTGTGCCTCAAATGTTAAAAGATGTAGCCAGAAAGAAATGCCTTAGGTGGCAGATTATAATCCCTTAATACAATAAGAGAAAATTGTACATGAAAATTAGTTCCTGTGGCACTACCAAAATAGCTACAACAAGCAAATAAAGATAATAAATAATGAATTGGACAAGCTATAAAAAGTTAATATACCACTTGTATTACTCGCCATGTTGACTCAAATGGATAAACCTCTGAAGATTCAGCAATATTTTTATCCTCTAGCAACACCTCCACACAAGCAAGTACAGAATTTGCTATAGAATCAAGGTTGTATCCTCCTTCTAGTGCCATAACAATCCTTCCCCCAGCAAACTCCATCAACTAGATAAAGCATCCAAAAAAGTATAGTACTTGTCAACAAATATAAATATTTCTTAAAATGCAACAAGAAAGTTATCAAATGAAGAGAAAAGGTTACCAAACTGAAAAGACAACGATATACCCACAAATGAAAATAGTAGAGAAAAAGGGAATTCCTACATGAAAGTAGCACAAATAGAACTATTGAACTACCATGTGGCTTACTATTTGAGAGACAACTTCAGAGCATTATTTAGGAAACCAAATAATGAAAATTACAAAGTCAAAACTATTTAAATGCTGACCTTTTTCAACATGACAGAATAACCGTACGGTGTAAGACAACAACCACCAAGAGGATCATTGATAGCTGCTCCAAAAATAATATCCACAAAGGTTAGAATAATGATTAAACCTTGATGCCTCTCAAAAATGAAGAGAAAGAAAAATGAACTTCTTAATATCTTTCAATTAAACAAGGTTGTTGATTCCAAATTCCATACCTGGGGCCAAACTTACCTATCAAAAAATATATCTTTCTATTAAACAAAACTATTGAAGAAGTTAGTCACCGTTAAAGGTGGTATGAAAAAGTGACGTGCTGCAAGATATTGAACCATTTTGAAGGTAAGGAAGTGTTCAAGCAAGGTGAAAACTTGAGCTCACAACTTGTGTTTAATGATGACAATCTTGTGGTTGTGGTTGTGGTCGGTGGTGTCAACATGTTAATTAAGAAATCAAAACAAGATACGAAAACCACTACTTGAAAGAAAAGAAAAGAAATTCAGCGTATGCAAGTCACAATGATACTGAAGAACTATGCTTTTCATACAATACCCAGTGCTTAAATATGCGCACATCCATCCTATCAAGGCACCTAGATTTGATCAATTAATTAGACTGTGAATCTCATTGTGACCACCATTTCTAACAAAATGCTTCTCAAAACTTTGCATGCAACTAACTAATGACTTATCCGAGGGAAAATCTATCCTTCTCCCCTTCTATCTCTCTCTACATGTGTGTGTGTATGCACACAGATTTGACGGTATTATCAAGATTACTATAGTACATATAATGAGAACAGATTATATTCAACCAATCACAGGACAAAGTGACAAGCAGTCAAGACTTCTGTAGTTCAAAATTCAAAATGAAATTCACATTCAAAACAAAAATTGTCTTTGACAAAAACACAAGTTTTTTTTTGTATCCTCTGTAAGCATAGTCGATATCATATAACCAAGAGTAACATATTAATTAGTGCTAATATTTGCATGTATATGTCCACTTACGTGCTATGCTAATTGCTTGTTTTTGCAATTTTGCCCTAAAAATTATTCATACTAATAGAGTCGCTTTTATGGTTTCATAAACAGCTGTAAAATGGTAGGAGTCAAACTTCTTAGCTGTCAAATCAACATCGCACCATCAATCTAAGGTTCCTAGTGATGGTGCTACTGTTACTTCTATCTATGCAATATTGCAATGGTGTTAATGCTAACAGCTAAGAAGGTATGCAAACACAAAAGACCATAAATTGTATAACTCATATCACCTCCTACATAGATACCCTATAGGACCATTGATAAGGTGTGATCAAGTTATGTGTAAAAGCTTAGATACTCATGTAGTATCCAACAAAAATGCATATGATATAAGTTGATTAACAAAAACATGGAAACAACTTTAACAATTGACTAAAAATTTGATAGAAATTTGTACTAAAGCTAACCTGCATCAAATCCTGCAGAGATTATAATCAAGTCAGGATTATATTCCTTAGCAACAGGAATCAATACATGTTCCCAAACTGCGAGATAGTCTGCATCCCCACACCGACCATTCTCCCAAGGAACATTTATATTATATCCTGCACCTTGTCCTTCTCCAGTCATAGTATGAGAGCCATCATCACCAGCTGGATAAAAGCTTCCAAACTCATGCCTAAACAAGACAAAATATTCAATACCATTAACAGGACAAAAGACCAAATGCGTAATACACTTAAAAGGAAAAGTTGCTTACCTTTTCACTATTAGTTAAGGCACGTAAAAATATAAAATAATTCAACCAAAACAAAAAGACTAATAACAAAAATGAACATTTAAAGATGATGAAAACTTTCAAGAATCTAATCTATAAATTTTCTATAAGCAAGTACCTGTGCACTGAGAAAAATAGAACTCGAGGATCCTTCCAGAACATTTTTTGAGTTCCATTTCCATGATGAACATCCCAATCAACAATCAAGATTTTCTTAATTCCTAATTCCAACTACAACATTTAACAATAAATAAAAATCTTAGGTTAATATACAGATGAATGTATTAAGTTTAGGTTCATAATAACTATCCTAATTTCTGACTGATGATGCACTGGAACAAACACAAATTAAATAATAGTTCGAACTAGATCTCACTCTTTCATTCAAGAGGTAGCTTGTTGCTATTCCAACATTATTGAACAAACAAAATCCCATTGGTTGATGTTCTTCTGCATGATGTCCAGGAGGCCGAACAATAGCAAAGGCAGAACTCAATTCCCCCTTGGCAACTTTCTCAGCAACCTACTGAGCAAATATTTAAAATCACACTATTACATCGAACTCATTACACCAAAATAAGGCACCAGACAAAATAATAGTAATTTAAGGCAGCTGAAACATTTCATTATGGAATCTTCTGCAGCAAAAAGAACCCATATATTTAAACCGAAGAAGTTGAACCAGTGATTGTTTCTTGTTTGCTTGAGTTGTAAATATGTAAATACTAAGCCAAACTCTCATTCAGGCAGCGTAGATAAACCAATTAAAATAGATCGAAAAAGTACATATCCAGCCATTTCAATCTAAACTAAAACATTCACCAACATTATCTAAATAGTTTCTAAATAGTTTCTAAAGTTCAGATGATCATTTGATTCATGTAAAAATAAAATTGACAATACTAATAGTTGATTCTGTTAAATCTCAAATTATATTCTAATCTATATAATATATTCAGAAACATATGATCCTACAAGCTTTCCCAACAAAACATAATAAGCTAATAAAATACAAAATGTTCTTAGGGCATCGAAGTGGTGGAAATCTAGTATGGACTCATCGGTAGATAATTGAGGAACAAAATCAAAATCATGCAGTAATATCTTCATTCCACCAAATGAAAACTGAACTATACAGACCTCGATGACAGAGCCGGCGGCAAGATAAGCAGCTTCCGATGAGCCCTCATTGAAATAGATTGAATTAGATTTTGCAGCCTTTCTGCTTCTTCGAGAATCCATTTTTTCGGAACTTATATTCTTAATCAAATCAATGTGTTTTTTGGTGTGAACCAAAGCTATATATTTATCTTCAGCTTCTTTGGCATTTACAATCACGCATCTGAAAGATAGTACACAATCAACATCAAGAAATAACACTCAAACTAAGTAAAAAAAACATTAACCAAAAACGGAAGCATCACACTGAACTTTTTTCTTTTTCTTTTCTTTTTTTGATAAGTAAAGCACCCCAGTAAACACTGGTATCATTTCAACACATGAAAAAAAAAAAACACAAAAAAAAAATTTAACACAATCTATTTAGGCAAAGCTTGAGAATGTAAATTGAAATGCCAACAATAACAGCAATAACTCTTTTCTCTTTTGGTTATATACTAGGAAATGAACACATCTCAATATTAACAGAAGAAAATATAGATGATCATATAAATCTTCATCAAATTCTATAAGCAGGACAACAGGTATATAATACTATCTGTTTTTTCTTCTTCTAATTCATGTTAAAACTATTATCACATTTCTTGCCACCACACCTTTTGGGTTTCTGACTGCAACAAATGCTTTCACGCACACAAACAGGCATACATTATGTACTCTTTTCCATATACAATGTATTTATGACTCATCTTTTTATTTATTCTTCCTTTCATCTCTTTTACTTTCCTTGTGTATAGACATATCTTTTCCATCCCAAAAGATAATCTTAACTTTAAAAAGACAACATTTTTAAATGGAAAATGTTTAACTTGAACATAATTACTGACCAAGATCACAAATTTAATAAGATTAAGCAAGTAACATTACGGCGTACTCACATTCAGGATGTCTAAAAGGACTAACTGCACTCCAAATTCGAGTATGAGGAAGTAACAAGAACTTAAAGTATCTCTCAAAATTAAATAATCAAACTAGTTATAAGTTTTCACACAACATATTAGCTAGTTCATCTTTAAAGAACCACAAAACAGCTAAATTAGAAAAAAATTATACAGTTATATACTCTAATAAAACACATATATACATATAGACAGAGAAAAGAGAGCAGAGTAAACAACCTCTGATGAATACCGGCGGATTGCAGCTTGTTCCATACAGAGAGAATTCGATATGGGTTTTCGGGATGGTACTCACCCTGAGGAATGAAATGCTTACACATCCTCTCATCGTATATCAATCCAACACGGCGTTGATTTGGAATCGGACCATTTTCACTGTTACTTTTGTTGCTGCTGCTGCTATCGGATTCTGAAAACTCCATAGAATTTGAGAATTTCTCCTAATAATCTACACTATTTCGGATGGATTTTGGAAGTTTGGATCAAATTGGGAGGGATTTGAATTTTAAAGAGGAAAGATAAAAAGGGAGTGCAGTAAAGTGAGAAAAAAGTATTCTTTACATAGCTGCAGGGGGGGGAATCGAGGGAAATATATTTGATTTTGGGAATTCTCTTTCGTCCTTGTTGCTTATTGGACAAACACAGAGTCCATTCACACTACTACTTCTAATTTTGTCTTTTTTTCTTTTTTTCTATTTTTCTTTTTCACTTTTCTGTTTAGATATTACTATTATCATAATTAAGTTCTTTTCATCGGGAGGAACTTGTGCCCCCAATTAAGTTCGGAAACAACTTATAAGTTGGTCAAACTAACTTATAAGTTGTTTTTCACTGTTGAGGTATTTGGTAACTACTTATTTTTTGACTTAATGAGTTTTTAAGTCAAAAAAAATAAATAATTACTTGTGACTTATTTAAAAATGACTTATAAGTCATTTTAAAATAAGTAAGTTTGATTTAATGTAATGTCTATTTTATCCCTCTTTTTATTAATATCTTTTTTAATAATTTTTATACTTAATTTTAACTTATAAGTTATTATGAGTTGAACACCTTCCTAACTTACTTTAACTTAATTTCCAACCTGACACAGCTACTTAGTTGTAGCTTCGGCCGATCCTTCGTCATATGATTAGTCAAACTTTTGCTACGAAGAGAATGAGTCCCTTTTTTAGGGACAGGCAAGATATCTTGTCCCAAGATCCAAAATCCAAACGACATCCCCTCTCGATTTTTTTCGATTGTGAGACATAGCAAAATTTATGGATCCCAGGTTTGGGTCCATAAACAGTGACAAACTCGCTTTTGCTACGGTTCCGGTGGATTCCTTAACTAAGCTACTGTCTATGAGTCGTCGGTTCATTCTTCAACGTCAAATTAATATCAAATGCTTTTAGTTATAAGTCATAATTTAAAAATCAACTTATATTTTAAGTTACAAATTATTTTAAAACAAATCATTCCAGAACAAGCCCTAAATGCATCCCACTTTTTCCAAGGCATGTCAATTTCCCTGACGGACCTGTCAAATTTAAACCCTAATGAGATCCAAATTTTAGAATCGTATAGGGTAAAGGTGCGTAATTGTCTCTTAGTCGAATTTTATTTATTTTTAAAAAAATATCCCTGACATGGTAAAACTTATTGCTCAACCACACACTTTTCATTAAAAATAGTGGCAATTTGACATAACTTGGTGCGACATGACATGAAAAGAAGGAACTTAGATCTGCTTATGTGGCTAACAATTGTAAATATGGAATATGAGAATTTATTACTTGAAAATTAATAACAAAAAGAAAAGAAAAGAAGAAATAAAAAAAACAAAAACAAAATCATGCACTTTCTATCTCCTCTCATTGCCGGCGCCGAGGACATCCGGATCCGGTTTCATATTTACACGTTGAGAAGAGCATTGCTCGTGCAGTTATCAAGCTACCATTATCTTGGCCAGCTTTCAGTTTTCATATTCCTGCCGAACCATCTCCCCTCCTCCATTCACATTCCAACAATTACAAGGTCAGTAGTGCTCCGAGATCCAAATGCTGCAATAAATTGGGTGTACTCTGGCAAGTACTTGATGATATTGAATTATAATCCCAGAATTGTAATCATAAGACTAATAGTATTACGATTATATAATACTTGCAAACAAACATAGTCTAAGATTATAATTATGATATAATATCAACACTATTAAACCATTTTATAAACCCTAAACTAATTAATAGTGTCACGTTTAAATTTAAAAATACACTTTGAATTTCCTATATCAAGTATAATTCTTGCAACCCTGCATTAATAGTCCTACCAAACAAATATAGCCAAACATAGCCTTAATTAAACACACTCCTCCACTATAAATTCAATGCACGCCAATTGGCCTTTGCAGCTTTGCTCATGCTCAGTTCTCTCCATCTGCTCTGCCCAGGTATGTGTCGTTCATTTTTTTTGTGATTATATATCTGCTATACATATTTATACTTTTGTTGGGAGTGACACAATGTAACTGAATACATATGTATATAGATCGATAGATATATATAATTACGTACGGATACGGGATACATGTAATCAATTTATGTGTTTAGTCCTGAAGTGCTAAAAGAAGGGTTGAGATAGGACATCTGAATTGAATGTGTAAATTTTGCAATCACAAGAACCCCTGCATTAGGGGTAAAGAATGTAGAATTTTATTCAATTTGTAGAATCAATAATAATGAAATTGTGTTACACATAACCCTAAATCATGTTTAAATAAGTATTCTCCCCATTCTCAAAAGGATGACGGAGCTAGCTTAGGGCTCCTGGGTTTTTTTGAAATTTTATTTAAGCCTATAAAATTTTGATATTTTTACTTTAGGCCCCCAAGATTTTTGAAAAAGAAAAGTACATGCAATATTCTTTGAAAAAATATAAGAAAATACTTTTTCTCTTCCAAAAATAAGAGGTACTTTCAAAAAAATTAAGTCAATTTGAAATATGGGTAAACTAATATATATCAAAATTTTCATTTTTTGAGTATTATTTACACAAATATAAAATTTGATGATATCTTTTTACTCCACTTTGTGTGTTATAAAACGCTCATATTTACTACTATCTAAAAAAAATCTTAGAAAGTATAAACTTGTTAATAATATTTGGACTGAGTAGGGGTGTAAGCCGAGCCTAGTAGCTCGGTACTCGATTCGAGATCAGCTCGAAAATATGATCTAAAGCTCGAATTCGAAGTTGATTCGAGTCGAATCTAATTCATATTCATTTTCTGTTTAATGATACACGAGTAGAATTCGAGCATACCAGTGTTTGCTCAAATTAGGGTTCGAGTATTTTATTTTTTCTCGAACAATACTCGTTACCTGCTCGATGGATCATATTCGAATATTGGTCTGATCCATGCTAGTAAGCTAAATATGTGATATTTGTATCAATCTTTATAATTTATAAAGTGTAGTATGAAATTGTGTAAACTTGTACTTGAATAAATTAATGAATTGAATGTCAATTTATATTACATTATTTATAATTTCTATACATAAATAAAAGTGAAAAAGTTTTATATATAAATATTAGTTAAGTAACAAATTTAGTATGTAGTGGTTCAGTTTTAAGTGAAAGGGTTCATATTCGAAAATCGATTTGAAGGCTCATGAATAACTCGCTTTGTAAACGAGTCGAGTACGTACAAGCCGAGTAGGTCCGAGTCGAATTTGGCGCAAAAATAGAAATCCTTAATTGAATTTGAGTCGAATTCGAGCTTAATTTTTTCGAGTCGAGCCGAATTTGAGCATTAAGGTGTTCGCTGAGATTCGACTCGTTTACACCCCTAACCCTAGGACCGAGCGTGTTGTCCTGGGTGTAACATCCCCTTCCCGAATAGGAAAGAGAGGTCACATGCAAAGCCCAACAAACCTCAAAATAATAAAACAAAGCACTAATAATTTTGAAATATTAATTAGTTGATAATCCATAAATATCTAATTAAATACAATTCTCCAAAAAAATCAAAACCTAAAATTACATAAACCTAGGTTGTCAAATGTAGTTTGCTTCACACGAAACCCTAAACTGCTCCTGAAAACCTGTCGGAAGAAAAACACAGCACGAGTCAAATGCCTAGTACAAGTATAGATTACAAAAAATAATGAATTGAAATAACCAACTCAATTAATTGAATTGAACAAGACTAACACAACGAAATGATAGGTTGAATCAAAAGGGTTGGATGTTATTTCATACCCACACAATATACCTTAAAATATAGAAACTGATTTTCAGATTTTAACGTTTACATTCAATCAAATTATATTCCTTAATATAATTTTATATCATCTTTTTGATTATGACTTCTAATTTCATGTCCATATTTGGATAAAAAATAATCTCTAATTTAAAAACCTTTATAACTAACCATTAAATCAAAATATAAAATAAAATTTACCTTTCTTGTTCGTCTTTTTTCAATACAAACGGTAAAGAATCTGATTTTCGGGTCTTTTAGAGTCTTCAAAATCTCTTAATGTCTTCACAAAAATTGTAGCTCTTGAAAAGATACACGAAATAGGCTTAAGAATCACTCGATTCAGAGTTAATATGATTGATTTATGAATTTTCAAGTCTAGGGCTAAAAATAGTGACGGGAATCAAGACATGTTGCGATTTTCAGCAATTTAAGGCATGAAGATGACATCAAATAACTTCTCCTCCCCTTTTTAATTGTAGAGAATGAAAAATTAAAGAAATAAGTTTTGGATTCACTCAATTCTGACATCGGGTGAATTAATTATAATTTTTCTAATGGGCTGCAGTGCATATAAGTATTCTACTCGGGAATTCAACTAACCAACTTAGAATAAGAATATGATTTCATCTCCAGTCTTTAAATATAAATGGGAAACAATATAGGAGTTACCAAAACCCTAATGGATTCTTCAATTTTAATTTAATCAATTATTTAATTATCTACTAAAAGAATTTAACTTTACAAACGAAATAAGGAAGAAAAATAAATTAGTAACTTACTTTTTCCAATTTAATTATGCTTTTATAAAATAAAATCAGTTAATATTTAATTATTAAAAAAATTCGGGTTGTTACATTATGTAATAAACCTCGGATAAAATCTCGAGTGCAGAACAAATTTCGGGTAAAATCTCAAGTTCGAATCAAATTAAATATATTCGAACAAAGCGTTAAACCACTAGCCCAATAGTATATTCTTGGGTCATATTAGCCCACCACAAGGTCATAACTGAAGATACTATTGTTAGTAACTTAATTCTTTATATGCATACAATTTTTTTTCATATCTTTTGATGTGCGACTGGTTTGTTACAAACTCTCTCACTTAAATTTTTGACATCCCCGTCAGAACTGATCACACACACACGTTCCACAGATCTTTGCCTCTCTCTAGCCATTGTGGGATAATACCGGCTGACTTCGTGCCCCCACCTCCGGACCTCCCTCTCGATCTGAGCTTTCGAGAGTCGGCTTTGATGCCATATGTAACAACCTGGGTCAATTTCCGAGTCCGGAACAAATCTCGAGTCAAATCTCAAGTCCGAATTGAATTAAATCCATCCAAACAAGGCTTTAAACCACTAGCCCAATAATATCTTCTTGGGTCATCTTAGCCTCACTAAATTATTCTTGACTTTACATTATTATATTCTAGCCCCTCAAAAAAAAATTCTGGTTTCGTCACTGATTGTAAGTACAATTTATGTTGTGGATGAGTTAAGATAAAATAAAGTGTAAGTATGTCATTTAGTGAGGTTTAGTTAGTATAAAAAAATAAAGGGACTTATCACTTTATGTAATCTTTGGGGGCTACAAAGGATAAATTTTTGAACTTTTTTTAATTTTCTTTCTTCCACTTTACTTTTTTTAACTTGTGTGAAATATGTACTCAACTTTTTTTCCCCTTCTCTTAAAAAGGCGTGAAACCGATCAAAAGTTATGACAAAAACAAGATTAAGACTCAAGAGCATCAACTTAGGTCATCTTGGCCTACATCAAACCCACCCAACAAGTTAAGACTGTTGGTACTATTACTAGTATAGTCAATCCTTCACATACATTAATCTAACCATATGTTTTAATGTGGGACTGAACTATTACAAAAATCATACATAATAATTATTATCTCTCACATCATAGAGCGAACTGATTTTACTGGATAATAAAGTATATTAGCTTAAGTGTAATGTGAAAGCAATCAAATGAACCTATAAACAAATTTGAAATATTAAAATTATAGTTTAAACTAGAGGTTTTATTAGTAATTTTAAGTAATATTTATCGAGGATCTAGAGAATATTTTACCTTTAAGTATAAACTCGATGCAAAATTAAGCCCAAAAATAAAAATTGGAAAAAATACAATTCCAAAACTATGTATATGTCTCTATGTAATTATGAAACATGAAAAAAAGTTCTTTTGCAAAAGATAAGAAATCCTAGAAAGCTATTTTAAGAATTATGGTACAGATCGAGTAAACGTATCTGCTAATGAGAAAAAAAGGCTTTAATGTGTTATTTTAATTCTTATTAGGTTCACTTCTAACTTAATGTATTGAACGTATCCTATCGCATCGTAGGATACGTGCGACTATGCGTGACTATGCGTGACTATGCAATGTATGTTAAAATACGGCTCATTTTTTTATTTGTTAGTGATTCTGTATCGAATTGCTCTCGTATCATATCGTACGATAGGTATTATGTATCGTATGGTTCTGAGAACTATGATCCCATGTGATTAATTTTTATATTTAAAATAATAGTGAAAATATAAAGTACTATCGTTTAGAAGACAAGTTTGAAGAAAATGGCAAAAAATAAAGATGATAAGTATAGTCATATTTTACTAGTATGAGTTAGTGTATTGATGTCGAATATTGGATTTTGGATTTTCACATTCGAGGCTATTGTGAAAAAACTGGCAAAAATCTGCTGCAAAGAGAATATATATATATATATATATATATATATATATATATATGTGTGTGTGTGTGTGTGTGTGTGTGTGTGTGTGTTTATAAGTTATATTTTATCTTGATCTTTTAATAAAATTTAACTTTATGGATGAGAAGATTATACAAAAATATAAGATATTGTAAATTTTTATTTAATTTGAGGTTATGTAGCACCTTATTACAACCTTGTAAAATAAGTACTATATGTTTTGACGAGTTAGATCTGTTGAACTTTCACTAATATAAAGTCATTGGTAGGCATCACCCAATTATATGAAAATTCATATGTTCAAATATTTTTGTATGTATTTTATATCCTTATAGTTGGGTTTCTCTAAAAAACCCTACAGATTGATGTATTAATCCCATAGGTATACTAGTTAGATACTCTTGGATATCTCCCGTTTTAACTATATATATTTTATTCAAGTGGGGATTGCTTGGCTGTGGCAATGTCCAAATAGACATAGTTTTGGAATTTGGACATTCTATTAATGACAATTTTGTCAATAAACTAATTTCATTAATAGTAATTTTTACATTTCGCAGGCCAACTAGTTGTGGTCACCACAACCACGCTTTTCCCAGAACTTAGTTGGTCAATTAGTTCTTGCTTTTGTTTTCACATAGTCATTGTAAGTGGTGGGGTGGGTATGGGAGGGAAGAAGGAATTGTACCATGAGTGGAGTTAATAAATATTCTTTTTATGTGTTAATATTTTTTTAATTTCTGCAGAATCTGATATTGGGATAAACTAATGGATGCACAAGATACTGCTCTTGTTGATGGTGGAGGATTCAAAACTCAAAAAAATCATGATGTGCAACTGTCAGGACATTCTGATAAATCTCTGATCAATGGCAATAATGGATTTCAACTGTCCAAAAGAATTGGGTGTCAAGCTCAAAAGATGGTATCTGAGAAAAGGAGATTCAGCCCACGACTATTAGAGATACCAGAAAGTAAAAGGCCTTATTACGGCACTTCTAGAATGTCAGGGCATTCTGATAAATCTTTGAGCAATGACAATAATGAATTTCAAGTGTCCAAAAGAATTGGGTGTCAAGCTCAAAAGACGGTATCTGAGAAAAGGAGATTCAGCCCACGACTAATAGAGATACCAGAAAGTAAAAGGCCTTATTACGGCACTTCTAGAATGTCAGGGCATTCTGATAAATCTTTGAGCAATGGCAATAATGGATTTCAAGTGTCCAAAAGAATTGGGTGTCAATCTCAAAAGATGGTATCTGAGAAAAGGAGATTCAGCCCTCGACTAATAAAGATACCAGAAAGTAAAAGGCCTTATTACGGCACTTCTAGAAAGGAGTCGCAGCATTGCCCAATTGACAAAATCTGTAAAGGAAACGACAATGGTGATTGCTCAAAGAAAATTAGTGCATCATACGTGGGTGTAAAATCTGAAGGTCATACATATTATGATTATAGACAAAAATGTTCGACGGCTGGAGATGAAGTTTCTAAGAGTGACTCAACAATTTTAGATGCTGATACCTCTTCTCCTAGTAGTTATGAGGGAGGGAACAATGTATTCTTTGATTCACAAGTGGATGACATGAAATGGTTGGTTTCTTCAACCAATGCTGATGGTAAAAGTGCCCATGCAATGGTGAAAGAGACACTGAGAATCTATAATATGTTTTATCTTCAAACTGTTCAGGTGATTACAGTTTTTGACATTTTTTGGTTGAAATATATACATGTCTTTTTGCTGCTGCCAGCTTCTTCATTCTGATATACCAATTTCCTTTTCCCTCTTCTCTGTTAGATGTGTTTACTTGCAGTTTTATGGTAACTAGTAATCTAGTATTCTTGCCCACACAGCGTGTGGTCTAAAAATATAGAGAGTTGTATGATGGAAATAAATAAATGAGAAAAGATAGGAGAGAAATTAGGGGCTGATAACGGAGTGGAGAGAGGAGAAGTTATGGAGTAAAATAAGAGACAGTTGAAAATATTTTAACTGCTTTTGCTTTAGGATTTTGATAGTAATTTTTTTTAATCATATGGTTTCCTCGTGAGTGGTTAAACTCCTGCTCTAGAGAAAATATATATGTAGGTGTATATTTAAGAGATACTTTCTAGTGTAATTTTGGTTTTTAGTATATTTACAAATTACAGTTTGTTTATTGTTGTACTGTGCTTCCTTTATTTGGATTCCAACTTTAGTGAATCAAGGAAATAGTGAAAGATTGAATGTGGAGATATAAGAATTTACATATTGTTATATCTTGAAGGTCGACCTTGAAAAAATTGGTTTAGAGTATGATTTCTGTACATGTCTCTGAGAGAGAGTTTTTAAGAACATGAATCTGTGATTTCCTATTCCATGTATGGTTTTTGTTTTCTAATTGTTCTAAATGCTCACAATGTAGCATGATAAAAAGTTGAGAAAAATGCTCATATTTTTATTGAACTCTTCCCAGTGGCGAAGCTAGAAAAATTTAGCAGTGGGGTCAAAATTAGTAATAAGTTATAAAAAATTTGGCGGGGGTTCGGGGACAGCGCCCCCGAGCCAATTTTTTTTAATAATTTATACTTTCGGGTTAGACAAATGCATCCAATTTAATAATACTAACAAAAGGGGGAAATCACAATTGATTTATGAAAAACAAAACTGAGGTTGGAGAAATTGAAGAGAGAGTAATTTCTGTTATCTGCAAGGGCACAAGGCTGCAAGAGAGTCACAGTAGAATAGAGTTGCACTCCAGTCTCCACACTCGCGGCTCGCCAATCACGAGTACTAACTCCGACCACTCGCGAAAGGCTTTGATGGTTCACGGTTTTCCTTTTGAGTGGGGTCAAAAATTAAGTATGGTAAAAAAAAAAATTCAAGTGATCTCAAAAATTGAGTGGGGTCAATTGACCCCACATTTGGACCTTAGCTTCGCCCCTGACTCTTCCTATCCTTTGAATATATTCTTGGGAAATGTTCACATTTTTGCCTCGCTTTGGACTTCTGCAATGGGTTCTTTTGGGAAGATGCTGTTTCAGATTTACGTAGGGATTGGATGGTGAGCCTGCTTTAAGGGATTTCTAACTTTTTATTTTATCTGTTTCAAAATATTTTTTGTCCTCTTCTTTTGTATGTTCCCTGTTTCTTTTATCCTTAGAAAAGGACACGAAACGATTACTAGGAATGAGTTCATTCAAAAGAGAGTAAATAAGACAATATTTACTAAGGTGGTCGTGAATTATAACGACCAAGTATGGTTTGGTTGTCCTAAAGTATTACTTGAATACTCATTGTTGGCAGTTATGATTGCTGAGCTATGTTTATTATTATGTACCATGATAGTTTAACTCTGTTTTACCTATATAGGACCAAATTCATTTGGATTAGAATCTACTTTGCAATTATTATTTTGTTTTATATTCAAATGATATGGCATATTTATAATTACAGCGATTGTTACAACTAGAAAACTGATGATTTTGTAGGAGGAGGACAACAGATGCTCGATGGGTGCTGAAAAGTTAAACGATAAAGTGCGAATCTTGATCTTGACTATCATGATTTTATTTGGCTTTTTATACTCAGCAGTGTCATCATTAACCTCACATCATTCGACTTTTTCCACATCCACCTACACTCTATTCACCTCATCTCATACTTTACAAATTCAATTATTTTAAATGACTCGTTTCTTTTGTTTTGATTTTTATGATATCTTGATATTATTTGTAGTAATCATGCAAGTGACCTTAGTTTAGAGGTTTACCAAAAAAATTTGAATATGTTAAAATAAAACATAGGTTTGAATTTTAGCATAAGTACGAATCTCTAATTTGTCAGCTCTATGTAAGTAGGTGGAAAATTCATTTTTTTGTGGGTGGAACATTTGAAAAGTAGAGGACTAATCTATGAGAAAGTAAAGGTACAACTTGCATAAAAGAATGAAATTGGGATATAAACTGCGCGCACAATGTCTTAGTTCAAAACTCAGAATTAAATTCTCTCAAATCTTTGAATTTGCTTCCGCAGATGCTCATTGGAAGGGAATAGATTGGTTTGCATATAGGTTGGAGGAATAGAGTGATCTATATTTCATTTATAACGCTAGCATACCTTGCAACAGTAAGATGAGGAAAGTTCAGTCTAACCAACAAAAGAAGTGGCCTGCAAATTAGTTTTAGAATGATTGAGCCCAACTTATGTGGGGTCTAAGAAAAGCAGGTGTCTGAGGACTTGCTTTCACAAATGTAACACCTAGTTTGTCAAGGTTTCCTAATGAACTACAGATTGTTATTTCCTTATGTTGGGAAGCGAAAACTAGGATGAAGATTGAGCAGACTCACTAAGAAAATGATTAAACTAAGGGTTTGTTAGGTAACTGTTTTTGCTTTCTATTTCTGCTGTCATATGTTTTTGCTTTTATTTACTTTCGCTAGTGAAAACAAAAGTCAGACAGTGTTGTTTGATAATTTTATTTAAGTGTTAATTTTATTTTATGAAGAGGTAGAGTTTGAAATTTTGTTGTTGACAAGATTTGATGTATGGACCTCATTAGAGTTGAAATGGCCCCTTGTGTTGCCAAAATTGAAGAAGCAACTTTTGTGTGTTTTTACTTTTTTGCTGCCAAAGTTGATTTTACTTCCACTTTTTTCAAAGCAGAAACAGTTCGAAACACTATTTTCTGCTTTTGATTTCAAAAAAGTGAAAGTAGAAACAAAAATTGGAAAGCAAAAACTGATACCAAATGGACCCTAAATGTTCGTGCATTCATGGTTTCTACTTATTAAAGATGCACATTTGTTTGTCAACTTTTTAACAACTGAACTTACGGGCTGTTACTGCCTAATAATAATTGGCTCCGAACTTGTTCAAGTCATATATACAGTAGTGCCACCAACAGTTGTTTAGTTCCTATCTTGATTCATTGCATCTTCTTATTACAAATGCACATTTATTACTTTACAATTATTCAATGGAGCTTACTTTATCCGTTTCTACAGATTTGGTTGTTATTGGTTCTGGTATTGTCTCGTTACAGTGTTACACTAGTTATATATGATTGATTTATTTTTTCATAACAGCACATTGTACTTTTTTGTTGTATTTAATGAAAAGGGAGGAGGTAGTATGGTATACTGGGGATTATTCTAAGTTTCTATGTTCTGCTGCTGTTGTTCACTCTCTCTATACATATATATATATATATATATATATATATTCTTTAATATGTTGTTAGACTCACATAAATGCTTCAACCATCTGCAGGAAACAGGTGCCTGTACTGAGGATGTAAAAGCATCTCACAAGCGACCTGATTTGAAGGCAACATCGAAGGTAAAGCTGTCAGCCCACATGAAACCTTTCTATGAGAAGTCTTAGACTGGGTAATTGATCATGCATTCGACAGTATTCCTTTGCGTTATGATATAGGGCTTTAGGGAACCAGTAGTCCAGGACTTGTGCCATCCGATGGTTAGAGTTGTGGTAAGTTAAGGTTGGGAAAAGCATATAGAGTTTGGTCTTTGGTATGTGCCGGGAAGGTGATAAATTTTTTGGAAGGTTAATGTTGTTTTCTGGCCATGTCCTCAGATGTTTGGTTGCAGAACTTTCAGTAAGAAGTTACAGGAACTTTCAGGCCTTTTTAGGGTTTTTGGTGTAAGACAGAGGGAGTCGCGGTAGCCGGTAGAAGGGTGGGAAGGTGATAAAATTAGGACTTTGGTTTGGAAATGTATGGTAGTTGGTTGTGCTATTAACAATACCATCAACTTGAACTATGATGCAGGGAACTTTAATAAAGTTCAGGCATATCAAATCTATGAATCTCAGAAGTAAACATAAATTAAGACAAATAAAGATGGCTGGCATAATTAATTAATTAGCTAGTGTTGATGTAACTTGAAAGAAACATAAAAAAATTCCAACAAAGGCACTCTCTAGTCAACCAAGAAGGCTTCTTATGGGTTCACAATATTCACTTTAGGCTTCTGAATCTTATGATAAATCTTGTTATTGGTTTTGAATTCCTTCTCACAAGAGGCAAAATGAAGAAAGAAAACGAGAGGTTCACATCAAATATTCATCCTAGGACATCAAGGAAAGCAGAAATAGTGCATCAACTTGTAATTATTTAAATCTCTAGTTTCTTTGGGTCTTTCTTTTCAACCATAACAACAGAAAGATAGGGAACTAGAAATAATGATAACTGGAATCATGACAAAACCTTAGGCTGACTAGTTTTATTTATGGATAGATTTCAAGTGCTTTGGGTGTTCCGAATAGGACAAAAGCTATTCTGCTGACTTTGTTATTGCAGCATAGAGACTTTCTGCTGGCTGGTAATGAGGCTGAATAAACTTCAAAAGTATTGATGATCTCTTCTTTTACATAAATATGAATCTGGAAGTTTGTTTAGGCCTTTGTTGATATTATGAAGATACATTGGTTATCTATGTCTTATAATTGAAGGGAAGGGAATGCGATACATTCGTTCTGATACCACACCAATGTATCATAGGCTTATGAAACTAATAAATATTGGTAACATTTTATTAGTCTATGGTTTAACTTGTAGAAAAAGGGTTAAATATGTGGAAGAAACGTTGTAAGCTCTATCTGTGGAAATTACCAACATTCTTTTGTGAGATAAATGACCAACATTAAGCTCTAAGTAAGAATAAATCTCTTAAAATTTTATTAATCTAACATAAATTCGAAAAAAAAGATTTGTAGGAAGATAATTATGGCAGTAAATTAATGTTTCTGAACTTATAATCTTGAGATCTAGATAGCAAGTTCCCTGAAGGTCCTATGACAATATGGTATTAGGCTAAGCTTCAGACTTATCACCTGCTACGAGATATGGTTTCTTTCTAACCATCTCTTTGGGCCTCAGGATGAGAGCTTTTAGCATAGTTTCTTTCTATGTTGGATCTATATTGGGATTGTTGGGGGCCGGGGGTGGGGTGGGCGGAGAGGGGAGCTTCCATTGGGAATTTGTATTTTCATTCCACTTTTGGTCAAAGAGACTTTATGTCCTGGTGTATCTAGTAAAATCTTCTTTATCTGTAAAAAAAATATTTAGAGCCTAAATGTATAGGAGTATTTAGTTTTAATTTAGTTATTGTTATTGTTGTTCTTGTGTTACTTTTATGATACTAATATGTTAAAATTGTTAATATTCTATGATAATAGCATACAACGATTATTTGTAGTACATAAAGATGGACAATAGATAACTAATCTATAGCTGGTTAGAACCTTCAATGGGACTCGAAATATATTTGGAATGATGGAAGATGTTTAACAAAATGTTTTTAAATTTTGATTTGGTAGTCACATTTGCATACCAACCTGGAGTGTCATATACATATTAATTTTGATTCTCCTAGGCTAATCAAACAATCTCCAAATCTAAGGGAGAAATGGTGTATTACATCGTCAACTGGGAGTCTAATAAAATGGCAAAGATTTTTCCAAAATTTTAGAAAAGGCCACCCCCCTCCCCCTCTTCATCATCTGCTTTTGATAGAGCTGACATCCCTTTGAAACAGCAAAGAGGTAGTTGAATCATATACTGAAGGAATACATTCTTTACCATCCTGGTTCATCTTAGAAACACTTCTTATTCGCAGCCCTGCTAATCTTGTAGAGTATGATATATATAATGTCTGATGATTTCTTCTATCTCCCTCACAATATACTAATATTGTGTTTCCTTTTTTGCTTTTGAACACATGGCAGATGAAAGACAAAGAAGTGGTTTTGTACCCCAGAAAAAGATTTGGCCACCTACCAGGTTTGTGAATTCTTGTTGTCTTATTTTTAGTTTATATCTAATTCACACTGTTAAAATATTTAGTTGAACCTATCTTGAAGTTAAGTTGCTTCCTGACCTTCCACATGTTACGTAGCTTCTTCTTTTTCTGTGTTTATGGCTGCGACAGTGGTGCAGAATAGGTTTGAAATCTAAAAGGAAGAGCGGGTACAGGGTTTGATAAGTTCTGTAAATTAAAAAAAGGAAAAATAACTTATCACCATTTAATGGTGGATACCGCCATTACTTTATTGTTACTGCAGATCTAACTTTGCTCTTATGATGCAGGTATTGATGTTGGATATCAGTTTTATTCACGAGCTGAAATGGTAGCTCTAGGTTTCCATAGCCACTGGCTTAGTGGAATAGACTATATTGGAAAATCTTCAGGTGCACAGGTAATATATTTAGGATTACTTTCACGAGGATAGATTGAAAAAACTTATTTTAATTTGGGACATTGTGTCAATTATTATCTTGAATGTTCATAAAAAAAAGTCCATTCTAATTTGGAACTGTTGTTGTTGGTTTTAATGTTCCTAATAAGCATAGGGGATCTTATGTCAAACTCTTAACATTCTTGAGGGCCAAGGGATTGACATGGGTGTTAGAGATAAAATAGATGTATTGAATATTGTTGTTATGTTATTACAAAGAGTATTGAAGCCTTATATATAAGCTAATAGTTGAGTACTTGGGTAGTGGCCAAGTATGTGTGGGCACAAAGCATACAATCCTACAATCCCCTTAGCACTCCCCTTCAAGGTGAACACTCGACCTCTCTCTCATTCAAAAACAACTATAAAGGACTTCTTGCCTTCCTTAACAACGGAGGACATCTAGCCTCCCAAAAAAATCGAAGGATACACGCCTTCAATCTCGGTCTCATGCAATCCTTACTTTCCAATCAACCATTTACATATTTCAACCCGAGAATTTAACTGCGCTGGACATATCACCCTTTTGGTTTGACGGTTTGTCAATAACACTAATCCCTACAGTTGCATGTGGCAACCTGCAAGCCACGTGCATCAGGTCAGATTGGTAGAGTTGAATTTTAGACGTTTTACTTTAACCATTTCCTTGGCTAAGTTGGGTATCCATGAGGTGGCTAAGAAGCAGCTTCTCTTTGATCCATTTGTTGCATTCACGATCTGTATTTGAGCTTTCAAAAAGTCTCATTAACTTATTTAATATCTATACATCTATACAATCAAACAATTGGGACTCCTATCTATCTGCTGGTTGAATTATATCCAAAGCTGGGTTTCCTAGTGGAATTTCAACAGCTGTTGATATTAAAGAATAAAAGATTCAACCCATGGTTCCTACAATGTCAGTTTTACTGTTTAATTACTTTAGCATGATGAGTTTACTGTATGATCCATTCAAGGCTAAGCTGTGATTAATCTGAAATGTTTGAGTCACAGTAATTTTATATATTTATCAGTTACACCTTTGTAAACCATAGTTGCTGTTAAGAGTAAACCTTCTACCAGTTATTGTGGTGTTTGTTTGCTTGTTGGTTTAAAGTAAATGATATCAACTTTTCTCAAACATATATAATTGATTTCTATCTGTTTATTCTTTTCCTTTCTAAAGGAATTTTGTGAAAAGGTATCTGCAGTATTATCTTTCTTCTGTCTTTGATTATTCATATTCTGAATATTGCAGGAGTACAAAGGCCACAGGTTTCCTTTAGCTGTAACAATTGTGTTGTCTGGTCTATATGAAGATGATCAGGATAACTCAGAAGATATCATTTACACTGGTCAAGGTGGAAATGACTTGTTTGGTAAAAAACATCAAGTCAAGGATCAAGAAATGTCTCGTGGTAATTTAGCACTTAAAGTGAGTTATATGAAACTTTTTCTTATTTCTTTGCTTGTTACTTTACATGGACTTTCTCTTGCATAAATGGTGTCTGGAGTTAATGTAACTTTGACAATACTAGTAATGTAAGTGGAGATGTAATGAGTCTCAAAGGTCATAGATACCTCAAAAGGATTTCATTATCAATGGATTGGAAGATATTGGAGACGCGATTTTGATCATAAGATTAAAGCAGTAATATCAACTAGAAAGTACTTGGATGTAATAAATGATTGACATCGTCTGTGAGGTTGATAAGGAAATTTTTTTAGGATGACTTTTAAGGCAGCCATGAATCAACTTTTCATAAAGTAAGTATGATTTAAAATCGAATGTTAAGGTAGACTGTGGATGCATGGTGAAAGAAAGGAAGGACAAATTAGAAATTAAGGCATTCATAGATATGGTAGAATTAGTTTGAAATAAATTTTGAGAATCATAGATGGTTTGGGCATTTACTACATAAGACCGAAAAATGTGCCAGCGCAAAGTAAATCTGATTAATATTTGGCTTTAATGTTAGGGGAAGAAGAAAATCAAAGTCAACTTGGATGAAGATCATAGAAGACATGATATATTGTGGTTAACATATCAATATATCCTTAAAACTAGCAGAATGGCACAACAAAGTTGATGAAGCTGATCCAATTAATTTAGAAAAAGCTCACTGAGTTTTACTTGGTGATGCTGTATAATTTAGTTGTAATCAAGATTTTAAAACTTCAGACTTGGATGATATTGTAATAAGAGGATCCCAACTTTGGTTCATGTCTTTCTCTCTATTTTCGTTCTATCATGTGTTGGAACCTTGCAACTTCAGAGAAACTAAAAAATATTCTCAAGCAATTATAATTAAGAAATCTACACCACCTGTTCTAAAAAGGAATTATGATTTTTCAAATCTGTCCATGACAAAAAGTTGAAATAAAACCGTGTGATTATCAAATATTGTTGCATATGATAATCAGAATGACAGACCACTATGTCATTAAAACTTAGAAAGATAACTTTGAAAATTGGCAAGTCCACTTTTTTTTTAATTTTTTTAATTTTTAATTTTTTTGGAATGGTAATGGTTTTCTAGTACGGCAGGAGTAGTACATCATTATCTTTGTAAACTGATGCTAAATGAAATATAAGTATAGCTAAAACACCATTCTATACCAAAACTACAATTTTTAGTTTCATATAAAAAATGGAAATTTATGTCATCCTTGTTCATTTGGTTCCTCGGCCGTGCTAGCGGAGGTGGATCTAGGCAAGAGCGAGTATAGGCAATTACGTAGGTGATTATTTGGAGAACAAATAATCTTATGTCGGCAACATATTTTTTGACCTTTTCTTTCATATTTGAGCTTCAACCAACCAATTATATTTCAGGCTATAATATCCATTTATATTATATGTTTTCATCATTTTAATTTGAATTACCTTGGCCTTTTTTTAGGGTGATGTTTGAAAAGTCCTCTTTACTTGGTTGGACCAATACAAGTTGCTTTAGAAACACATGCAATAAGTGTTTTTTTTTTGTGTATCTATGCAATCACTAAATAGTCAAATAATGAGACGAATCTGAAATTTTAATTATATTACATTATTAGTAAAACTTTATGGATGGTTGGTGCAAAGGAAGAAAGCTTTGATGGGAATTGGGATTGTGTTAGATGTGGGTAGTTACCTGTTGGACGATTTAGCTATTGCCAAATTGCGCGCAAGCATACGCGGTCCACAAGTAATATATGAAAGTAGTGTCGAACCCACGAGGACAAAGTCTTGAGAGAAAACAAATACTAAGGTAAAGTCGTTACCTATCTTATCTAAACAAGTGAACTAAGATGGTTGGTTAAGCTATTTGTTTAAAACTATAAGAATAAGAGAAGTGGTTGTGCTAGGAAGTCAAGATAGGATTACAATTCCCCTAATGCCTCGCCTAATCTCCTAACTCTCCAAATTACCAACGAATCAAGGAATGGTCAACCGAGAACAGTAAATACGCAAAAGCTTCCGTCGAAGGTCAAATGCACATCCCTAGCCAAATAAATCACAATATGTCTATTGGTGAAAATAGCTAGGCCAAGGTCGTTAAGCTAAGTCTCAAGGTTGCACAAGGCAAATAAAGATATGTCTATCCTATTAGCAGTTTATGCACACATTCCATTGGCATGGTCATAAGTCATAACAGGTGTTGCTGTATTTAAAAGCTAGATAATAACATCCATTTGTCAATATCTATTATTATCGCTACCAAAAACTCTGTCAAGCAATCAGTCATTAAGTACTAAATACAACAACCCATTCCAAAATGATTCATTATATAAAATAGGAGAGAAAGTTGATCAAGCTAAACAAAAGGTTACATTGCAATCCTAAAAATGAAGTTAGTTCATAACTATGGTACTAACACACATATTTAATACATTCACCATACTCAGGAATACACAAATAAATGGGAGATTTGGAATAAGACTCCTGTTTGGAAATGTTCTGTCTCCAAATATTCTCTTCACAGTGCAAAAGCTGAGCTGTGGTCGGATGCAATAACTTTTCCTCCTTAAAGTACAGCTTCTTTCTTTTCTAGATATTTAATACTTTGTACTAGCTTCTAAGCTAAAACTCTCTCTGTATTTTCTATCGCAGGCGGCGTATTAAGTGTCCTTCATTTTCTCTCTCTTTAGGTCATTTAAAGCCCTTTTACTGTCTGGACATCGGAGGTCGTATTGCTGGCCATGAGCCTTTTAACTAAGTAGTGTATTTGCTTGCCACGTGGCCTTAAAAAGACCGGAGGTCGCGATCTTGTGACCGAGTGTATAGGGGTTTCATTGCAATAGGCTAAGAAAAAGCGAGATCCATTGGGTGGGTATGTGGGGCGCCATACGTAGGTATAAAGAAGCTCCGAAGTCCAGTAACTTTGTCTAAAGAATGGTACTCATGACGCGAGGCTTAGGCGCGCTGGGCGCCGTATATATTCTGTTGAAGTAGCCATATATTCTTATTTGGTAGCGATCTCTAAGAGTAGCCTTAGCTTGCTATTGCTGACATAGAAAATGACCTGAAATGCTAGAAACGACCTGCAAAGCACAACTTAGACATAATAACAGAAAATATTGATAAAAGCTAACTAAGAGATTGAAAACAGGCAATAACTTGAGCCACAAAAGAATTGATTCGTAGGTATGAATCCCACTCATCATTACCAGACTTTGATACAGACTGATATGGGGATTTAAAGGTGAGGACTTATAGGAGAAGAAATAAGAAAGATAATAATACAATAGCTTTAAAATTATAATATTCAAATGAGCAATCTCAATGTGTGAATAATGGGTTACATGAGTTTATATAAGAAAATTACATACCCTTAATCTTGGAGACAAATTAAACTTAGCAAAGAAGTAAACAATATCCTAATAATAATCTTCCAAAATTAAAAGCCTAAGATCATCTCACTAAAAGACTACTTGGCATGGGCTTCCAAAAGTCTCTTATATTGGTCCAGAAAAGTTGGGCGAACTCATCATATATATCATAGAGAACTTTCTAGTATACTTTAAAATTATTTATAACACTATATACAAATAATTTACACTTCTTTAAATACGATGTATAAGATCTTCTATATTTCTTTACGATTACTTCCTCTGTGGTCCAAAAATATCTCATTTTTTTACTTTTTGAAATCGATTTGCGACATTTTCATATTCAAAATTGATAAATATTTATTTAATTTTTGTCAGAAAAATAGTAAATATTGTAAACTATCTTAAAAGTATTATGTGGTACAATTTCTTTTATATTCAAGAATTAAATGAATTCACCTTAATTTTGAATTTTCAGATTTTTTGAATTAACTTTAAAAGGAAATATAGGAATTATCTTAAGTTAAAATTTAAACACAATTGGTAAATGAACTTATCTTAAGTTCAAATCTTAATGTCCTTAAATACACTTTGGCAATTTTGGAATTTTTTATATATTTAATGTATAATAATAAAACATATATATTTTATTTTCTTAAATTATTTATTTCGCATTTTTTTTAAATATTTTGTTTCACTTATATTGAGATCCTGGATCTTTTGCCCTTGTCTGCTAGTCATTTTCTTGAAATCTAGAAATTCTCTCAAATGATTTGAGATTCTACTACATGGAGTCAAAGTAGTTTGCAGATGTTCTTTTGAAATTTTTTACTGGTTTGGATATGTTTACTAGAAAAGAGCATGCTTATAGCAAATATGAGTTTGTGAATGCATTCAACGTTAAAGTTCTTAAAAGTTTGTTGTCAGGCAGCAAAATTATGGATTTACGAATTTTTAAACCTTCTACATTTCAAGAAAATTGTGGGCTTCTGAAATTTGAAACTTTCTACGTTTGTGAGAAAATTGTGGACCTGTAAATTTTGAAACTTCCTATATTTGCAAGAAAATATACATTCGTCATATTTTGTCAAGAGAGTGAGTCATTCAACATTTGTTTGGTGTTTAACTTTGTCCTCTAAATTGTACTATTTGTTTTGGAATGAAGTAGACTATTTCTTTTTCTAATAATTCTATTCTTTTATCTACGTGCAGAACAATTTTGAGCAATCAATACCTGTTAGAGTTGTTCGGGGTCATAAAGCAAATCGTAGCTCTGTGAAAGTTTACACATATGATGGATTGTACAAGGTAACTCACCTAGGAAATGCTGTTGAAATGACCCCTCGATTAACGTTTCCTATTTTAGCACTTAATATGTTACCAAGCAAAAATTTATTAAATTTCTAAATGTGAGAAAGGTTTTATTTAAAGAATTAACGTGACTGTCAACTAGAACTTCTAATGTGTGAATCATCATTAGCAGTTGGTTAATGCACAAACTACTTAGTGGCCCCATTTATGTAACATCCAAGCCTCGTTGTTACTTGTTAGAAATGTATTAATGTTTTTCCTGTTTCTTAATTATATACCTTTGATTTTTATGTAGCGTTATAATTATTCACCATCATCGAAATTTTTTTGTTTCGTGTGGGGTGTGTGATGGGGGGGATGTCAATTATCAAGAGAGTTAAACAATTTTCATATTCATAATTACGTATTAGATTTAACGAATTTTAATTATATTGTTGTAATTATAAGTTTATTGGGGAATCTATGAAGCACATACACGTCTTGGATGTCAGCGTATCCCTGTTGGATACATGTACCTTTGAATTACATATCTGAGACTCTCACACACTTCAACTTTATTATTTTAAAAGTATTAATGTCAAATACTTCTGGATACTCTAAAGGTTATTTCCTGATAGCAAGGGAATCAAATTCTACACCAAAATCCTTTTTTTTTGCTGCCAAAAACACTCATTTAGAAACTCAACCCTTATCCATTCACATTCCTATATGCTTTGATTGGTATGTTGTTATCATTTTGGAGTTTATAGGATGACTCTCTCATTCCAATTTTTGATAGACTGAGTAGTGTTGCTAGCTTCTATGTGGGCTTTTGTCAGAGAAGGGTAGAATTGGTAGGTAGGAGATAGAAGTAAGCTCATTCCATGTGAATTGTGAAGGAAGTTAGAAACTGGAGAAGGATAAGAATATGGTGTAGGATTAGCTTTACTTTTGTACAAGTAACTTTTTCTATAAATAGATGTAATAGCTTTATGTTTTCACAAGTAATGAACTATATAAAAATGAGTAGTTTTTGCTCTCAAACCTCCCTCCCTCTTTCTATCTCCCTCAAACTGATCTCTCTCTATCTGTTTTTCTCTCTTTCCTCCCAATTCTCTCTTCTTATCTCTGTGTTGCTGAAGTCAGGGCCAAGCTTGGCCTGACAGCTACTATGAAAGCATCCAAAGGTGGTGCTGTTTTTGTTTTTATTTTTTAATTTTATCTTTCAGTAAAACTGGAAGGCTATTATCCTTCAACTTCTTTAAGTGTTTAGTTTTTCATTTATGGTAGTTGGGTGACTCCTTGTACACATCATGTAAACTTTTATTTGATCAATTAAATTATCTTTCGATTAAAAGAGTGGCACTTGGTGAGAAAATTGGATTTTTCAAGCAATTCGTGGACTTGTAAATACTTTTCAAGTGGTCTGATTTCTTTTGTATTTGATTATGCATATGATTTTTCAGGTTGTTGAATGTTGGTCTTGTACAGGCGTTTCTGGTTTTATTGTTTACAAGTATCGATTAAGGCGGATTAAAGGACAGCCCCAGTTAACCACTAATAAGGTTATCGGCTCATTTTTGTTTGTGATTTTATCTCAAGTTTTCTCATTCTTAAAAGATGATGCATCTAATCTGCATTACTAGCATACCTTTAGAAACCAAGTTCTAAAATCTGAAAATTTCCAATCCCAAACCCAAAGCTTACAAAAAGTCTGCAAACTGATGAGTCGAATCCTTTATGTTGTTATCAAATTCTCAACTGTTGCAACTGTTGTTTTAGCATAGCTGCACATTTGTTCTGCACCTAGTCCACCCCTTTTAGCAACACCGGTTGATGGATCAATCGGGTTTTGGAGATATCAGAAAATTTACAAATAAATATTTCACATCAGGTGCCGCAAGTTGCTAGAAAAATGCATCCCAGAACAAGTATCTATTTTTTTTCTTCTAGAGAAGAGTATGACCGATATGAACTTCAGAGTTTAGAAGTCAACCTGCATATATAGCTAGTTCTATCAATGGGGTTTGCAATATTGTTATTTACATCGTACTTTTGTCATTCCCATTCGGTGTACTTCAGGTTCAATTTATCAATGGAAGTGCATCAAATACTCCTCCAGGAATATCCGGGTATGATATTAGAAGTAGCTGTGCAATTCTTTCTCATTCAATTTGATAAAATGAACTTACTGAACGGCTCAATTTTTGAAGGCTTGTCCACGATGACATTTGTGGAGGTCAAGAGAAGATACCTATTCGTGTTATCAATTTAATTGATGATATACCTCTACCCACAGGTAAGTCTACCTTTCTTTCATTTGTTTTTCTAGAACAACTTGTACGAAATTATCTTGCAATTTTAGTTTTCCCTTTTGCTCTATGCACAAGCTGCATACAGACTTTTTTAGATGGTAATAAATAGAATAACTCGATAAATATAGTTTACAAGGACCATAACAACATTTTATATTTTAAAAAGTATGCTCGAGTCTATAGATGAAGAAGACTAGAGTGCAATAGTTCATTTTATATATCAAATACCAAAACCTTTTGATAAGATCATGTTATATTTTATGTTATACATCAGTTAGCACCCCCGACAAAAAAGTTTTATTCTCTTTCGGTTTGTTTACAGTTTAGAGGTGAAGAGTGGGTGGTATAATTAAGTTACGACACTAATCACCATAGATATATGCAATTTTTTGAACGGGTTTTATGACGCGCACACACACACACACACATATATATATGTATATATATATATCATTCTTTGAACATCGCTCTCTCCTACCCTTCCTTTTCTATATTCAAATTTTTGTTTTTGCATTAACATCGCATTCAGATTAATTAGTGATGTATGAATCCGAATCATTGGCGGGAATGACACCACAAAATTTGGAAGCTGTTGAGTAATCAGGTTCACACAAATACACTAAGATAAATACAAATACACTACTGTATAAG
This sequence comes from Panax ginseng, assembly GCA_020205605.1. NCBI lineage: Eukaryota > Viridiplantae > Streptophyta > Magnoliopsida > Apiales > Araliaceae > Panax > Panax ginseng. The sequence continues at coordinate 138,290,970 of CM035145.1, read as the reverse complement.
ATATAAAATAATAACATCAGAAATTTACGTGGAAACCTAGCTGGGAAAACCACGAGGAGAGATCTCACAAATTCACTATGAAAATAATATGGAGATTACAAACTCTCAACTGAGAAATAAACTAACTGTTTATTTCTCTCTACACCCTCACTCTCAGAATGCTCTAACTGAGCTTCTCACTCTTTAACTCTCTATGCTTCTCTAAGCTTCTTGTTGTTGTGGTGTATTGAAATGAGGAGCCCAAGCTCCCTTTTATAGGTGAAATCTGGAGAGGAGAACAAGAAATGGGGAAGGCTAAATTTCAAAGTCTGAGGGGAAGAGAATTTGGGGAAGGCTAAATTCCAAGGTCTAAGGGGAAGGCTAATGCAAGACAACTTTCAACAATCTCCACCTTGGTTTGCATTTTTCAAATACTGTGAACTTCTTTGTGTCTGTGAATGTATCCCTCTCCCTTGATACTCCACCACGAACTCGGCATTCGACGAAGTGAATTAAGTCCAAGCAGTGCTTGAACTTTTTTGCTGTAACTGACTTTGTAAGCATATCTACGGCATTCTCCTTTGTGTGAACTTTGCGAACTGCAATGTGACCATTGTTCAGCCACTCACGAATCTTGTGATTCCGAACATATATATGTTTGGTTCTAGCATGGAACACCTAGTTCTTTGCTAAATGAATAACACTTTGACCAATACACTGAATCTGGATACTGCCCTGCTTGAAACCTAGTTCTTCAACTAGTCCCTTAAGCCACAAAGCCTCCTTGCTTGCCTCTGTCAATGCCATATACTCAGCCTCTGTTGTTGATAATGTTACCGTAGACTGCCACACTGACTTCCAACATATACATCCTCCACAAAAGGTGTATACAAACCTTGTCGTAGATATCCTTGCATCTAGGTCTCTAGCATAATCTGAATCAACAAACCATGTAACCTCACTTCTTGCGGTATTACGATCAAACATAAGACCGTAATTGGTTGTACCTGCTAGATAACGAAAAATCCATTTCACAGCATTCCAATGATCTTTTCCTAGATTTTCCATATACCTGCTAACCACACTGACTGCTTGTGAGATATCTGGCCTTGTACATACCACGGCGAACATTAGACAACCCACCGCATTTGCATACGGTACTTTGGACATATACTCCACCTCATCCTCTGTCTGTGGGCTCAACTGTGAAGACAACCTGAAATGTGCTGCCAACAGAGTGCTAACTGGTTTAGCATTGTTCATGTTAAACCTCTCCAAGACCTTCTGCACATATCCTTTATGAGTTAGCCAGAACTTTCTTACCTGACGATCCCTGTGAATTTCCATACCTAGGATCTTCTTGGTTGACCCAAGATCCTTCATGTCAAATTCATCTGCTTCGACAAATTCTTCAATTTGAAGAATATCCGACTTCTCTTTCTTTGCTATCGACATGTCATCGACATATAACGTCAACAATACTAGAGGGCCATCATCAAGTGATCTGAAATACACACATGGATCATACTCCGAACGAGAGTAACCATGGGCCACCATGAAGTTGTCAAACTTCATGTACCACTGTCTTGGGGACTGCTTCAAACAGACTTCTTCAAGCTGCAAACTAAACCCTCTTTCCCTGGTTCAATAAACCCCTCAGACTGCTTCATGTAGATCTTTTCTTCTAAATCACCATGGAGAAAAGTTGTTTTCACATCAAACTGCTCTAACTCCATATCTTGTGATGCTACAATAGATAAGATCAACCGAATCGATGTGTGTTTCACAACTGGTGAGAAGATCTCATTGTAGTCGATTCCCTCTCTCTGAGAGAATCCCTTTGCCACTAACCTGGTCTTGAATCTCACTTTCTTTATCAGACTGAGCTTCCTTTTTCCTGAACACCCACTTGCATCCTATAGCCTTCGATCCTTTTGGAAGTTGAACAAACTCCCAAGTCCAATGTTCGAAAAAGCTAAAATCGGTACGAGGTGTTTTTCTCTGGGCTATGCGAGGCGTAAGCCTTGATTTAAAGACCTAAAAGTCCCCAAAAAATTATGAAAAAGTACTAATAAAACCATAAAATAATTCATCATTACAATTAAGGTCATAGAAGACATAAATAACCAACGTCACAGTAATGTATCATTACAAAACATCTAAACTACATAATATCATCAAGTACTTATATAGTGATCATCCATCACTATGTAAGTATTGTATCATTTGTATCTAGCGGCTTGAATAATGGATCAAATCCTAGATCATCATCCCCATCACCATCATCATCATTATCATCACTAAGAGGATCCTCCACAGAATCATCATCGTATCTAATAGCTCTGTCCTCCTCATTATCAGTGCTAAGATCCTCAAACTCAGGTTCTTCATCAACCAATTGCAATCCCTTCCCTTTATCTATAAATAAACAAGTGAATATATATTTAATCCAAATGAATTTGTTTTTTTTAAAGAACACTTTAAAAGCTGACTTAAGTAATGACACTAACTTTGTTAACATAGTTTTTTTACTAACAAAGTGTTTCTCTTTCTCTTCGACTTCCTTGTTTACTACTTGTTCCCGAGTCCACTTATCTCCAGTGTAATCTCCTTCACATTAGTCTCTTCTCCCCAACTGTCTTCTCATTCCATGAGTCCTTTCACCTCCTCCATATCATCATTCCCGGAAGTCGGTCCAGGATATTTTCATCATTTCCCTTTCAATCCACTCATTATCAGATGGCACATTTTCAACAACCAATGGATCTTCTTCTTCCGTTAGTGCCTTTTTCTTGATATGCCGATCTTTCAATTTTTTATTGTACATAATGTAAGCGAATGAGTTAAGCCTGGATGCGGACAATCGATTCCTTCTCTTTGTATGTATCTATATTACAAGTAATTTAGCATTAGTGACAATGTCAGATCTCATAAAATCTTAATAAATGATTTATATCTAATAAATACTTGACTGAAAGTACTCCAATTACGCTCACACCCTGAAGATGAGCAAGTTAAACTCAAAAATCTTCACTGCAAAGTTTCTTAATTCTGGAGCTTCATCTCCATATGCGATCCACCAATCAGCTGGATCAATATTAAAACATATATCAATCTTCCCAGACATCGTTTAATCAAAATGAAAGCATAACGGACATTAATCAACGGTACTTACAAGGAACACGTTTCTTACACGTGTTTTTGGCATTTGTGTAGCCAAATAACCCTTGCATCAATCGGAATGCATCCATTTACAAATTAGCTTTCTCTCTTTCCACAGCGTTAGGAATAAGCTTGTCCATACAAGAGTACAATCCCACCTTAACTTCCGCATTGGCATAGAAATTGTCTTCATATTGAAAATGAGGATTCAAATAATATGCAGCTGTGACGTCTGAAATGCCGATCTGTTGATTATCCCACTTAGCATCTATTATGTTCCATATCTCTTTATAGGCCCCCTATCATTATCCAGATTTTTTGCAATCTCTTCTTTTGCATTGTCCATGGCACCATATAAAAATCTCATTCCCGGCACCTTCTCTGAATCTGCCATCCTCAATACACCTACTAGAGGTTTTGTGGTCTTAATTGCATATCGCACGCTTACCCCAAAAAAATTCTATCACTCAAGATGATTTTCTCGCCTCCTTACCTTCGTGTTTTTTTTGCCCAGCACAATTTGCCCACTCCACAGATGTAAACATAGCCTCCAAGGTTTGTCTCGAAACTATCATACTATGCAAAGTTAAATAAGCGATAAGCAAATCTAGTGGCTAATTGATCGAACAAGGTCTTTATTAGTGTTTGCCCTCATCAATGCAGGGAGACCCATCCATGATTATATATGAAGTTGCTTACCTACATAATGACATTCATCAAAAAATAATAATAATTCAAGTATTCATTGAATAAAAAATTATAACCAAATAATAATAATAGTAATTACCTTCGTTGCCTTTATGTCAAAGCATTTTTATGTTTAGGCAACTCTCCAAGCTTCTCGAGCATCAATGCAATGAATCGCAGCTAGACACTGTCCACCACATCCCGTGGCCTCTTCTCCATTAACATCCTCCCCGCCGCCTTTATAATTAGATGCATTGTCAGTGACTACTTGAATGACATGGTCTTCTCCCACTTCCTCAACAACCTCATCAAGTAGTTTAAACATCAAATTAGCATCTTTAATTTTTAATTACATCAGATACATCAATGTTTCAAAATACAGGCCCCGTGGGGGTTGTTTACAAGAAAGTTTATTAGTTGTTTTCCCCTAATATCTTTCCAACCATCCGGATTGACACCCCCGTATGTGCCCAAGTCTTCTTTACCTCCTTAACAAAGGCCTTTGTAGTCTTTTCTTCCTCCTTCAATATCCAAGAGCTAAGCTCGTATGGGGTAGGGGGTTTCAAAGCACGACTATAGTTCCCAATAGACCGACACATATTTATAAATGAAGGACTATCTGCAACATTGAAGGGAATCTCGTTTTCAAAGAAGAATCTACCTATATCAAGACAGACTGCATTACGAGCCTCATTTGAAAATACAGTACGCCTTGTAGTAGCATCATCATCACCAAAGATCAACATCCACAACAAATCATCCCATGGGTCCCGAACTCCCTCTGAGGCCTACCCACACTTGAACCTCCCAAGGATGGATGACCACCATAATAAGACCCACTTTGTATTTTTTTCAAACTTCATTTCTTTGTCTTTCCTCCTTGAGTCCATATTTTTCTTCATATATGAAGCAAGCTCTTCCTTCACTTCACTTGGTACTTTCTTGCAAGCCTCAACGTTACTATGATTACCTATAAGATGATTTTCAGCCTTGTAATCCCTCCTTTATAAATTTTCTTACAAAAAATGCATTCCACGTATAAATGAGCTTTATTAACTCCCGGAGTTGCGGTGTCATATTTCCAAGCTGGATCTTTTCTACCCATAATAATAATAAAAATTTGTTATTACATTTTGATAACAAAATTATGGACCAAGTCCTAACTAATTATTTTGGTGACATTAGCAAATGGCAATTCATGTACACAAAAATTGATATTGTTATTGACAGTATAAAAAATCAAAAACAGAACACAACAAAAACACTACAGATACACTATTGTACACAACAAAAATTGTTAATGCTACACTATTGTGATACACTAGTAACTACATTCAGAACTCAAAACAGAAGAAAACAAAACAAAAAAAGAAAACAGAGACTAGACATAAAAAGAAAACAAAGACGCCAGACGAGCCTGAAATCGGAAGAAACCGAAGAAGAAAAGCGAGAAGAGGAGAAGAGCGGAGGAAGAAAAGAAAAAGGAAACAGAGACGCAAGAAGGAGAAGCGAGGAACACTTTTGCTAGCGACCGCGTAACCTGAAGGAGAAACAGAGGAACGACGATAGTCACCGTGACAGTCAGGAGAAGGAGGAGAAGAAGAAGAAAGAGGAGAACGAAGATACCTGGAAAGTCTTCAATCGCGATCGCAGAGGAGAAAGGAGCAGTCGCGAAAGTCTTCGGCTCTTCGGTAATGGTAAGTCAAGCCAAATCTGATACTTGGGGCTTTTTTTCTCGCCAACTCGAGGTGCAACGACACGAGGCGTAAGCTTCAACAGGAAAAGGCGCAGGTTTCTCCAATTCGAGATATCACGGTCGCCTCAAAACTCCTCCCGCTTGGCTGATTTAGGTAGCGCCTCGGCGTCACGCCTCAGCGCTTATTTCAACATTACCAAAGTCCGGTTCTTCAGAAGACTCCATCTCTTCCATCGCCATCGCCTCGCCCATTTATCATTATCCTTGGGTGAATAGCATCCTCGATAGCTAGTTGGATCTCCACTATTAGCAATCAAGGCAAAAAGCAACCATGTCTTCAAACTCATATCTCTGCCTTTGGTTTTGTTGACTACTTTCTTAATCTCTAACAAGATTATAGGACCTCTCTTGGGGATCTGAAGGATGATCATCTTGAATCCCTTCAGAAGCTCCACCTCGACTAGGTGTTTATCTGACTCACTGCTGCAGATTCTTCATTCTCGGACTTGTTCAAAGATGTGTTTCTCATTGAACACCACATCTCTGCTGACAACCTTCTTCTTGGATACTGGATCCCATAACATGTATCCCTTGACTCCATCTTCATATTCAAGAAAAATACACTCTTTTGACCTTGGATCAAGTTTGGATTGTCGCTCCTCGACTGGCAGATGAACATAAGCTGGAGACCCAAAGATTTTCATCAAAGAAAAATCAACTGGTTTTCCACTCCATACCTCTTCGGGGATTTTGTAATCAATTCCAGCTGAAGGAGATCGATTTATCAGATAACTAGTTGTGTTGATTCCTCATCCCATAAACTCTTGGGTAATTCTGCATTCAACCTCATACATCTAGCACGTTCCAATAGAGTTATGTTCATCCTCTCGGCAACCCCATTTTGCTCTGGAGTTCTTTTGATTGGGAAGTGCCTGGTGATACCTTCATCCTGGCAGAACTATAGGAATGACCTATCCTTGTATTATGTGCCATTATCTGATCTGAAATACTTCAACTTCTTTCCGGTTTGATTTTCTACTTTAGCTTTCCACTACTTAAAGATTCTGAAAACCTCGGATTTATGCTTCATAAAATACACCCACACTTTTCTGGAGTAGTCATCTATAAAGCTAACAAAATAATGGGCTCCACCCATTGACGTATGCTTGATCGGGCCCCACACATCCGAATGTACATAATCAAGTACATTCTTACTGGTATGTGCTCCTACCTTGAAGCTGACCCTCCGTTGTTTGCCGTATACGCAAAACTTGCAAATTTCCAAATTGCACGTTTTGACATCTTTCAACAACTGCCTTTTGTGAAGTTCTTTCATTCCACCTTCACTCAAATGACTAAGTCGCATGTGCCATAATTTTGTGCTATCACTGTTGGAATTATCCTGCACAGAAATTGCTGCTCCACCAACAACTGTGTCCCCTATCAACTTGTAGAGGGTGCCCTTTTTCTGGCCCTTCATAATTACAATCGAACCCTTGGTAATTTTCATGACACCGTCTCTGACTGAGATACTACAACCTATAGAGTTGAGTACTCCAACCGATAGCAAGCTCTTTTTCAATTCTGGAATATACCCCGTCAAACATTTTAATTTTGATGGTGCATATCCCTGTAACTTTGCAGACTGCATTGTTACCCAATAAAATTGTACCACTATTGCATGATGTAAAAGTATCAAACCAATCCCTGTGAGGAGACATATGAAAAGAACAACCTAATCCATGTACCAATCAGAAGTAAAGCTGCCACTTTGTCTCTAACAGGATAAGAGATCACTTTGTGAAGCTTCATTTTCATTACTGCGTCTGACTCTTCGTCATTTGCACACCGTCTAGCACTTTCAAAGAACATTAGCAAAATTTTCAATATGCTTACCTTTCTTCTTGTTATCCTTCTTCAACAATGGACTGATTTTGTAGTGGCCCTTCTTGTGGCAATGATAACACTCAACCTGAGATTTATCCTTCTTGCCTGGTCTCGCCTGAGACCTTTCTCGTTCCTTGTCGAAATACTTCTTTCGATTAGGACCCTTGCCACGCCCATCTGAAAAATTAAGAAGACTGTCTCCTTGATCTTTGGAAGTAGTGCCCCTGAACTTATCCTGGTCCAGGACTGCTGACATCACATCTTCAACCGCAAGCTTTTCCTTCCCTACAAGGAGTATATTCGATCTGGTAGAGAGACAAGAAGCAATAAGGCTTTATCTTCTTCGTCCAACTTCACATCAATACTGGTTAGTTGGGTCACCAATCTATTAAACTCATTAATATGATTAGCCAAATCTGACCCTTCTTCCATCCGAAGCCGGTACAATTTCTTCTTCAAATATAACCGGTTTGACAGAGACTTTGACTTGTAAACTTTCTCAAGTTTCTTCCACAAGTCCTTCGAAGAGGTTTCTGTCAAAACTTAATATTTGATCTGTGGCGTTAAACTCAATCTTATTGTTGTCACAACCTTTGCTTCAAGTTCCATCCATTTTTCATCTGTCATAGTCATTGGTTTCTTCCCTTCTAGTGCCTTCGCCAATCCATATTGAGCCAATACATCTTTGACTGTACACTGCCAAATACTGAAATTTGACTTACCGTCAAATGGTTCAACTCCATACTTCGCACTTGTGCTTGTCATCTTCGTATTTGTGACCTGCCTAATTTCTCTTTAAACGGATTGTACCAATTGGCCAGGTAAGTGTAAGTCGGGTGGGAGTCTCTACGTGCTACTAATTAAATAACCACCTTTCTTAAAGGCGTTGCCTTTTGAACCACTTTCTTAGACACCACGGCGTGAACCAAAAGCTTTGATACCAATTGTTGAGAAATCAGGCTCACACAAATACACTAAGATAAATACAAACACACTAGTATGAGATATAAAATAATAACACCAGAAATTTACGTGGAAACCCAACTGGAAAAAACCACGGGGAGAGATCTCAGAAATTCATTATGAAAATAATATGAAGATTACAAACTCTCAACTGAGAAATAAAACTAACTGTTTATTTCTCTCTACACCCTAACTCTCAGAATGTTCTAACTGAGCTTCTCACTCTCTAACTCTTTGGTTCTCTAAGCTTCTTGTTGTTGTGGTGTATTGAAATGAGGAGCCCAAGCTCCCTTTTATAGGAAAAATCTGGAGAGGAGAACAAGAAATGGGGAAGGTTAAATTCCAAAGTATGAGGGGAAGAGAATTTGGGGAAGGCTAAATTCCAAGGTCTAAGAGGAAGAGAATTTGGGGAAGGCTAATGCAAGACAACATTCAACAGAAGCTAGAATAATAGGGTATAGATATGAATAGTGATTGTTTGACATTTTTTTCCTTGTATAATAGAATAACTCAACAGCCAATAGCAAATATTCATATTTGTCCTTTTCCAGTGTTATAGTTACTGACATTCCCTATTGTTGTGTATACTACTTTATTAGTAAGGGGTTGTGCTCTCTGACTGCCCAAGTAATTTAATTAAGATATGCCGCTTCACCGAATTTTATTGCAGGGTTTACATACTCCAAGTCTATTCTAGTTGGAGAAAATGTGAAACTCCCTTCAAATGCTAGTGGATGCAAATGTAAAGGGAATTGTACGAATCCAAAAACTTGTGCGTGTGCTAGACTTAACGGTCTAGACTTTCCATATGTAAGGCGAGATGGGGGCAGGTGAGACTTGAATTAAATCATCATCTTAGTAATATATGCTAGCTTATTATTTAATGTTGCAAAATGAGATTTATTTTGCAAACTATAAGTAGCTAGGTAATGGTTTTGTTGAGTTGGGTTGACTCAAGCTTATGTTAATTTCATGTTGTGCCTTTTGGGTTCCTAATTCTTGGTGCTTTTACCCCTAGATAGAATCTTTCATTAACAATATGGCATTGGGTACAACAAATTTACAAATTCAGATAAATGTAAGGTGAATTTGTGCCACTTGGGTCCCTTATTCGTTGTGCTTTTAGCCTTGGTTACGAATCATAGGCTCATAGCTTTTTCGTTGTGCTTTTGCTCTATTACATACTTTCTCAATCGCAACATGAGAATTCACTTTTGAAAATCAATTATATTTAAGTGAAAGTTTGACTTCTATATATACTCCTTAGCGAAAGGTCAAATTTTAATTCAACTATTAAGATTTGGCATATCGATCGACGATCGTAATGGAGTCTCATTTTGGGACATCCCAAGGAAGGAAAGTTGGACTCTTATATTGGAACTTGGTATGTAAATGGATGTCATAGTTCCAAAATTTTAAGAAGTGAAAACTGAACCACCTTATGCTATAAATACCCTCCATTGATGTTTACAAATAAAATCAAATGATGGCTCCACAAACTTTTTTCTTTTATTTATAAAAGGGTAATCAAGTCCCCAGCAAGGATGTCTTTAAATATATATTGCACCAAAAAAGTAAAATGTTGATGACAATGTACGCCACATGATTAGAGCAGGATGAATGAAGTGGCAGTGCATCAAGGGTGTTTGTGATCATAAAATCCCAGCAAAATTAAAGGAAAAATTCTATAGGGCGCGGGAGAAGCTACCAATGGTATGAGTTGAATATCGTGTCACCAAGAAGAAACAAGTGCATAATAAGATGAAAGTTGTTGAAATAAATGTTGACATGGATGTGAGGCCATATAAGATTGAATAGGATCTTTGCAAGATGGTTGATGTAACACCGGTTGAGGAGAAGATGAAGGAACATCAAGTGAGATGCTTTGGTCATATCCAACTTCGGTCTATAGATGCTTTGGTGAGACAAGAAGTCTTGTATTAGGAGGTAGATATAAGAGGAGGGACTTGTTGATTAAGGACATGTCTTTTATAGGAGTGAATGGAGGACTGCAAATCTGCATATTCGAGATCAAGTAGGGTATTCCACCTTTTTGTTTGTCACATTTCCCTCATTTTCTTTCATTTAGACTTATATGTATGTGTTTATGCATGTATGGATGTATGAATTTTTCTACACATGGCGTGTTTTTTATTTTATTTATTTGCATTTTTTTCTATTTTTCTATTTTATTCTTTTATCTATTTACTCTTTTTATATTTGTCTTTGTTCTTCTACACTTGCATAGATTTATTTTCAACCTACCCCAACTAGTTTGAGATGAGAGACATTGAGTTTCATTGAAGGGTAATTTAATCCATTCAAATTACAAGTATATTGAAATTATAAAGTATCAACCATTTTGGGACGTCGAAATTGGTGATATGACATCTGTTTGATGGAGGGAGTACTTGTTTTCCTTGTTTGGCCGGCATCAAATTTCGTGTCTTCTCTTAAGAATCAACCTTCTTTTTACTTTATTTCAGACTAATAGAAGCGAAGGACGTTGTGTTCGAATGTGGACCCAAATGTGGATGTGGACCTGAGTGCATCAATCGTATATCGCAACAAGGAATAAAGTACCAACTTGAGGTATGAATCCATAAGATCTAACAATGCGTAATGAGTGCTGTATTGTGCATATTTGATATTTTTAAATGTTCTTTGAACAGATTTTTCGTACACCTAATAAAGGGTGGGCCACTCGGACTTTAGACTTTATACCTTCAGGTGCACCTGTGTGTGAATACACTGGAGTGCTTAGGAGAACAGATGACTTGGATAGTGTCTCTGTAAACGATTATATATTTGAAATTGATGGTTGGCAGACAATGATGGGGATTGACGGAAGGGAGGTACTTACTAAAGAAGTTCAAATTTTATCTTCACAGCACACATAGCTACTCTATTTCTCTGTCCCTCACAGTCTCACTTTTCCACTTGGTCACTTGAACTTGCTTAGTGTGGATGCCATTGTCTTAAATACATTAACCATAATATTTCCCTTTTATGCTTCTTAGGACACCTCTGTGAGTCAGATATTTGATTGCATATTTCAGCTTAAAATTCTTGTGAACTCCAAAAAAGATGCACCTTGGACTAGGTTTGCTCGACAGGAAATTGTTATCTGAAGGAATTAACAATTCCATGTGTTGTGAAGGCCCATAGAACCACGTAAGAACACCACCATAGGCTAGGAAGACTGTAAGTTAAATATGGTCTGCTCAAATTTTTGCTCCATCTATTGGAGATTGGAAGTATCTTAGTAGTTTTGCATCATAGTAGTTTTGTATGCAAGTTAAATATGGTTTGCCCTTTTATGTTTTTTGCATGAAGCGAGGATTTTGAACATGACCATTCAATAATAGGATTAAAAATATCGCATTTTTGTAAAAGTGTATTCTATTTCTTTTAGAGGAGACTGGGAGATGTGTCTGCATCCTTGGGTAATCATTTAGAGAAAGCTGATGACAAGACATTAGAAGAAGGCACCCCCGAGTTTTGTATAGATGCAGGCTCCATTGGCAATGTTGCTCGATTTATCAATCACAGCTGTGAACCCAACCTCTTTGTTCAGTGTATTTTAAGTACACACCACGACATGAGACTTGCTCGAGTGGTTCTATTTGCTGCAGAAGGCATATCTCCTTGGCAGGTAATATTTTTCTTTCCTTTTTAACATGTATAGAACTGTTGATTTTGTAGTTGTGTACATGATATTCTGACGTATTTCGTAACATTTAGTAATCCTTTCATGCCAGATGTAGTCTTAATATTTGCCATCTCTGTCAAATATATTAGTGATATCTAATGCTTTCTGGTTACGTAGTTTAACTCAATGAATTATGTTTTGTTATAAAGGGTTATGGCTTCATATATGTATCTGTATTCAAGTATATTAACAACGTATCAAAAAAACTTTCAAAAATAAAATTTTAGAAATGAATTTTTGTTGTAAAATTCATGTAAAGTGCACCCAAAAGGAAAAGGACAACTAAATTGAGACCAAGGGAGTATCATATCATATTAAAATTGTTTGAAAGCTTTCTAAAAATCAACTACCAAGCCTGTTGCTTAACTACACACGAAAGAGTTGAATATACAACGCAATGACTTTTGTTTGTGACTTGTATTAGTGAATTATGCTAAAATTAGCCGAATGTATCATCAATCTTTGTCAATGTTGTTCCAACCAGCCATAGAGCATGTACTTGTCTAATTTTGTGATTAGTTCAAATTGCTTCAACTTCTCTTGTTATAGCTTTGGTTTTTTTGTTTTTTTTTATTACCGGGAGTTTCCCGACCGCAGTCGGACTAATCTCTACGAACCCGGGTCAGCCTTTTCATAAGGCTTACACTCGCGTCCCCGTGGCCCCATGAACAATTGACCATTTGTAGCTTTGGTTTTCACTAACAAGTAACCTTTTCATGTTATTTTCAGGAACTTGCGTATGATTATGCCTATGCCCTTGATAGCGTCGTCGACTCCAGTGGCAAAATAGTTGAGCTGCCGTGCCATTGTGGTACAGACAATTGTCGAAAACGTTTGTACTAATTGGGAAAATTTTCAGCTGATTTAGATGTGGCTTTTAACCTCCATGGCTCCATGAGAAAAGGATATGGATGGCATGAACCGAGTTTTGAAGTATGTTGAATCTTTAAATTTACCTTTTCATATCCTGGTTTTGGTTTCCTGTAGAATTGAGGGAATTAGTAGCTTCTTTAAACTCATTTATTTTAAGATTTATAATATTTTTAAGTCGATTCGCATAATCCCATAATCCTAAAATTCAAATCACTCAGAAAATATGGAATTTTAAGTATTTTCAAATTCCTTTTTAAAAAGAATTATGAGTGATGGGAAAATATGGATCCGGTTACCATGAAGTTAGCTTCATGGTAAGTTAGTCAATTGACCAATATAGTACTGATACGCAGAAAAAGATCATCTTCTGGTCTGCGTGTTGACACTGTATTGGTCAATTGACTAAGTTAACTTCGTGATAACCACTCTCCGAAAAATATGATTGTGATTATGAAAAGCAATTCAGCACACGCTGAGATTTGGAATGCAAATATCTCTTTACTTGTATAATGCAACCGTCTTTAATGATAATTTTAGTGTTTAAGCAGAGGGTACATTTCTTACAATATGAGTCTATCCTATTAGTACTACTATATTGGTTGATATTAAGACTAGTGCAAGTCAAGAGTTAAGTATTGATAGTAAAATTTAAAATTGTGGTGTGACATTTAAAATTATACTAATTTGAATATGAATAGAATAATATGAACGGTAGTAATACATGAACATGAAATGAAGAGTTGTACGTGTATCAGAATTATTATATATATTTTTTATTGTATCTTTAAAATAATAGAAGAAAAAATACAAAAAGTTTGAAATAATACAACTCGTTAACTAATCAAAATGACTCGCTTAATTTGGATAAGATCTCCTTGTTATATATAGTTATAAATTGGTTAAAAAGTTTGCAATTTAATAAAACACCAAGTAAAAAAAAACTGTATAAATTAAGGAATAATGACATACTCCATCTGTTCTCAAAAGTATAGTTTCGTGTACAATTTTTTTTGTCCACAAAAGAATATAAATCAAATATAAAATATGTACAAAAACTAGTTTTCAATCAAAAGTATACTTAAATGGGGATACTAAGTTTAGAAAAAACAAAGAGTCATTAGTATAATTACATGGGGTTCACTATGAATAAAAATGTTACTTATTTTATTATTTTTTCTCTCTGTGTTAAGTATATACTTTAGACATTCTTTGGAGAACATAGCACCTTAATAAGAATAGGGATATAATTAATTTAAAGCCTGGCCAAGTAATTTTTTCTCTGAATTTTTTAGGTTGGATAATCAAAGCAAATTTATTTGCTTTTTTGCTTCTAATTATACTAGCCATGTGACAAATAAAAAATGTAGCGAAAAAGAAGAGTAATTTTTTGTAAACAAATTATACACAAAAAGTCATGTACAAACAATATAAAAAAATTGAGAAATGAAAAAAAATATCTTTAAATTTTGTAGATGGGATTATTTATGTAAAATGAATGGAGTAATAAATTAAATTCATGCTAGAGAGAGAAAAGATTCACAAACAAACATAAGGCCAAGCCAAAAGGAATCTAAAGCTCATCTCCTTTTCCAAGTGGGATGGTAAGAAAAAAACAAAGAACACAGCAAGGTTGTCTTTAGATATATATAGATATATATTCCTCACAAGTCACAAGCTTACTAGTACCTAGAATCACATGCATACACCCACTTTTGCACATTCAAAACCCACAATAAATTTATGGCCACCCCACCAAACCCCACCAACATTACTCCCCTTGGCCATTTTGCCTCTCTTAACCCCACAAAAACATAAGCCCTAAAAACACAATGTGGACTACTACCAAAGAAAACATGCCAGTAGACTGTTGAAGCTTAAGCCCCCCGTGACTGTCGTCGTTGTTGATGCCGACGCCTGAGGGGCCTAGCCCCGTACCAACGCCACCTAAGACACCACCATTGTTTGGTGTGGTCACGTACGGAGAGCCTCCCATTGGCGTCGTCGTGGTGGTTGTTGGTGTGCTAGTTTTTGGTGTCGTTGTAGTTGGAGTCGCACTAGTGACAGCAGAGAACCATAGCCAAAATAAGAAGTAACCAAAATAAATTAGTAATGCTATGAAGTTTTCCTACAAGGATGATGTGGGTAATATATTTTCTGCTCCTATTACATGGCATTGCAAATCATCAAGGGTGCAAAATAAAATCACTGTAAAATAAGATCCAAGATTAAGAACAAGCAAAGTTTTATTCATATATTAGACTCCACATTATAGAAATTAAATCTTCCTTGTATACGAGAAACTAATGCATTTGAAATTTAGATGTTTGAGTACTCAATTTCACGTCTTGCGATATAAACTAACTAGCATCAGTCCCGTGCCTCCAACACTATGGACGGTGAGATTTATTCCAAACTTTGGACGGCCCAGATGATTTATTAGGATAAGCGAAAAATTCAAAATTATTTGTATTTTGTTATATAAATGCTAAATTTCATTTGCATAGAATTGCAACATGCTTCCAATTTAAATTCCAAAATTTGATATTGAATTGCCAAACATAGGGTAAAGAGGATCTAAATCCCAATGTATTTTAACTTTTATCATAATCAATTTCTTCTTGTAGGATTTGTGACATGCCAAAATAAAACTCAAACTAGTATCACTATGGTTTGAGCACTAATAATCCCAAATGGGTTGTAACTATTGTGCAACTATTGTGCGATATTTATAACAAGTCCTGCTATATCCATCAAATTTTTATGTCGAGTTTTTAGCCGAATGACATGCTCTATCAATATTTTAATTTTAAAGATATTTTCCCATTATATCTAGTCGGCTTAAAAGTTGACACACAAAAATCAAAGGATATAGTGTGATTGGGTAAAGAGCAAAATCTTTTAAAGGTTTCTGAAACAATAATATTTGAAGTGATTATACTAAATTGGGCTAATTATCTCCACAAGTTTTTATAATATATTTACAAGTCTCAGCCCTACTCGAAAATAGACTTCTGGATTTCCCAATATATGTAAAAACTAAATTACTCTGTTAACTACGGGTAATGCTACGAATTTCAATCTTTTTATCTCAAATAATGCAATATTATTACATTGGTTTGAGTACATTTTTTATTATTAACTATATCATAAATTAAGTATTTGTTTAATTTAATGTCACGTAATTTTAGACACATCTGAGACAAAAATTTGAGAACCCTAACATTATCTATTACTCCTATAATAGTAAGAAAGAAAAGATAATATTAAGAATCTCAAATTTTTGACTCAAATAATGTACTTAATTCCATTTATATTGATTGAATACATATTTATAAAATTGGAAACTCTTTTGAGTTATTTAATGCTACATATTTGACATTAACAAGGGTGGGTGATAATCCTAACAACAGGTTGGTGGGTTACTATTCTAGCAATCATCAAAAAGGATCGTGTCACTACAATTTGTAATGGCTAAGATAATTAAAAAAGGACAGGCCGATACATGTTGTAGCAGCTAATATTAATATTTTGTAATATTAGTATTAATAATAGTAATAACAAATATTAATATTAATATTAACCTTTTTTAATTGTCTTAGTCGCTACAACTTGTAGCGACATGTCCCTTTTTAATTATAATTGGCAACCGGTTGCTATGAATTAACACCCAACAAGGAATTACTCTAGACTAATTCTAGGGGATATTTTTTTTGACATTTCTAGCGACATTTTTTTATTTATTTTTTTGTAGTACATCTCAAAAAATGTATACATTAATATTTCAGTTAAAATAAATATTATACATTTTTTAAGAGGTACTACAAAAAAAATGTAGCTACAAATGTCAAAAAAAAATGTCCCCCTAGAAGGACTCATTACCCAAGAAAAATAGTAATGAAACTACATAAATACGGATCCGGTTAGCATGAAGTTATTTTTTGATAAGTTGATCAATTGGCCAATATATTGACACACATACAACCTCGCATGTGTGTCAATATTTTATTGATCAATTGACCAACTTATTCCAAAATAAACTTCGTGTTGACCGCTTCTCATAAATACCTCAGCAACACACTGCCTGTTACAGGCACGGGTTGTAAGGAAGGCCAAAGATATTGAACATTCACAGTAATCTAGACATTTCAAACATAAACCTAAAAAGTGGGTTCAAATCTCAAGACAAAGATCCATCCAATGGTCCTAAATAATCCTTTCACTATCACACACATCAATAGTAGTGCCACTAATGTGGGACAGGACCTAAATGTCACTGACCCACAAGTGAAGAACAACTTTTTGACCATAAAATGGCACTCCAGTTATCCTTTTTTTTACTGTTTAAATTTTATCTCTCCTTATATTTACCTTCTGCCAATATATATAAAGGGAATTTATTACACAACAAAAAATTAATATTATCACAAATTAATTATACTATTTGTGAAATAACAATACAAAAAATATTTCCTATATAAATTACACTATCTTTTAAAAGAGTAGAAAGGTACAAGTACCTATACCAGCAAATAGCATTAAATGGGTAATCAGTCAGGGATATGATCATATAATTACAATACAGTCAAGATGACAAAAAGAAAAACTCAATCCCCCCATAAATAAATTATTAGCCCAAAAGTTAGAATGAGATGTGGGCATTAGCTTCTCAAGGGCACCCCTATTCTTGCTATTAACACTCCCAAAATATGATTCCACATCCCCTCCTTCCCGAATGCATTATAAAAAGAAAAAAAAACAAGTGGGATGGAAGTCTATCTATGAATTGACTCATTTGGAAAGGAGAAATAAATTTGATGTATTCATAGATTTACTCCATTATAAACGGATCGATCCGATTAGTATTAAGTTTATTTTTAATTTTGATAAGTTAGTAAATTGACCAATAAAATGCTGACACACATAAAGTATCGCATGCGTGTCAGTATTGTATTAGTCAATTGATCAACTTATTCAAAAATAAACTTCATACTAACCACTTCTATTATAAACCATCTCTCATTTAAAAAAGTGCAATTAGTGGTGGGATCCATGAGGTTAATTTTTGTAACTTTTTAACAAATCCCATTACATATTTTAATAAGTGTGCAAGTGAAACATGGAACATGATAGAATTTGGAGTTCTTATAATAATGAATGAAAGGTTAAGGAAAATAGGAATAAAAAGTTTTTAACAGTATAACTGAACTAAAGTCCAACAAAATAATTTAAGTAGCTCCAAAAAAGAGCCACCTTTAATGGACAGAATGGGACCAAAGGATTGAATATGCTTTCCACAAGGCATAAAAGTAGCACTTTTTTCAAGGAATATGGACTATGGAGAGAGATACCCATCCATCCATCCCACTAAAGCAGCATTTTGAGGGGAAGAAATGAGAAAGGTCATTGGACAAATTAAGGGGTTTCAAGTTTAGTTTTAAGAGTATTTACAACAGTTTCTCCAATAAATTTTTTATCCTCATATTTGAAGAATATATCAATAATTCAATATCCAACAATTTTCTTATCCTTATATAATTTCCTATTTTAATTCCTATATATGATTTGACTACTCAGGATGAGGGAATCAAAAGAGCGTTCCCTATTTATGTAAAATGACATTTCACACCCTATTTATTGCAATTTTATGTTGGTTAAAGAATCTTATCTCACTTAATTATTGATTTGAGTATGCCTATCAAATTCACTCATTTTTATTTTTTAAACAAATAGTTTAAAGAAGAAAGAGAACTATAAAAAAATAAAAATCAGTCAAATTTTAATTTTGATCATTTTTGTAAAAAAAATATTACTAATAATTATAAATTTTATTATTTTATAATTAAAATAAAATTCTCATAAACACATAATGATCGTTGCACATTTTGATTTCTAGCAATATCTATTTTTAAATTAAAATAATTACAATTTTTAAATTCAAACAACAATTATTTTTAAATAAAAAATAGTTACAACGTTCAAAACATGATTTGACTGTTGGAACTTTCAAATTTTAACTTTTAATTTTAAATTTCAAAATTTTAAATTTAAGGAATCAATATAAGGAACCTGTTGGGTACATAGTGAAAAAATTGAATTCCTATCCTACAGAATGACCTAATAACATTGCAGAGTAGGGATAAAGATAAAAAAACTGTTGTGAATGCTCTAAGACCAGATCATGGGGTTAATAATAAATTATTAAAAAAATATTTAAACTGGTTTTTACTTTTCTTTTTATTCTTTCAGTGATACCCTAATATAATAACCCTAAATTTTCAAATATATTTAATAACTATTCTGCCAGATTGTCTCATATTTCTGTCGCATTAAACAGTAAAAATTTTGCCATTCCAGTAAATTCTAACAGTCATTCTGCATATAGAAAACAAAATAAAGCAGGCTCACAGAAGCAATATACCTGGCACTAGAAGGATAAACACAGCCAGCAATGCCTGTAAAAATAAAGAAAAAAGTTATTTAAGGGTAAATTATATATAGGATAGCACGTTTTTTAAAAACTATATATATTTATACATATACATATATATTGAATTTGTAATGAAACTATATATATATATATATATATATATATATATATATATATATGAGATCATCCACAAAGAATTTGGTTGTTGAGAAAGAACTTATTTTATCCAGCCGCTACAAATGTACCGGCCCTTATCAAAAAAAATTTATTTTTTATAAGCCGCTACAACCTGTAGCGGCTGGGCCAAAAATGGGTTGCTCCTAACAACCGGTTGCTGTGGATGGAATCCCTATATATATATATATATATATATATATATATATATATATATATTCAGCGTATAAAAAATGTTGCGGTGGTGTGGGTCTCACTAGGGTCAGATGGGGTAACAGTAGCAGCACCAGCAAAATCACAGGAGCCAGGGGCTTGGCCTTTTTTCTGGAAATAACTATTGACAGCATAGTTGCAGTGAGCCGATACAGTGTTTGGGTTGAAACAACCACCATTCTGATGGATGAGGGTGCAGTCTGCCCCAGCTCCACATGCATAGTCCAATGCCTTTTGAAGGACTGACTCACTCAACCCTTGCTTGCATATACACCATGTAGCACCTATTTTTTATTAAAAAATAAGAGTGAATTAGATAGATCAGCCCATTCTAACATTTTTTTTTGGCATTTTCAGATGTTTGGTAGGACATTTCAATTTTTAAAGAGAAAAGATTTTATCGGTAAATGCTAATTTAACCTTAAAATGACTTGTGATTTCAACTTGGTAAGTCCATTTTTTTCCAAAAAGCATATATACCAGCAAAAAAATTGAATACCTTGCTTTAAAGTATAGTTATATACATTATTTTAAAGCAAGAGAAAACAAAAGTGAAGCTCAAATATGTTTACATAATTTTTATTGTGTGTATACTGTATACATGTATACACACAGACAGAGAGAGAGGATATGAAAAAATAATTTTTTAAAAAAATTGGATGACAGAGATCAATCAGTTGATAATAATATTTAGTGAAAAAATAAAGTTATGTAGTAAAATTTAGTTAAAAGGGAGGGGGTGGAGGTAGGATAGAAGGTACTCGTAGTAGAAAAAAGGCAGTAAACAAAATTAACCAGTTGATAATAATATGAAGTGTTGCAAATTTAATCAGTTGGGAGTTAATTAATTAGGCAGATGGAATAATTAAAAAAGTGAAAATGTGTAGATATGAAAGAGGAGCTTACTTGAATGCCCAGCCATGGCCAAAAGAAGCACCACAAACACTAAACGAGCCATGAACAGAACAACTGGTATAGGGAAGAAGAAGAAGAAGAAATTAAAGGGTTATGTACCACTATTAATTGGTGCTTAAGCCTTGAGATAAAGAAGCAGCTGGTTTGGTTTGCAGATGAGAGAGAGAGAATGAGTGAGTGAGTGAGTGATGTATTGGAGGAGTAGAGTAGGGTTGTGCAGTACAATGTAGTTTTTAGAGGAGCAATTGAGATGATTGGATGGCAGTGGACCTCAGCCAGACTCAATAATATTAGAGAATTAAATACATGAGATTGTAATATCCTTATAATTAAATATAATCTTATAATTCTTACAATTACTCTTTTTATTTTTAAAAGATTATTGTTTTATAAGAAAAAATTTATTTTAAAATATTTTTCGTTTACAATTTTCGAGTAGAATAAATTATTTATTTTTCTATATTACCCCTACTTTCTCTTATTGTCCCAAAAAATTCTCTCTCTTGTATTAATAGTTTTTAATTTCCCATAAAAGGGTAGTGATGGAATTTCAAACAAATTTTAATTGTTAAATGATAGTATTAATTAATGACTTTCTTAATCCATGTGTCAAAACTTTAAACGACAATCTTTTAGGAACGGAGATAATAGTATCTTTGTAATTAATTGTAATCTCATAATTCTAACAATTAGTATCCTTATAATTAATTGTAATCTCATAATTCTATAATAATTTCCTATTTAGATACTTGAACAACACTCGATCCTTTATATATATATTCATTTGTAATCAATGAAAAAGTAAGCCATTATTTTTTGATATTTCTCTCTCTATTTTCTACAAATATTATCGGCTTCTCACTACTTTGTGTGTTGCTGAGAAAAGAGTAACACCGAGTTAACTTTGTACTAATTTGGTGAATTAATCAATACAATATTGAGATGTAAAGGAAAAATTACTTTCAGCCTGCGTGTCTATACTATATTGGTCAATTGGTCAAAGTTAATTTTATGTTAATCACTACCTATATATAAAATTGATATTTTTATATGTATTTTTGATATTTTCACATGATTCTCTCTTATATGAACCTTTATGTGAGAAGAAATCATTTGAAAATATCAAGAACACATGTAAAAATAGTATTCTCTTCTATTTATATAATTTATTTTACATCTATTTTTTGATTATTAGTTACTTGGATAAATATTAGAGAGTTATTTTTAAGAAAGATATATAATAAGTAAGGTACCTTATGCTTTCAAATTTATTGTCGGTATATATTTTATAATTGTATTTTGACATAAATTTATCACAATATATATAGCAAAAAAAATTGTAATTTTAAGTTGGATGTAAAAATAGTGTTCTCTTCTATTTATATAATAAGATTTGTTTGAATTTGTAAACCCATAAAAAATATACACTCGGTTATCATCCTTATCTGTTGGTGGTGGCTACTTAGTCTATTGGACAATGGTATTTTATGTCGAGGACTATTGCATTTAGCCATTTATGCATGGGGAGATAAATTAGGATATGCCGATTCCCGGTATGTGCACCACTGTTTTTTATATGTATTTAAATTATATCTATTCTGTAAAAATTATAGTTGAGAAAAATATTATATATTTTTTGAGAGAAATTTTTTTTTGGACTGGTCGCTAGACCGATCGGAATGGTCGTTCAGTGTGGAAGGACGGATTTCTTTTTGTTATTCTAAATTTCTCTTATTAATTAGTAATATTTAAAAATAATGCCCAATAAACTAGTATTTATAATGAATAAATATATATATATGTTTATAAATATTTTAAATATTTACATATATATATATATATTTATATGAATTTTTACACACTTATAAAGTATACAAAATATAATATATTAAGAAATAAGTATTTAAAAAAATAGATTAATGTTAAAATGAAACCCCTTTTGCTAAATGAATATGGTAAATACTAAAAATAAGATTTCAGAAAACAAAGACCGAATAGACTGGATTTTGATATGTCACGCTCACGCCTGTATTTTGGATCCACAAAATGGCTTTCATTTCGGTGTGACATTTCTGGTACACTATTACTATAGCTACTGACTGAAACCATTAGGACCGTAGCCCAATTGGTTGATTGGGTCCAATTTGTTAATAGGCATTCTCACTAATAATTTCTAATTTGCTTCTTATAATATACTAGACGTGTCCCGTGCCTCCGATATTATATGGACGGTGAGATTAATTTCAAACTTTGGACGGCCCAAATGATTTATTGAGTGAGCTGGAAATTCAAAATTATTTGTATTTTATTAGATATATTTGTATTTTATTAGATAGATAGATAGATGAATGTTAGGATTTATCCCAAACTTTAGACGATTCAGATGATTTATTGAGTGAGCGAGAAATTCAAAATTATTTATATTTTATTAGATAAATAGATAAATTTAATACACGTATATAAAAAATTTCACATTATATTATTTGAATTATGCATATATCTCAAAATTCTCCAACCCATGCATTATATAATATAGACTCATTATAGGCATGGATGGATACATGGAATGGTAGAGCCGTGAAGGACTTCACTAAACTATATGAAATTTATAACTGATTAAAGTGACACTTCTACGAGGATTGATCCATTGTCAATTTAATATTATGTTTATAATAGATCGTAAGCGTCCATCTTAAGATCGAACGATTTAATAAAATTATTATCCGAAGTTTAATATCGCAGACAAGATAGATGACCAAAATATCCTTCATTATAAAAGTTTTTATCCGCAGTATTAAAAAGCGGACGCAAGGTATGACCAAATGGCCAACTGAAAACGACACCGTTTGTAAATAAGTCTCATCTGCAATATTAAATTACGGATGACAAATTCAATTTATTTTTTAGTTTTTAAGGTTCGATCAATTCCTAATATTGCAGTTATTGGTGTTTGTCTGGAATATCGAATACTTGTAATGGACTGTTATATACTTCTTTCTTGAAGATTGGAAAAGGATAGTTGAATACCCGACAATTTTTTTTTAGAGATTGCATATTTGCATTAAACATGTTGACACAGTTTTCACAAAAAGGGCAAGGGTTTAAGTTGACCTATATGATAAATATATCATTAGGATGAGACTGTAAAAATCCAAAATGTATATCATTAACATTCAACATGATTGGAACGTTGAAAACTAAAAAAAAAATGAATTTGACATCCGCAGTTTAATACTGCAATTGGTTGACCATTTTGCCATACCTAACATAAGAAGTATTAAACCGCAAATGATGAGACTTTGGTCTTTTGTCCCGTCTCGCAATAATATTAAACTCATGAAATACCGAAAATTAAACTAGACCAAGACTCTATTCGATATCCAGATAGAGGATTACAATGTGTTATAATAGTAACCTTAAATTAATCCCGTTAGTTATAGATCAGTCCCTTACTTTTATATATATATATATATATAACGTAATAATAAGTGAATACAGATAGTAGAGTAATTTTTTATAAATAACAAATAACAATTCTGTATATAAAAGAACTCAGATATTATAGGGAATTATTTATTTATTTTTTAAACATAATGTAATTATTATGGTCCCTCATAGAGACATCATACACTATCTATACAATTGAAAATAAGAAAATTAAAAATAAAAAGGAATGATGTTGATTAAAATTTGAAAATCGACATCCGTTAGTAGCAAATTTAAAAACCAACTCATATCATCTACTATTAATAATAGCGAACACTAAATAAAAATAAGAGTTTGACTTTATTAACTAGATTTTCAATTAATTAACTAGGGTTAAAGTATTATTAACTATAGTTTAGACTTTATTAACTCATTTTTAACTAATAAATCCTAAACTCAGTTAAAAAAATAAATTAACAAACCCTAAATCTTGATTTATAAATCTTAAATTCTAATTAATTAATTAAAATTATAGTTAATAAAGTTAAATCTTTATTCAGATTAATAGCAAATTATGTGTTATTTTAACCATCCTAACATAGGTCGATTTTCAACAATAATATAAATGATATAT
Source organism: Panax ginseng (assembly GCA_020205605.1). Lineage (NCBI taxonomy): Eukaryota > Viridiplantae > Streptophyta > Magnoliopsida > Apiales > Araliaceae > Panax > Panax ginseng. The sequence continues at coordinate 138,266,222 of CM035145.1, read as the reverse complement.
ATTTATTATATAACAAATAACCATACTATTAAAAGTTTCGTGGATTTTCACGTATATTAAGAAGAAGAATAAAATATAAATTGCCCATGGTATTAAATACCGAGAGATAATTAGAATAAGAAAAGTATGAGATATTTAATATTACAAATACAAAAAAATGTAAAAATTTGATTATTAAAAGAAAATATGTTTAATATGGATCCAAATACTTTTATAACTAAATAATAACATCATCATCATTATCAAAATTACATGCCGGTCGATTTGCTTAATTTTAAGTTAGTCGGTTTGTTTAAACCAGCCGTTTTAACCGGTTTTGAACCATATCTCCCCCTGAACCGGGTCAGAAATCTATATAACTATAAATTGATTAAATTCTATCATAAATTTTCCTTACAGTAGTAATCACAGCTTGCTTCTCCGTTCTCCCAAAATTCTCCGACGGCGCCTGTTTACTTGCACCAAAATCCCATTCATTCCTCAAGAAAATTTTAGGCTTTCATTCATCTTTCAATAAAATTTATAGGGTTTCAAGCGATGTTGCTTCAGCTTCCACGATTAACCAACTCTTTGAGAGAACCCTTTGACGCTGATCAAGCCTACCTCCAACGCAAATTAATCCTTCAGAATCAAAAGCATCGCAGGTACTCAAATTCACCTTTGAATTTTAGTGATCAATCAATTTTTTGTCGTATTTATTGAATTTAATGTTGCATTTTCTGTTTTTTGGGCATTTAGTTCTGCAAATTCAGTTGAAGAATCGGAACTTGCACGGAAGATTGTTTATAAATGGGATGAAGGTATAACAAAAGTGATATAATTTGTCAGAATCTGTGTTTTTAATGAGTTTTGATATATTTTGTTGTGTGTGGTAGCTTCTAGTGAAGTACGGCAAGCTTACAAACAGTTTGTTGGTGCGGTGGTTGAGTTGACTGTTGGGGAGGTGGTTTCTGAGGACTTTAGAGAGGTGGCGTTGACAATGTATAGGCTTTTTTGCATGCATGTAGAGGAGGATGAGGAAGATAGAAGGATTAAGGAGCAGAAGTAAGTTTATAGTTCCCTACTATGTTATTTCAATACATGATCTTAATGTCATCTTTAAAACCACGTTTTTATATTATGTTTTTTAATATAGTTTCTCAGTTTTAATCTTTAGCATTAAAGTGTAATATTTGCAGCAACACAGTGAATGATTGGTTGGATAATAAATTTCACATGGATTAAATGTAAATTTGTAACTTCTTTGGCCAAATTGTGAAAGTAGATAACTCACTTGAAATGCAGGGTAGAATTGCAAAGACTACTTGGCCATGTTGTTTCAGATGCAAGCCTAAGAAAAGTTTCTTCTCTAGCACAAAGGCTTTTATCATTGCAACCCAAGGACACTGAAGCCGCGTTACTTCCAGTAAGCAAAATAAATGGAAGTGGCGACGATTTGGAATTCGGTGCTGATCTTGTTTTCCGAACCCCAGCTCGGTTTTTGGTTGATGTTTCTCTTGAGGATGGGGATTTGCTAGAGGAGGAAAGCGTTGCACATTCTTCTTCACTTCATGAGAGATGGTATGAGCGTGATGACTCTACGAATCACCATCCTGCTGGTGGTGGGGGAAACTTTGACTTGGGCTGGTTAAGAGATGCTTGCGATAAAATAGTCAAGGGAAGTAGTTCACAATTTCCTCGGGATGAACTAGCAATGGCTATTTGCCGAGTCCTTGATTCAGAGAAGCCTGGTGATGAGGTAATGGCATAATGTTTAACAACTGCTCATAACTTTGAGTTTGTGCTAATTAACCTTTTGGTTTAAACAAATCTCACGAAGAGTTTGTAACTTCGGTTGTGAAGATAGCTGGCGATTTGCTGGATCTCGCTGGTGATAGCGCATTTGAGACAGTGCAAGACCTTATCACGGTAAGGACCTGGAGTTCTTCATATATTTCTATCTGCAGTATAAGACTTTTAGCTGAATGCTAATCCATTTAGGTTTGCATTATTCACTTATTTTGGAATAATATGAGATGAAGATTGTGACAAAATATGTTTCGTAGACTTTGCTAATCCATAGGTTTGCTTATTCACTTATTTTGGAATAATGGGAACAAAATAGTTTAAGAAATATTATTAAAACTGAGCTCACACATCTTCTAATTTATGATTTCCTTTATCTTTTAGTTATTAATTTGTAGGTTGTATTGTTTGGTTTTTGAATTTCTTCTTCCTTTCCAGCATAGGAAGGAACTCGTTGGTGCTGTTCATCATGGGATGCTCGTCTTAAAATCTGACCTAAAGGCTACAAGCTCTCAACCACGCATGCCTAGTTATGGCACTCAGGTATATAATGAATTAGAGATATGAAGATGAATGCCAGCATTCAGCCATTCACTCTTAGTTGTTATTCATAAGAAAACTAAAATTGACATCTAAAATTAAGTTATTCTATTTTATAGGTTACAGTACAAACAGAATCTGAACGTCAAATTGATAAACTTCGGCGTAAAGAGGAAAAGAAGCATAAACGTGGTACTGATCATGGGAATGATAATGATCTATCTGCCATGAGTTTTTATTCTTTACTGCAAGCGAGTGAAAAGAAAAGCCCGTTTGATGATTTGATTGGGACTGGTGGAGGGCTGAATACTTTAGCAGCTACTGCCCTTCCTCAAGGTACTGTGAAAAAGCATCACAAAGGATACGAAGAGGTCATAATTCCTCCAACACCTACAGCGCCAATGAAACCTGGGGAAGAACTGGTACATTCTGTCTATCATTTCGTTATATTCTTTATATGACTTGGTATTTATAATCATTTTGCTTACTATTTGAGGCAATACTCTTGCACATTCATAGACACGTTCTCCATGAGTTGTAAGATCCAGCCAAGGCATATTTAAGATGCTGAACTCTACTACTACTTCCAGTTTTGTTTCTTTTTCCTGTTTCCTTTGCTTTTCGATCAAAGATTGTGGGAATTGTTTAATAGTGTGGGCTTAAAGGCGTGCCTATTAGTTCCCATCTAGTTTGATTCAAAGTTAATTATAGGCTTACAACATGTGATAATTCTTTAATAGAATTCATGAACTACGGATTTCTTTTTAAAATTATGTTTTAGAAATTATAAGTCTACATTCATCCTGTGTAGCATCTAAAAGAGATGCACTAACTTTTGTACAAACATATGTCAATGAACTTTTCCAAAGTAAAGAAATATAATGGCCCACCAGTCTACTTAGAATTTCATGATATTTATGTTGCTTTGGAGAGATACTTTCACTTGTGCTTCCTCACAAAATTAAAAGATCAAAACTCTTATCAAATCTATTGTTAATGTACTAGTATTCATTCTGCCTAAAATAAGGTTGGTACTTGACATAGATGTCAGTATGTCACCTCTGCATTTATTCTTCCTCTACTGGTTTAAGTAGAATGCCAATGCTTTTTGTACTTGATTATTTGGTGATTGCTAATTGCTAATTCATATTTCTTCTACTACTCTTCTTCAATTTTGTCTGTTGTCAGATCGAGATAAAGGAGTTAGATGACTTTGCTCAAGCAGCTTTTCATGGATACAAGTCTCTGAACCGCATTCAGAGCAGAATATTCCAAACAACTTACAATACTAATGAGAATATACTTGTGAGTTATTAATTCTATCTCATGTTAAATTATAAAGTGAAGGTTGTGCTTTTAGTTTTCTTCAAATATTTTGATAAAGAAGAAACAATAGCTTTGTATCTTTCTCAGGCAACTTTTGTGTACTTGCAGGTTTGTGCTCCAACAGGGGCTGGCAAAACAAATATAGCTATGATTGCTGTTCTACATGAGGTGATTATTAAGTGAATACTCTAATAAATCTACCTTAATATTTTAAGCATTTATGTGCTCAAGAAACAACATTGGATGGAAGCATGTTTCAGTCTTTCAATGACATAAATACTCAATGCCTTTTGGCACATAGCTTAGTCAAATTGGTGGATATCAGAAGCTATATCATACCGTGATTATGAGAGGTTATAGTTAATGCTGCACACATGCTATTATGTGGTGCCATCCTGTAACCTATGGTTAAAAGGTGTGATAATGCTGGTTTAATTGTGAGGGAAGCTACTTTGTATAAATAAGAACAGAGGTTTGCATGTCATATTTTGTAATTTCTGAAATATAATATAGAAAAAAACCGTATAAAAACTAAACTTTAAATGTATCATTTGAGTGTCTCAAAATTTGTTCCGAGATCACTATTACCAACATAATACTCAATTGAGGACATGGAGGGAGTAATAGATATCCCACAGCCTGGCCCAGCTACCGCCCAGGGCCCAAAGCCGAAGAGGGCCCAAATTTTTTAAAAAATGATGTATATATGTATATAAAAAAATAAAAAATTAATTATAAAATATAATATAAAACCAATCAATAAATATGGAGAATCAAAATAGACTCTTAGCCACAAAAAGAAGGAAAAATCCTTCGACCCTCTCAATTTATAAGGCAAAAAAAAAAAAATCCCGATGATTCTCCTCTTTTTCAACAAAGTTGGAAAATAAATCATCCACTAGCTAGACCAATGTCTTTCTTTGAAGATAATTTTTTTTGAAGATACATAAAGAATCTAGATAAGTAAATTTTGTAAATTGTAATATATATTTTTGTTAACTTTTTCTTATTTATTATTTGAGTCAACAGAAAACTTGGCTGGGATTCTTGTTCTTCATTTTTAATGCAATGTTTACAATTTGGGGTACTCTTTTTCCTTCGTTTGGGGTTTTGTCCCATTAAATTTTCTCCAAACAAGTTTTTTAATGAGGCCCCAAGGTGTTCTTACTTATCTTTTATAAATTCTTATAATTTTAATAAAATTTAATTAGTTGATAATTTATTTATTTTTCTTGTTTAATTTGTATAAAGGGGCACACTTGAATTTCTTTGCCCTGGGCCTTACAAAAACCAGGACCGGCTCTGAGATATCCGCTTCATAATCAATATCATTTTGTTACATATATTCAATATGTATATAAGGAAGTGCTTAACAATATGTTTCCCGCCTTGCTTGTATGACGCACCCTTAGCAGTGCTTTGTGTCCTTTGGTGCTCCAAGTACCATGTATATAAGACTATGTATCATTAGTAGCTTAACTATTTTTGTAGGAAGATAAAGCTGACTATAAGTGGTTTGACGGTTGTTTTGGGTTTTAATGAGGTAGAAGATGAGTTAAAATTGGGTTCCATTGGAAAGTATGCAGCTGTAGGTTTTTGTGGGGACTGTGCAGTGGAATTGTCTGATAACGAGTACACACCATATTCTTGTGTGGGTTGTGATCACAATTTTCTTGTTTTTGTGTATGTAAGATGGTAGATTTTGTGCTTGCGTTTGTATTTAAAACTTTATTGCCAAGTCTAGACTTAATTTATCAAAGTGATTAATGTTTTCCGCAGATCGGACAACACTTCAAGGATGGTTACTTGCATAAAAATGAATTTAAGATAGTTTATGTTGCTCCTATGAAGGTACAACAAAGGTTAATCTTTGTCAGGTCAACATTTTTTGGTTGATTGCTAAATTCCTGTCATGTCTTTTCTAGGCACTAGCTGCAGAGGTTACACGAACATTTAGTCATCGATTAGCTCCTTTAAATATGACTGTGAAAGAACTCACCGGAGACATGCAACTTTCTAGGAATGAACTTGAAGAAACTCAGGTTTACTTAAGTATGCAATCTCTTTTCTTTTAGGAGGCAATTATCTGAAAAGGTTGATTTATCTGCCTTTCTTTTTCATGTCTAACAGATGATAGTTACGACTCCTGAGAAATGGGATGTCATTACTCGCAAAAGCAGTGACATGTCTCTCTCAATGCTGGTGAAGCTGCTAATCATTGATGAAGTACATCTTTTGAATGATGATAGAGGCCCTGTAATAGAAGCATTAGTTGCTCGGACTCTTCGTCAGGTATATTTTGAGTAACATGAGACATCATTTTGTTTTAGTAAAATTTATTGTATGCAGGGAGCAATAATCATCTATGTGGCTGAAGCCTATTATCATTGAGGTTGTGTGCTCTTATTCTAACATTGTTTGTTAATCTCATATTGAGTGGTCAACTGGCCATGCCACCCCTTCCTCAAAAAATAAATTCATCTTAAAGATTGAAGATGTTTTTTCCACAACTTAGATACTGTTAAAACTTATAATTAGTACTACCTCCTTCCAATTTAAGTGACATGTCTTACTTGATACATATTTACGAATGACGAGTACAAGGCTTTAATTTTGCAACACATGATACCCATAAGTAAATAAGGATCCTGCTAACATGTACCCTGAGGGCACTTGTTAAGCAATCACTTTCACACAATTTTTTATGGAAAGTCACACTAATAGAAATAAGGATCCAATTCCATTTTGGTTTGTCATTCATAGCTGAAATACCATTTCTTTCCCTCTTTTGAAGTATATTAGGAAAGCTGAGGCCCCCTATAAGATCAAGGCTTTTGTATGGACTGTCGTTCTTGAAAGGCTTAATACGAACTATTTATGCCAAAGCCATAGCCCATAGACATGGCAAACACTTGTCTCCAGATATTTGTGTTATGTGTATGCAGAGATCAGAATCTCATGACCATCATGTATTGTATTGCTGTATGGTGACGAGGTCTTGGTGTGTCTGTTTGCTTAATTCAGTGAGCTCTGGCTTTGTCCTATTTTCCTTGACCTCTTTCTTCATATTAGGTTTTTTCTAGTGAATTCCGGATTTGGCAGGAAGAAGGAAGAGAGATGGTAATATTTCATTGTGGTGTGCTATTATTGCTGTTATGTGGGATGTTTGGACAGAGAGTATTTTTACTGATGTGTATTTCCCTTTTCACCTGCTTTGGGTGACTATGCTATGTGTGTTGGGGATGAGTCTTTTGAGGCATAGCTATTTTGCATCTTCATATGGGTCCCTGTCCTTTCTTAAGGAGTTGTATTTTTTTCTTTTCACCCTTTTGTTTTATGGGCGGACTCTTTATCCACTTGGACTGTTTCTCTTTCTGCTTTCTAATGAATTCTTCTTCAATCTATTTAGCAAGTTCTGATAGTAGTTTCCCCCCCTTCTATAATCAAGTACATTAATTGGATTTGAATGGCATAATTGCTAAACAGATATGAGTAAGACTTTTGCTTTTCAGATGTGTTGGTGCTTTCTTTTATTTATTAAAGGATGATACATTCAACTAGGCAGAAGTTTTTCCTGTTACTATCGGTACCCACCATTTCACAGAAGATGTGCTTTTTCGAAATTCACAATCGATTACAACATCCACTTGAACTTGTGAACAGATTCTAGCTTAGCACGTTTGCATTAGTCAGTTATCATGGATGACCAATAATCAGATGAGTTCAATAAGCGAAACATTTTAACTCTGTAATTCAGATACCTTATGTTACTTAACTAATAAATTGGTTCATCTTTGTTTGGATGGAAGTCGCTCCACAGATTTGCATCCCTTATATGATCTGTGGGATTCTGAGTATGTCATTTGTTGTTTCTGCCAGGTAGAGTCCACACAGAGTATGATACGAATCGTGGGCCTATCAGCCACTCTACCCAATTATTTGGAGGTTGGTCCTTGATAGCTGGTCTACGTCTGATTTTTGTTAGTTTCTTAGCCACACACATCATATACATGCCATTCATAATCATTAACCTCTTTGTTGTATTGCATATTTAATTTTTGATTATCTGACTTTTGTTCTTTCCTAAAACACTAGGTTGCACAATTTTTGAGGGTGAATCCTGAAGTAGGTCTCTTCTTCTTTGATTCTAGCTATCGTCCAGTGCCTCTTGCCCAGCAGTATATTGGAATCAGCGAGTCAAACTTCCGTGCTCGCATTGAGCTGCAGAATGAAATATGCTACAATAAGGTTTTGTTTACCTTATGACTTCTTCTGCTGCAGTATTATTATTATTCATGGAGCAGGCATTTATTAACTTACTTAAAAAGCTTTGAATGCCAGGTAGTTGATTCACTAAAGCATGGATACCAGGCTATGGTTTTTGTTCATTCACGTAAAGACACAGGAAAAACAGCTGAAAAACTGGTACAATTACCACTTCCATCTCTAGACAAAATAGCTTTATATGTTATAAAGGTTTATGTAATTAATTATATAAATGAGCTTTATTTATTAAAAAAAGAAAGAGGAAATGTATTTTTAAGCATCAAAGTGGTACAAAATAAATAATAAGGGGACATACTTTGAAAGTTGAAAACCCCTCTTAAATAATGTTCAGGTGAGTAAACAACTTAGAACAACAGTACCAAAGTAAACCCTCGGACTGTCCACAGGTTGGAGAAATGTGGCTTCTAATGGCTAGTTTGTGAGTTTTGTTTTGGGGGAAGGGATAGGAAGGGAAAGTTTTTCTTTCCAAAATAAAACTCACAAACATGCCATTAAAGAATTGTATGGTCCCGGTTCTCTGTGCCTACTGCCTAGAACCTATCATCTCAAGTGGATGGTTGGTAGTTGTAGAAATGCTATCATGCAAAACAAAAAGTGCCCAGATAGGAAAGAAGGTGGCAAAAAATGACGTTGAATAATGATTTTTTGGTAAAAAATATCTATTTTATTAGATGAAATTGTTTTTTGGGATTGTCAATCTAGCTTTTAGCTCTGGTACCAAATTACTGCAAAACAAAAAGTGTTCATATTATCAAAAAGGCTGAAGAATATCAGAGATGGTTTGTCGCACCCTCGCAAGGAATTCAGTCATTCACTAGTCCTGCACCCCCCTGTCTTCTCCTTCCTACAATGCAGAAAAGAAAAAAAATGTTCCTCATCAATTGCACATAAAGCTGTGAAAAAAATGCTTTCTTACTAACCCAACCAGTAGAAAAAAGTCATTTTGAGTTGTTCATGTTAGAATCTCAAAGAGCATACCTCATAGAACTCTTTAAAGCGCTCATCTGTAGCATATAAATTTCATTCTCCCTTGAGATGTAGGAGTCAAGGGTAGAAGGCTTTCTTAAAAGGCCTTAGTTCGGTGATATGTTCAACTGAAATCCTCATATTGCATATTGGTACTCAAGCATATGATTGTCATCTCTTCTTTCCATTGAAGATTTCCCCTCCTAATTTTTGTACCCAAAGGACAGCAAGTAAGCGCCTTTCCCTCCTGCTTATAGTTTCTTTAGGCTGCCATGTATTGTGAGGCCTTATTTTTTGATAATTTTTTCGCCAATATTTTTTGTAAATACAGTAGGTGCCCACATTATTTTGTATTCCTGTACGTGTGTATATATATGCATATATATGATCTCTACATTTTCGAGCTCAAATAAGTGTGATGTTAGTATTGGATTTATTGTTTGACATTTTGCTAAAAATAGAAATGTTGCTCAGGTCGAACTTGCCAAGAATAATGATGGCTTGGAGCTCTTTAAGGCTGATGACCACCCCCAATTTGAATTGATTAAGGCAAGGAAGTCACGCTCACTAATTTTTTTCACCCCCCACCCCCCCACCCCCCCACACAAAAAAAAACCACACACATATACACTTACTTTTCTTGTATATCACCCCTTCAAAATATATTTCAGAGGGATGTTTTAAAGTCCAGAAACAGGGAGCTTGTTCAACTCTTTGAAAATGGTGTTGGTATTCATCATGCTGGGATGTTGCGTGCCGATAGAGGCCTGACCGAGAGGCTATTCTCTGAGGGACTCTTGAAGGTAAGTCTTTCTTCACACAACTTAACATGCTAGAATTTCACTGGTATGTTTAGCAACTAATGTTCTGTTCTAGTTCAGGTTCTTGTTTGCACAGCAACTTTGGCATGGGGTGTAAATTTACCTGCTCACACTGTTGTGATTAAGGTTTGTGCAATTTGTGGGTTGTAGTTTGTTCATCAACCTGCATATATTTTCTTAGAGTTATTTTATGTAGCTTCTTGAGTCTTGACAAGGAAAGAACAATTTGGGGATATAAATTTAACTTGGCTGAAACCTTGTGTACATGTTTTCTGTTGAACTCATTTTATGTTGAATTTCTTTTTGGTAAGTTTGCAGCTAATTTTTCTCTGATTATTTTCTTATATAGTGTAAAAGGGTTATACATGTATCTAATTACTTGGCTAATAGCTGTAGTATTGGCTAATGTATTTTATTATGAGTAGTTCATCAAATTGTATTGGCTGTATTTTATGAGTACATCGTCAAGTTGTATTTGTAGTCCTATATATTTGGACAGTGGTTGTTTATATCTTAATTCAAAGTGAATTATCGAGTATGAGAAGAAATCTTGAAGATTGCTACCAACCTACACATATTTGTTGAGGCAAACATGCTGTAAAACTCGGAATTCAGTCAACATTCTAAAATATGCTTATCCTCAGATGATTTGGTTTCCAACAAGGCCTTTGGAACATTTTAGTTGATACTTGACACCGTCTGTAACACCCCCTTTCCCAAAAGGAAAAAGGGATGTCACACACAAACATAATAAATACAAATCTCTAATAAACCTCAAAATATCTCCAATAAAATTTAATACCAAATGTCACATACTCCAATTTAAATAGAATGAACTCCACATTTACATGAAACAACCCGGGTCAAATCCCGAGTTCGGAACAAATCTCGGGTCAAATCCCAAGTCCGAATCGAATCAAATCCATCAAAATAAGAGCTCAAACTACTGGCCCAATAGTATCTTCTTGGGTCATCTTAGCCCACCACAGGCTCCCAAAAGGTCATGACTTGAAGGTACTATTGGTAGTAACTTTATTTCCTTATATGCAGACAAATTTTCCCCCTATCTTTCGATGTGGGACTGGGGTGTTACAAACTCCCCCACTTAAATTTCTGACGTCCCCGTCAGAACCGATCACACACACGGTCCAAAGATCTTTGCCTCTCTAGCCATTGTGGGATAATACCGGCTGGTTTCGTGTCCCCACCTCTGGACCTCCATCTCTCCATTGTGGGATAATACCACCAGCCTTCGTGTCCCCACCTCCGGCAACCCGATCGGATGACCCGACCCGAGCTATCGAGAGTCGGCTTTGATATTATATGAAACAACCTGGGTCAAATCCCGAGTCCGGAACAAATCTCGGGTCAAATCTCAAGTCCGAATCGAATCAAATCCATGAAAATAAGAGCTCAAACTACTGGCCCAATAGTATCTTCTTGGGTCATCTTAGCCCACCACAGGCTACTAAAAGGTCATGACTTGAAGGTACTATTGGTAGTAACTTTATTTCCTTATATGCAGACAAATTTTCCCCCCTATCTTTCGATGTGGGACTAGAGTGTTACACCGTCGCCTCCAAAAAACTGGCTTTTCATCTGATTTTTGTGTCAAAATATAATGTTATCTTGCTGATTGACCTAATCGTATTTTATACACAATATATAAAGAGTATATCTATGTGCACATCTTGTTTCACATCCAAAGATACGCACAAAGGATGTGCATATATATATATATATATAGAGAGAGAGAGAGACGAAAATGTTGCAGTTCGATGACTTTACATATTTCCTATAATTCTTCTGCATTCTTTTGGATCCTATTTTCTTGTTTGTTTTTTGTAATTAAGTTATGCACTAAATGGGAGACTCTGGGGTTAAGTGTGATGAATATTCTATCATATCCTTCCAGCATACTCTTTACATTTCTTGTAAGGTTTTGTGGTATGTTGTCTTTCCAGGGGACTCAATTGTATGACCCAAAGGCTGGTGGGTGGAGAGATCTGGGCATGCTTGATGTTATGCAGGTAGTGAGAGATTCTTCGATGAAAAGTATTTGTATATTCTTTGTACTACTGTGATTGTATTACGTCTAGTTTTCAGAAATTCTTCTGTGGGTATCCTGTTGCAGATTTTTGGACGTGCTGGAAGACCCCAGTTTGACAAAAGTGGTGAAGGAATTATAATCACATCTCACGATAAATTAGCCTACTATCTACGATTGTTGACAAGTCAACTTCCGATTGAGAGTCAGGTAACCAAGATTCAGTTGATCTTGGGAAGCTTTAAGTGTCCTGTAAAAGACTATCTTTTGATACCCCTGATATAGTGGTGCTTCTCTAATACCTATATAGTTTAGAATTGGGTTCTTGATGGATAATTAATTTGATTCCTTATATAAACTATTGCCCTCATAATTTTGATACTGCACATGCTGTTAATCTTAGTTCCCTTTACTTTCTGAATAAGGCAAACTTTAGTAGAGTAATGTTATTCAATCTATTTTTCCCTTTTTCAGACATTGGAAGTAAAAAGAAAGTTATTATATTGGAAGTTCCTATGCAAAAGCTGGTACCTGTAACTATTGGAAGATTTAATAAGCAATCGAATAGGCAGATTTAGTTTTTAATTCTTCAGACCAGGAAAAGTGGATGATAAGTACTGAACCAGTAGTTCAATTTACATACAACAGATCATTTGCATTTTTGGTCTAAACAATAAAACTGTTTAATTAGTAATTGATAGATTTTTCTTTTTGGTTTATTTTGTGTGGGTAGAACAAGAGGAAAAGAAAAGTTCAAGTATCCTTGTAATCTGAAAACATCTGTTCTATAGTTCACATATCTTTAAGCTAAAACAAGAATGCATTTGTTCTTTTTTTTACTCACTCTCTTTTTTCCCTTTCTTTTCTTTTTGGGGTACATTTTTGTGCAGTTTATTAGCTCCTTAAAGGACAATCTAAACGCAGAGGTGGCGTTGGGCACTGTGACAAATGTGAAGGAAGCTTGTGCTTGGCTTGGTTATACGTATCTCTTTATAAGGATGAAAATGAATCCTTTAGCATATGGTATTGGATGGGATGAGGTACTTTTTACTCAAATGACAAGCATGCTTGTGTAAATTAGAACCACTTATGTTTGATTTATCTATGTTGAGATTTGAGAATATGATGTCCACATCCAACAAGTCACAGCCTTGTGATCAAGTATATATTCACTACATTATAACAAGCATCTACATCAACATGAAGACATCCAAATGAGATCAAACAATTTTTTTTGTCTTTCACGGCGAATCTGTTTGTTCTTTCCTTCATCTTATTTTTTTAATCATTTCTAATCTTCTCTATCTGTGACCTGGTGTGTCCAACACATGAAGATGTGCATGGAAACTGTTGTTTTCTTGTGGTGGGGAATTTGGTATTTTTTCTGTCATGAAATTCTTACTTGATAGTTAGTTTGCTTTGGTTTGGCCTGGCTTGCATCTTGTAGAACTTTATTTACTTGCCTGTCCTATAGAATAACTACATATTTCATAAGGTACTTCTAAATGGGATCTTCTTTGTGTTTGACAGGTTATTGCAGATCCATCTTTGAGTTCAAAACAAAGATCTCTTATCACGGATGCTGCACGTGCACTTGATAAGGCAAAAATGATGCGGTTTGATGAGAAAAGCGGCAATTTTTATTGTACCGAGCTTGGTCGCATTGCTAGTCACTTTTATATTCAGTATTCTAGTGTTGAAACGTATAATGAAATGTTGAGACGCCACATGAATGACAGTGAGGTAATTATTATTTGTATCTTTGATGCTGCACCTTTCTCTAACTCTTTTTGCAGAGCCTCTGAGTAGTTGCTGTTAAATTTCTGTTGCTTACCACAATTTTTTCCGCTTTATATATTATTTTCTGTTATAAAGTTGAATGATTAGTTTTTTACTTTACGTATTCTCTTTGTTACATAGGATAAAGTTTTCAAGAACGTTCTTAGTTCCATGGTTATTTATCCCTGAAATTATCTAAAAATAATAATTCTAGTATATAAATTCATTATTTCTGTTAAAAATCTCAGTATTTTGTTGATTATAATAAAGAAAGTATACTTTTCATAAATCCCATGATTTGGCTGAAGAAATTCCCATCCAAACCAACAGTGATTGAGTTCCGTACTTTATTGGAATAAAGTTAATAGTTGTTAAATGGTTGAAAATGATTATTTCTCCCCTTTTTACTTGACTGGATTTAATTTTAAGAAGATATATAGTTGTTGAATCATTGGATATATCTCTTCACTTTTCTATGTTCTAAAGAGTGAAAATCTGTTCTGGCTAATCGATTACAACTACTTCTATACTTGTTAGTATCGATAATGTAGTATTTGTAACTTGCATGGTTGGTTATAAAAGTTGATGTACCTTGATCCAATTCTTTTTTCCCCTCCATAAGCATATGCCATTTATTTGCATAACAGAGCACACCATTGTAATCTAGTGCAGGAATTACAAATAACTCGAGGTTTAATGAATCGATCATGTGCTGCTTTTCTTTGGATTTCAAGTGTTTTTACTCTTTGTGTAGTGTGGTATGGGAATTGTCTTATAAGTGAACAGTTTCTTTGACAACATGCACTTAAACTACTGGTTGTACTCCTACTATTTTCTCGTTATTGTGTTGGTGTTCTTGCTGCATTGTAGGTGATTGACATGGTAGCCCATTCTTCTGAATTTGAGAATATTATTGTTCGAGATGAGGAACAAAATGAATTAGAAAAGTTGGCTCAAACATTATGTCCATTAGAAGTTAAGGGAGGTCCTTCAAATAAACATGGAAAAGTTTCAATTCTCATTCAGGTATTTATTTGTCTTGCTGATCAAGAACTATACACCATCGTACTAAAATGGACATTTTTATTTGATAACTATGTGTTGGTTGTGTATGTCACAGCTGTATATTTCTCGGGGTTCAATTGATTCTTTTTCGCTAGTTTCTGATGCTGCTTATATAAGTGCAAGCTTGGGCCGTATCATGAGGGCTTTATTTGAGATATGTTTGCGCAGAGGCTGGTGTGAAATGTCTTCTTTCATGTTGGAATATTGTAAGGCTGTGGATCGTCAGATTTGGCCTCATCAACATCCTCTCAGACAATTTGACAAGGATGTTTCCCTAGAAGTTTGTCTAGCTTATTGTTTGTTCTATGTTTCTTTTGCATATTTATTCCACATGAGTTTTATTTGATAGATTATTACTGCTAATGTTTGGGTCAGATACTGAGGAAGCTTGAAGAACGAGGGGCTGACTTAGATCACCTCCAAGAGATGCAGGAGAAAGACATTGGAGTTCTGATTCGTTATGCACCTGGAGGAAGGGTATTTTTCTGTTTATTTGTGCTGAAAATTATTTCACTGCCTCCGTTCGTTATGCTGAAATCTGATTTTATTCTTTTAAAATTAATAGTTGGTCAAACAATACTTGAGCTATTTCCCGTCGATTCAGTTGTCTGCTACTGTAAGTCCAATCACCAGAACAGTTCTGAAGGTAACTCAATTGTGAATAATTTATTCTGGTTTCCTCCTTTCCCTTTCTCTTGGAATTCCAATATTGTATATTTTATGTTTTCCTATACTGATTTTTAGCTCCATCTCTCAGGTGGACCTGCTCATAACACCAGATTTTGTGTGGAAAGATCGTTTTCATGGTTCTTCAGAACGGTGGTGGATACTGGTTGAGGTGCTTCCTTGCTTGTGGTTATCTGTTTCAGTGGATGACAAATCTTGTTGAACCAAAATTTAAAAGCTTAATACTAACTCATGAAAAGGGAATTAAGCTTCTTAATTGATTGTGAAGACATATATGATTCATATTGCCAATTTAGTCTTGACTACTAAAGTAACTATTAAAGAAAACAAAGTGATTCCAACTTTGGAAACATATGTATATCTGTGTCTGTATGCTTTGTCTAACTGATAGAAAATACGTATTCCTATTGGGTTACATATATCTTTATGTCTCAAAGCTGAAACAGTAAACATTTGAAGCCAACTTCTTGAGGATACATGAAGTGTGCTTTTCTGTAATTCCATATATAGTAGGTCAACTTATGTGGCATCTCCAAGAATGTGTAGTTTCTATTTATTTGAATGTATAACTTTATTTTATATGCGCAGTGCTTCCGTAGTCTAATTGCTTTTTCCTTGTAAGAATACTTGTAAGTTGTAACCTACCAAAACAAACTTTCCTATTGAATTCAAGACTAAATGTACAAAAATGTTAATTTACTGGAATTTACTTTGCTCTCTAGGCCCTTAGTTTAACATTGCCCATTCCTTGAAAATCATCCATGACCTCTTGGATTGAGTGTACTTAATTAATTTGCTGAAGATATTCATCCTCCCATGTAGCTTCATACTGCCCCAGTTTTTCCATTTTACAAAGTGCTGATATATTACTCTGTTATTTTTGTACACCCTTCAGTGATTCAAAATTCTTAAGTAGTTATTAGTTGGTTTGAAATTTTACTGACGAGTATTAGATATACATTTTGCTTCATATCTTATGAAGCCTGATGAACAAATTTATATAGGATTCGGAGAATGACCACATCTACCATTCAGAACTGTTCACACTGACAAAGAGGATGGCCAGAAACGAAGCCCAGAAGCTTTCATTTACTGTGCCAATTTTTGAACCACATCCTCCCCAATACTACATTCGTGCTGTCTCCGATTCCTGGTTGAATGCTGAAGCGTTGTACACTATATCGTTCCATAATCTAGCACTTCCAGAGGTCTTGTGAATTTTTCTTTTTTAATTATGCACAGAGTAAACTATGGATTGTTTTCTTTGCATGTGGATTTGTTCTAGTCAGAGTCCTGTCTCATATTAAGACAATATTGCATTTCAGGGTCAAACCTCCCACACTGAACTTCTAGATTTGAAACCTCTCCCTGTGACTGCGCTTGGGAACAGAGCTTATGAAGCCTTGTACAGTTTTTCACACTTCAATCCTATTCAAACCCAGGTTTATGTTCAAAGACTTTTGCCTGAGTTATCATTCTAGATTTCTATATCATGGTCAGCTTGAATTGACCATGTAATAGTTTGTGACTCAAACTTCAATGGATCTTGGCAGTCTTTTCATGTGCTTTATCACACAGAGAACAATGTTCTCTTAGGAGCCCCAACTGGAAGTGGAAAGACTATATCTGCTGAACTAGCTATGCTTCATCTATTCAACACCCAGCCTGATATGAAGGTAAGTTGTTTGTCTGTGCAATGATGGCATTTCTTCTTTCTGTCTTTTTCATTTTTTCGTCCCGCCCAAAAGATCTTGGCTCTCATGGATATTTAAATCCATATCAATTGATATGTGGTGACTGTTGAAATTTTTATGGTAAGTAATAGCTTCTACTTGTCTAACTTGAGGGCACCTATATTTTTTGAAACTTACTGTTTATCTCCATCGAGTTTTTGTTCTCAAATGTGAGTTCTTTTCACATTTATTCACACTATATCTCGTGAGAGGGAGCTTTAAAAGATTTCTGGCATCTTAGAAAATTTTAAGCTTCGGTCTTACTGATTGTGCTGCACGCTGCCTTCAGAATTGGCTTTTCAAGTATTTGAAAGATAATCCATATATATGTAAGAAATACTTGAGCTACCAGATATCCCGACTTTCTTTGAAATTGACCTGGACTGGGTTTAGACATTTTCAAAAAACTTAGTGGTACATTTTTTTTACTTTCTGTATTTTAGTTTTTTTGGTTTCTTTTGTGAACTGTAAGTAAAACTAGAAGTGAATGTAACAAGACATTCAGGTCTGTTGTAACCTACTACAGTCAGTTATTAGTCCAAGTGGTATTAGGTACACTGGACACTGATAATTTCAAGGGCCCACCAAATTTGAGATAATTGTTCAAGTTTGAAGGTTAAAAGGAATGAAAATTTGGTAAAGCAAAAGAACTAATTTCCTTTCCCATCCACATCGTAACAAGAGATACTCATGGTTTGCCTTGTGCTTTATACTATCACAATGTGTAGAAATTTTGGCATTTATGTATACACCAAGGATTGCGAAAAGTTAATTATTGGGTCTTCGATTGTCTATGTGCAGAACTGTTTCACCGACATCTGTATTTCAGTAAGGTCACTAGTTTAAGGTGCTCCACTTGATTTAAATTTCCAGTTAAATGCTTAAGTCATTCTCTTTATGCAGGTTATATACATAGCACCTCTAAAGGCTATTGTTCGAGAAAGAATGAATGATTGGAGGAAGCGTCTTGTTTCTCAACTTGGGAAAAAGATGGTGCTAAAGTTTTCTATTATATTTGCGTAACTTTATAAATATAAAATGCAAGCATTAATATGCTATTTCTATCAGGTTGAAATGACTGGGGATTACACACCAGATATGTTGGCTCTCATGTCAGCAGATATCATAATATCTACTCCTGAGAAGTGGGATGGTATTAGTCGTAACTGGCAAAGTAGAGGCTATGTCACGAAGGTGCATACTTGGATATGTCTACTAGCTTTAAGTTATAGAAGTGTTGTGTTCTTTGACTGATTACAGTTTTTAATGTAATCATAAATTAATTGATCATTATTTCTCACGTTCTATTGGCATCATTTAAATATTTGAACATATCTATGTAGGTTGGACTTGTGATTTTGGATGAAATTCATTTGCTGGGAGCTGATCGTGGACCCATACTTGAGGTATACTTTTTTTTCACAAGTAATTTCATTAAATGTGCCAGAAAGGTGGCGAACCCATGTACACACAAAGGGAAACAAATGCACAGGTATGCCCGAAAAGCAAAAAAAAAACGTCTCCCTACACAAGGAACCTCCCAAAAATTATCTATTAGGCTACTAAAGCAAATTCTCCCATAAAATCACGAAATTCACAATCTACTCTGGAAAGACCTTGTGAAGCCAAAAGAATGAAGGGTCTGGAAAAGGGATGACATCCTGAAGTTCCTGATCCTAGAAGTTCCGCCCAATGACCAGTTGTCACGACTACCTTCCGTCAACCTCAGAACAATAATCCTGAAGACAAGCCTTCAGATTCCCAATGACTCAATAGGTTCAGGAAACGCTCACCAAATGACACCTATATCCCAAAATTAAATCTTCCTCAATTTCCAATAAACCACCCTCGTTGTATGCTTCATGAACTCTTCAAAACCTTTTGCAATAGCTTTCTAAACCCCACCCCCAAAAGGAAAGCATCCACCCGAGGCATAAACCCTCTGTTCTCCAAGCCAAAACCACTAATAAGCACCCTCCTCCATAGGCTGACCTCTTCTACCAAGAATGTCCAAAGTTGTATTCCGTTCCATAGCTTGGTTAAAGAGCCTAAATTCCAACTTTCCAGACCTCCCAAACTCGAGGGCAAGCACACTTCTTCCAGTTAACCAAATTTTAATTGAAACCCACATCAATTCCCCTCAACAGAATGTCATATATAAGCTTATGAAGCCTTTGATGCATTGATGCTGGAAGATGGAAAAGAGACATGAAGTATGTCGGCAAATTGGACAGTGTGCTATTTATGAACACCAACCTACTGTCTTTGCTATATAGCTCGTACTCCACCCTGCAAGTTTTTTCTCAAATATCTGAATAACTGGATTTTAAATAGCTTTAGACTTGAATGGTGCACCCAACAGCAAGCCCAAGTAAGTGGTTGGGATGAGAGGTTTAGTTTTTAGGAATGCTCCAAACTTGCATCCCAACACCGATGCAAAACTAGTAGATTTATCCACATGTCCCGCAGGGAAAAAAGTTCTTTCTGAATGTAGTAATTGTTATCACATATCTGTTCATTCATGAGTTGTATACTTTATCAGAAAATTGCTATTTCCATAGGCACATCTGTGTATAAATCAAAACACGGAGAAAAATGAATTTGAATCTTATGTAGTCTATTTCTTTCATAACAGATGCCATGAGATTACCTCATTTAATCGAGTTGAATTTTAATATAAGAATTAAGCAACTGATTCTTGTACAGTCATTCATGAGAATCTTAAGGATGTTCGATGAGTAGGGGTGTTCATTGGTAAAATACCGAACCAAACCGGTCCGGTTACTGAAAGTACTCAAAATTGGGTACCGATACGGTATATTAGCGGGACTGATTAGCTGGTCCGCATGCGATGGTTCAATAATATGACCTTAGTTTTACCGAAACTTGTACCAGCCTGGCTTTTTTAAAAGCCCAAAATTCGGCCCAAGGCCTAGAACAGCTGAAAGGTTTGGTTTTTAAGCCCAAGGGCTAGAGCAGCCCAAGACTTGGTAGTCATTAGTTAAGCTACACTTGCTAGTCATTTTATAGGGAAAACTTGCTTAGACTTTTACCAATACTCGGAGACCACCAACTATTAAGGCCTTCACTTGGTAGTCTTTTTATAAGGAAAACTTCCTTAATTTTTTATCATCTAATCAATGTGGTGGGACTTAAAAACAACCAAATATATGAGTAGAATGTATAGGTGATGCATCTGATCCAACACAACTAAATTATATTGGTTGGGTTACGTACATAGGAATATATGACATGAATGAAATTAAAATTTAGGCCTAGTATCATGAGAGGAAACAGTATGAAATGGTTGTCCTCCAGGCTATTTGAATTTGATTCAAATAGCCATGATTTTCACTTGATGTATTGCATAAAAAAATAGTTACTTGAACAAAATAGCATACATTACTCGTCTTAAAAACATTGAAGTGTGTACTAGGTTTAAAATTATCAATTTTTATTTATACACTAGAGTTCAGTGTGGATGAACAAAGTTGCTATTACACAAGCTTTCCTCTACAAGATTAACAAACATAATGACAAAGCAAACTCTCATCCTATTATGAATTATCCTCTAATAAGCTATAATGAAGACTTTTCAGGACAAAATTTGGGCTGCAAATGCAACATAAGACTCCATTCGGATTTTTAATTGCTGTGCTTTAAAGAGTATGGTGACTGCTACTCGAAGTCGCACTTAGCCACCAGTTCATACAAAATCTATCTTTGGTTATGATTCATCCAGAGGTAGCTGATGCTTCATCATTATCTTGCCAGTTCCTACATGCATTATAAAAGCTAATTAATTAATATATGTATTGAAAGATGTCAGATAATACAACAAGGGCATCAGATGCGTTAAACATATCAACTTGAAACATCAACTTTGGATGACATCTTGAACATATCTTTTTAGTTTGCCTCTAACTCAGGCAGGCTACAGAAACCACATTGTCATTCAATCTCGCAGCTAGGCCATTGTTAAATAAGTCCCACATTGAATGACCACCACTGCATGTAAGGAAGTCACAACAAATTCCAAATAAGTCCCACATTGTCTAATATGCATTCTCTTGTCTTACCTCTATGGCTCTATTCTATAAATAGAGGAGACTTTTAAGCTAGTTTTATATGGCTAGGCAAAAAAGTCTAAAGAAAGGGCACAACCGGTTCGGCCCCGGTATAAGCCGAACTTGTAAATTTGCTAACTGGAACCGGTACCGAAAACCGGTTTATACTGAACCGGTGTTCTTTGTCCCGAACCGGCCGGTTCGGACCTGTTCGGTATACCTTAAAAATCAGAAAAACCGAAAATTTTGAACACCCCTATCGATGAGTAATTCTTGCAGCATATTTCATTGCATAAATTATGATTTTGCTGTGAATCTTGCATCAAATTGAAAACCCATATGTTGAGGTCGACTTGGTAGCTGCTATGGCTTTCTTTCCTTTTTCTTTTCCGAAATAAAAATTAGATTGTTAGGCTGATGGTCATATTTTAGGCACCTCCATAATATATGAGCATTATGTTAGATACACAATAATTGATCCCGAGTTGCATGTATGATGGTGGGGTAATTTTGTGCAAAGATGCTATTCGATGTACCTAGGACTGAGCAAAAAACGGGTAAAACCGAATAACCAAAATTTTTTAACCGAATTATTTCGGTTATTCGGTTATTTTCTGTAATTCGGTTATAACCGTTTTATTATCCGCTTTTCGGGTTCGGGTTCAAGATTGGTTTTGGTTTTTTGTTATTCGGTTAAACCGAATAACCGAAATGAAGTGATTAGACTGAGTAGTGAATTAAAAATGGGGAGAAGTGTTTGAAGAGTTCATACAGCTTTGGAGGAA
This sequence comes from Panax ginseng, assembly GCA_020205605.1. Taxonomy (NCBI): domain Eukaryota; kingdom Viridiplantae; phylum Streptophyta; class Magnoliopsida; order Apiales; family Araliaceae; genus Panax; species Panax ginseng. Next base: position 138,244,334 of record CM035145.1, on the reverse strand, counting down.
TCCCAATAGCCAATAAGAGGAACAGAGCCATAGACGCGAGGGATGAGTTCGCCTTTGAGCTTGTAATTCTCCATTTTGAGAAAAACATAGAGCTGTCCGCCTGCTTGGGTCTTCTCTCTCTCATTTTTGGGTGTTATTTTTTATTCGGTTATTACCCGAAATACCGAATTTACAATTCAGTAATTCGGTATTCGGTTATTACCAAAATTCGGTTATTAGTTCGGATATTGAAAATAGGAATATTTCGGTATTCAGTTATAACTGAATAGCTTATTCGGTTCGGTTATAACCGAATGATCAGTCCTAGATGTACCTTTGGCAGTCTAGTTGAATTTGGATTTGCATGGCGTGTAAATGATTGATATAGATGTGATTCAAACAATTTATCCATAATAAGGCTGTGCATGTTTGAGAAGGTGCATGCTTTGCATCATTCTTTCTTAGAGCTTGTGCTGATATGTTTTAATCGTTACTTCATTAACATGCAGAAGTGTGTTCCTATGTTTAAATCTTTTGGTATCTCATCCTTATTTCCAGGTTATTGTCTCTAGGATGAGATACATATCTTCTCAAACAGAGCGTTCAGTTCGGTTTGTAGGTCTTTCAACAGCATTAGCAAATGCACAGTATGTTTCCTGCTTTTACTAAGCTTTCATCGACTCTTAAGGTCTTTTTATGTCATTCACCGTTATTACCATCTACTGTCTAAATTTGACATGCTCTAAAAGCCAAAATGTGCTTGTTTATTACTTTATGTTCTCCGGTCGTTTCTTATATTGTCATCCATGAATTAAGCACTGTGGTCAATAGTATTCATCTTTGCCATATTTGGTACCCCCTCCCCTCTGTTTTACGAAGTGTCCCATTTGCAAAATTTGCAAATACTAAGGATGCATTTTTGTTCCATGTTTACCCCTAAAAATAATAAGAAGTTAGTCAAGTAGTGGTGGCATGATGATAAAATTAAGATTTCAACCTTGCTGACAATGTGTCATTTTATACTACTTGAATAAAAGGACTTTTTATATACATATATATTTACACAATCCATTCATCTTGGTAGGAATTCTATTAAAACACGTTTCTTCTGTATTAAACTTTAAGGAATATTATTAAATTTTTAGGCATACCTTTCTCTTTCTGCATATAGATGAATGTTATTAATAAAATTTATACTATTGTTTTCTGCTAAGTGATTTGTCTGACTGGCTTGGTGTGGGGGAAAATGGCCTATTCAATTTCAAGCCCAGCGTGAGGCCTGTGCCACTTGAAGTTCATATCCAGGTAAGTGTAATTGTTTCTTGCTCTTGATTCCTCCTTTTTCCACTACTATTAACTTTTGTCTTAAACATGTGCTTGTGCACATTTAAACAATTATATAGAGATGTAAGCACATATATAAAATATTTGTACACAGATATATGCATGCATGTAATGCATATATTGCATTTTCTCTTTTTCAGCATGCTTTGTATTTTATTTAGTTGAATAATTTACCTACTTTAATGTTTAGTTAGGACATTTATCTTGAATTTAGCCTTTTTCAAGTAACATGTGGAAAAGTACTGCACCCAAAATATACGTACTACTAAATATTTTCAACTTCAATAAGGAAAGGTAAATAGGATACACATAATGCACCTTTGTAGCTCTTTGTTGGATGTACATAGTTTGGAGGGCTTCTCACCATCAAGGGTTCTGTGGTTTTATTCCCCTCGTCTTTTTTGTGTGTCTTTTCTTCCCCATTGCTGGACTTCTGGTTTGCCTCTAGGCCTTCTTCTTTGTCATTTCTTTCTCTCTTATAAGAACTTGTTGTCTTATTTAAAAAGGCTTAAATATATTTCACTACCTTAAACTATTGGCCATATTTTACTTTGGTGATTCACCTTTGTCAATTAGATGATTGAACTATTAATTTTTTTCAATTCCAACAAATTGAGCCTGTTTGAGTAGGGCCATAAGAAGCTGATGTGTATTTAAATAATACTATTTCCATTATTTTATTAATTTAAATTATTTAGGCAAGGGTAAATTTGGCAATTTATTTTTTATTCTCCATTAAAACAAAACAAATTTCAGACAAATCTATAGGGAACAAACCCCCAATTTGAAGTCGCTCTGCAAAACAACTGGTAAACACCATGATTTCCGACAAACATCCCACAACACAGAAAGGAGCTGTGAAAATATTGTAGCAAGACGGAATCCAAACAACTTAAAACAAAAGAAATATCTGTATTAAATTATATGAAATTTTGATTTTATTTTGAACATAGATTATATTAAGTATTCCAACCAGAAAACTTGAGTTTAATAGCAGAGCCCTCCAAAACCTTTTTTCTCAACAGGCTCAATTGCCGCCATATCGACAAAAGTAAGTTGACACATTTTAGAGAAACAAATTCGTATTAATAAACAAAATCAAGCACAAATATCTAAGAGTTGAGAAAAATTCAAGTTGAGTGTGAAATTGAAAGCTTTCACAATTAGTTATATATATAATTGTAGATCTGAACTCTAAAGAAAACACTAAATTAATTGATTCTAAAAAGAACCAACTCCAGTAAGCTTTAGTAGTATTAATACAGTCTGTGTTACTCGGACTCGCCATTTTTGGTGGAGTACTGTGTATTTACACCCATACATTTACCTGCACGCAAGTAGATTCAGACGATTCTACCACATAAATCGAGTCTTGTTGTTTGGGAAGAAGAGACGCGAGAGAGGAGGAAGAAGAGCCGTGAGGAGGAAGAAGAAGAAGAAGAGCCGTGAGCGTCTGTCGAGAAGAAGAAGAGAGAGTGAGATCAGATTGTAGATCTGAGTTTTAAAATATCCTAAGAAAATTTACAATTAGGTACCCCAAAGTTTTTAAAATTTTTTAATTTAGTCCTTCAGATTTTTTGAAAGTTCAAAAAGTCCCTGGAAAACTACAGATCAGTCCCTGTAGTTTTGTTTTTTTCATTTCACTTGTTTCTTTATAATTTTGCACTTCAAATTCTAGAGCAAAAAACTTGGTGATATAATTTGAAACATTATTGTTAAAAATCATAACATACCGTATCCCCAAGACCTGCGTCCAAATTCGGATCCATATTCACAGATCCTCTATTTTTGATTTCACGTGTCCGACACCTAGATTTGTACCAGACCGACACACCACAGACACACACGTCCGTCCGGAGGACGCAGAAATACTGATGGCGAACAAGACACTGAGAGAAAGAGGGGGAGGGTGGTTTGCTTTCGATAACGGCGAGAGCTTTGGAGTCGTCGGGCTTGTCTTCTTGGGTAACAGGAACATGAATGACGTCTTTCTCTTCAGTTGGAATTTTAAGGGGTGCTTTTGGCGCTGGAGTAGGCTCCGATGGAGACTCCGATTCTACCTTCTTTGGTTCCAGTTCTGCCATAAAGTAGATGTATATTTGAGTGAATTATTGGTTGGTGGGTGGGTGGGTGGGTGGGTGGGTGGGGTTTAAACGTCGGGTTATTTTAAATCCAGGCTATCCAGTCCAGCTGTCGGGTTAAGCCGGAGGAGCTAGAAAGGCGATGCATAGAGAGGATGTGGGATTTGGAGGAGTTTGTTGTTTTTTATTAGTATTAAAATGTATAATATAAGTGGTTTGACGAATTTACCCTTTATATATAATAAATGTGTAATTAAACATTAAAATATTCTTTTTTTAATTACACATCAGCTTTCTATGGCTCCACCTAGATAGTCACGTCAAAAAATTCTGAAGTGGCAGACTCAATTTGTTGGAATTGAAAAAACTTAATAGTTTAATCATCTAATTGACAAAATTGAAAAGTGTATCACCAAAGTGGAATATAACCCATAGTTTAGGGTAGTAAAACATATTTAAGCCATCTAAAAATGTAAAAATAGAATGTCTAAATGTGTTGTTTATGCATATTAAATATGTCGATAATGCGATTGTCAAGATAACACTCAATTGAGAGTGCATAATTTTCTTCATTTAAATATTTGTTGCAGAGGTGGATTAAGGCCTCAAACTTTGTTTTGGTATTTCAGACTTTTCAGTACTGTATGTGATTCTCTTATTTCCCATATAGGCAGCCAGCCAGAACACATGCATTCTATTTTTCCCTTCCAAATTGTTTCACTTGGATTGCGTCACTCTGTTTGACAGGGATACCCTGGGAAGTTTTACTGTCCAAGGATGAACAGCATGAATAAACCTACATATGCTGCTATCAGTACCCATTCGCCTACAAAGCCCGTTCTGATATTTGTGTCATCTCGCCGCCAGACAAGGCTTACTGCTCTAGACCTCATTCAGGTGTGATTGGTTATTTTAGGTTTTAAATATCATTACTTTAATATTACAGCAAAGTAATTCATTGTCATTTTGTGTCATTGAAGTTTGCAGCTTCAGATGAGCACCCAAGGCAGTTCCTGAGTATGCCAGAAGAAGTGCTGCAAATGATTCTTTCTCAGGTCACTGACCAGAATTTGAGGCATACATTACAATTTGGCATTGGGTTGCATCATGCAGGACTGAATGATAAGGACAGGTCTTTGGTTGAGGAACTTTTTGCAAATAACAAGATTCAGGCAATTACCTATTACCTTGACATTTTGTTTTATGCATTTCAAGAACATAACTCTAATAATTATCCACATTCTTTTTTGTATTGACGAATTTCTAATATATGTCATTTCAGGTATTGGTTTGCACTAGTACATTGGCATGGGGTGTAAACCTTCCTGCGCATTTGGTTGTTATTAAGGTGAGTCAACCCTATTTATGATACTATTCCCTTTAATCTGAAGTTTCAACTCTTATTGACCCCCTACTTTTAGTTTCAGAATTATACCTGCTTTTGCGCTTGAGCTATTGCTGGAAAAGATTTCTCAATAAATAGTGTTTCTCAAACTTTCCCATCTTTTATTTTCCTTTAAATGAAACATTCTTTTTTCATTGTCCACAGAAAGTCTGCTTTCACGCATAAAATTTGAGAATATGGTCTGCTTCACCCTGTAACATAATAGTTGGTAGAAAGTCTCAACTCAAGCTCGAGTATATTAACCAGCCTAAAATTAACACCTAAAAATTAAAACACTAATTTCTATATATTAAAATTAAGTTTCTTTTATATAATTCATTCTGTGTATGCAACAAATTAACATAATGCCTTTCATAATAAATTTGATGTATATTTTGAACTCGGAAAAGTTAATTTTCTAAACCTATTTAAAATTTTGATTTAGCATAAGTTACATGAATGTCTAATTCGGGAAGACCCATGAGTATTCAAGTTTGGTAGTAGGATTCTTCATCCTCCTTTCTTTTATATCTTCTTAATCATATTCACTCCTTTGGTCCCAAAAGTTATAGAGAGCCTACCCAAAAAATATAACATATGAATATCTATTCTAATGCAGGGAACAGAGTATTATGATGGAAAGGCCAAGCGATATGTTGATTTTCCTATCACAGATATCCTGCAAATGATGGGTCGGGCAGGCCGGCCACAGTATGATCAGCATGGGAAAGCCGTTATTCTTGTTCATGAACCCAAGAAGAGCTTCTACAAGAAGGTCAGATTGGAAATTGTCCCTGAAATCTTAATAACTTTAGTATTAAAACATAAACAATGAATAAATGTCCCGGAATATACATGGTTCATATTTGATTACTTGAATGATCTTCTTTTCAAGAATTGCTGAAAAGTTCTTTTCTTCTTCATCTTCTTTTTGGCAGTTTCTCTATGAACCATTTCCTGTTGAAAGTAGTCTGAGAGAGCAGTTACATGATCATATCAATGCAGAGATAATTTCTGGAACCATTTCCCATAAAGAAGACGCAGTGCATTATCTCACTTGGACTTATCTGTTCCGTAGATTGGTACAGTTCTCTTGATCTCATTACACATACTTGTTCCAGATTTTTTATTGGGTCTAACTTGGACTCTATGGGATGAGTCTTGCAATGAAGTCATTCACCTACTGTTTAAGCTGGGCAGTCATCAGAGCATGTTCATCTCAGAAGTATCGTTTTCTTGACTACTTCTACACATAGTTGTCAAATTGTGAATCGTATCGTGTATTGAATATCCCCATATCGTGTTTCATGCATAGTTGTCAAGGTGCTAAGTCGAGACGAGGCGGTGGCTAAGTGCCTGGACTCCTAGGCGATGCGTGTAACATCTCCTTCCCAAAATAGGAAAGAGAGGTTACGCACAAAACATAACAAAACTACAAAACAAATCAAAAACTCTATGCCACCAAACGAATAGTCTTCATAACCATTAAATGTCGCAAGATAAACTATAATAAATGTCAAACTAGTAAGAACCACCGTCTAAGATGTTTATTACAACTCCAAATAACCAATGTATCATAGCCTAACAAAATATCTAAATAATCCAATTGAATAAAAGGGAGCTCTCGTCATACTTACACTTGATCCCTCTGATTACCTGCCGGAAAAAGAACACAACGTGAACCAATTACCCAGTACAGATATAAAGATGCACATATATAAAACAATATATATGTATCAAAACAGCTGAATGAACGAACAGATACAAACTACGAACAAATACAACTATAGACAAATTATGAATATATCGAAATTAGTGAGTCAAGGTACAAATGATTAACACCGTTGAACAAATAACTATAACCAAAAGAATCTCAAAACAAAATAAGGCTGAATGAAATGGTTATAAGGTAACAATTTCATACTGAGCTCAAATACAAATAGCCAAAGGCTAACAAAATACATCGGTACCATAATGTATGCAAATCAAAACGGATAGTACGCACGACACATACGCCACTAATCCGCCAAACGAATCAAATCATATCAAATACTGGGTCGACCCATCCTGAACAAATATATTAAATGGCCAAATCTCACACTCATAGCAACATACAAAACAAAAGGATACGCCGTGAACTGATTACACCGCCACGGAAGGTGTCATGCCCTTGTGTCAAGAGGACATGCCTGTGGTACCCCCACAGATGGTTAGCTCAAGTATATTAGGATCAAACTACAAAATGTAAGCGAAAAGGGGCTTAAATCACAAGGCTTACATGACTATCTCTAAATGACATCGAATTATCAAATATGAATATACTTAATTATCACAAGATATCAATGATCAAAACAACTCCCGAATGTGAACGAAAACATACGTAGAATGATAGAAACGAATAAAGTCTCCAAAACATATCGACATGATTAACTAGTTCAAAGAGTACAAATACGGGTTTTAATATGAACGCTAAAACGAAACTATCACAATAAATTTAACAAGGAATAATCATGAGGTAATACCAAATTTCTAAATGAGTAGCAAAACGAACGAATTAAAATTAAAAGAGTCGCTGAAAAAGTACTGAATCCGTACCAGGAATAAGCAATGTAATACCCAAAAATTATAATCCCAATATAGTTCGTTAAACTCCTTCCGTTCGAGCTAATTACACAAATTAATAAACTATGCGCTAAATTACTAATTACTAATTATTTTTTTTTCAAGACTCATAATATTATTACGTTCTTGTAAATTTCAAATTTCAAATATTTTTTAATAATCCTACATAATACATTAGCCAACATATTATAATTGTTAACTAAATTATCATAGCAGTATGCATATACAACAGTTGTATATCAATATACATGATATCTTCCAACTTAAAAATTTATCCCAATTTCATATTCATACTCCTGATTTCGTTACTCCATATGCGAACATGGCATTTTTTTTATTCTTCAATTTCATTACCATCACAGGACTCTTTAATGACCATGACACATTTCATGCAAATATAAGCATTAAATCATCAAACTTAAATATAAGCATGGGCGGACCTATACTTGGGTGTGTGGCTGAGATTTTTTTTATAGGTATAGGCGAGGGGCAAATATGTAATTTAATAAACTTAAAGGGGGCAGATTAATGAAAGGGTTATCCTTAGAGGAGGCAAAAAAAAAATATTTTACTCTTACTTTTAAAATTTAAATGAATCTGTGTTGTAGCTTTTATTTGAGCTACAAATATGCTAATCTACTTTCCGCCTGTTGATGAAAAAGTAGGTAGGAGATAATTAGACACATATTTTATATTAAAATATTTTAAGTTGACTTCAAAAAGTTAAAATTGAAAAGAATATATTTTATTGTTCCAATGAGATGAAGTAGTTTTAGATGAAATGTACTACTGCTTTCGCCCCATAAAGAATGGCTAAATGTATAATTTTTTTTGTTTCAAAAAAGGTGAGATAAAATATATAAAGTAAATGATACATATGTTATTTAGTGAGGTTTATTAATATAAAAAAAATAACATTATTCATCACTTTATATAATCTTGTGGGGGCTACTAAGGATAAATTTAGAACTTTTTTATTCTCTTCCTTCTACTTTTATTTTTCTTAATGTGTGAAAATTGTATTTTGTTCATCTTTTTGGGGACGGAGGGAGTAGTTTATAACTTTAATATATTTAGTTTAGACATTTTTTAGACTTTTTTCACTTCAATCATCGTTTTGAAAATTATTTGTGCTATTCATTAGTTATTTTTGTGATTTGACTTTGTTTTAAAAACTTTTTTTTTATTAATTTGTTTAAAAGGATTAAGAAAAGAAGAAGATTGTGGCAATGCAGAGGTTCCTTTAAATTGATTAGTTTTCCGGCAATTAACTTGGCTAGTTGGCTCTCCCGTGATTAATTGCGCGGATTAAAAGTTGTCATCTACAAGTAACCAACTGGAAGATAAGGACTAACCATAAATCGGTTAACAAATTCTTGTTGAAGATTCATGGCAATAGAGTGATTTGAAATTAATGTCATGCAAGTTGCATCTTTTAAGTTAATTAAACTATTTATACATATTTGTTATGATTAGTTTTTAAACCCATTGAGTTCTCACTTTTATAGTGTACATATTACCTCCATTTATTTAATTAACTATTTGTTTTTAATTCATATTAAAATTTTGTGACTAAATAATTTACATTGCTATATAAATTGATATTTTACCAAGTACATGCTGCTGCAAATCAATTGTAATGTTTGTTTCTACATCAAAATAAGCCATTATTTTTTTTAAAAAAAATATATAAAGGCAAAAAATTGAAAAACCATATTTGTACATAAACCAAGCGAAACTCAAAGTGGTAATGAGGCCAGTGGCGAATCTAGTAAAGAGGGAAGAGTAGGTAGTGCTTATTTTTTAATTTTTTTTATAGGTATAGGGATAAGGGCAAAAATAAAACTTGATAAAATTTAACTTATAGAGGAAAAAAAAACTTAAACTACTATACTAAAAAAACTAAACACGTATAATGTATTCAAACTCTCGCTCTCTAACTCGCTAAGTTTTAGCCTTTCACTTTTAGTATTTAGCTTAAAAAAATCCGCCCCTGCTGAGAATGGATCCTAGATCTGTCCCTGCATATAAGCAGTCAATATGTGTCCCTCAAATCGTATACATATACTTACTATTGTAATATAATAATATATCTATACCAATTGAAGAAAACTTATCACATGATACTCAAAGTCATCTTACTTGGCTTAAATTTCCTATTGCAAACGGTAGATAAACAAGATATATTCGTCTCCTTTTTAATTTTTTGTGCCGCCACTGTTGCTCCGTTATTTTCTTTAGTCAGTTTGTATCAGATGTAGATGTATATGAGAAAGATTAGGTTTTGCTAATTATTTATATATTTTATTGTTTTTCCAAATTTTAATAGAATTTTAAGATTACACTAATATAAATTAGACCCAAATTAATTTAAAGCCCAATTTTATCAAATTAATTTATCCATCACTTATTAATATTTATTAGCCCACATAAATTAAATGAACCCAAATAAAAAAAAGGTCCAATTAATATATTTTTAATTTTTTTTTATTTTTATTATTCTTTATTTATTTATTTTTTTACCGGTATTACGTCCTTAAAAGCGATAAGTTGTTCACAATGTGTAATTTATATATTTATAATTATTTACACATATACATATACATATATATATATATATATATATATATTGTACTTCAAAAATACATTAAATGTTGAAAAATTATAGACATTAAAGCCTAAAATAAAGCTAATTAAACTAAATCTATGACATTACTAATTCTATAAATATTGTCATTACAAAAAATGACATTAGTAATTTTAAAATTATAAATTATTATGTATAATTATATATTATATATATGTATATTGTACTTCAAAATACATTAAGCATAGAAAAATTATATACATTAAAACCTAAAAACAAATTAAATTAAAATACGACCTTATTAATTTCAATTAAAATTATGGTACATATGTTTTCTTTAAAAATAAACTAATATTAAGAAATTATAAATGTAAAGTAAACAAGTAATATGATGGTAGTAATATATAAATAGTATAATATTAGACTTAGTGGTGTATTACGAGATAAAGGCATACAAATTTCTAGAGGTAAGTACCATATACGGAAAAATTACTTTTTGAACAGTTAAAATTACTCCTCTTTTACTCAACGGTCAACAAAAGAGAAAAAAGAGAGAAAAAGAATGAGAGAGATCGGGAAAGAAAAATAAAATAAAATCTCTACTGATAAAGAGAGAAGAGGAGCAAACATAGTTGTCACGACGTCGCCTAAGCGACTAGGCGTCCAGGCGATGGAGAAATGGCACAGCGAGAGGTCGACTAGAGGTGAAGCTGCCAAGGCGCACGCATTAGCCCTGACCCAACTTAAATGTTTACCTCATCTACCATCTGACCCATTGATCCATGAACATAATAACTCATGACCTATCAACTAAAAAAAGGAGAAAGGGAGAAAGGCAAAAAACACTTATCTGCAGAATAGACTTCGAATCGCAGCATCTCGTTCAAGGCTTCAACCCATCGTAGGCTTCGCAGCTTGAGTGCTCGACTTCATCGCAAGTCGCGACCCATCGATTCACAACAAAGAGACCCATCATAGCTCGACTTCTTCATGATCCACTTGACCACCCACAACCACCATTACAGACCATCATCACGACCATCGACGAGTCAACCCAACCTTCGCTTCACTCACATGTTTTTTTATTCTTCCTACTTTTTATCTTTTTTTACTTTCTTTTTTACTTTCTCAGTTTCTCTCACTTTTTCTTCTTTTTTTTTTCCAAGAAGGTTTGAATAAATAAAGAACTTTATCTTCTTTCTCTTATGGAATAAATAAAGAGACAACTTTAATTTAAGATAGTTATATAAGCATATATATATATATAAATATATTATATATATAAATTTATATATTATATATATATTATTTATATATATATATATATAATAATTTTATATTATATATATATATAAGTTGCAAGTTCTAACTAGTTTATTAAACCATAAATTGAATTGATAATTTGATGAATGGTTTGTTATTTTGGATCAATTTTGTCTTATATTTTTTATTTGATTGTATTTTATTTTGGATTGTTATTACTAAGTATTTACATAATTGTGCTTTTAATGTTATTCCAGTGTTATGTTTTGGGTCTTAATGTATATGAAATTTTATTGTCAATATACTTGTTAAGTAATATAAATAATATATAAATTAAACATTGTAAACGACTTGTCACCATACGGACGCCATGACGGTCGCCTTATCACCTAGGCATCTAGGCAGTTGGGTACCACCATGACTCGCCGTGACTCACTGTGACGCTGTGACGCCGTGATGCCGTGACAACTATGGGAACAGAGAAGAAAAAGATGGGATCAGAGCAAGAGGTTAGATTGCCAGAAGAAAAGAAGAAGATGCTGGCTACATATGTTACTTTTACTTTTTATTTGATGTCGGGTTGACCCTAACTCGTTCATCCAAGGCGTCTGTTTTTGCAAGAAAGTTTTTTCTACCAAGTCGACGCCTCAAGACGATCACCTTAGTGCAGTTACCCCAAGTGTAGACTCGCCTAACATTTTCTACAGCGCCTCGACGCCCAAGTGTTGCCTAGGCGACACCTTTTACAACCATGGTTTCATGTATCGTACGATACAAAATGAAAAATGTGATAATATACATTTAAACATATAATACACAATTTTTTGGACAATCAAGCATATTAGGTTGATTATATATAAAGTAGTCAAGTAAATATTATTATAGACTAAAAATAAATTTTTAAGTTAAATAGTAGCCAAAATACTCTAAATTGATCTATTAGATATTATTTTAGTAATCTTTATAGAGTAACAATAGAAAACAAAAAATTAGATTCATCTTTAATTTATAAAACAAAAGAGAATAATTCAAATTAACAAGTGGAGATTTATGTATCTGCTTATGGAAAGTGATGTGAGTAAAATAGAGCGACATTCTGAAGAATATGTAAAACTCTAAAAAGTGATTAAAGGCCCATCAAGCAATGTAGAATATGTTTGTGCTAAAAAACTTTTTTAATTGAAATGGTAGAAAGCCTAAAAGTTTTGTTTTTACTCTTTTGGATCTACATAAAAACCTTTTCAAGTCGGTTGTTAACTTTAACAAGTATCTTGTATTGTATCGTATTGTAAGGATCGTATCGAATCGTAACTGAATCGTATGATACAATTTCATTTTCGATTCACCCTGTGATAAATATCGAATTGTCTCCGTATAGTATCGTATCGCGTATCGTACGATTCTGATAACTATGCTTCTACATTTGAGTACAGAATCTAATAAACATAAAGGTGAAATTTGTTAATGTATATGGAAAATACAAGTATGTGTACTTGGATAACTATTTTTGATAAAAATAACAAAGAAAATGGAAAGGAAAAAAGACGTGCAAATGTTAATTTTGATAGAATGTAATTTTTTCATTATGAAATTTTTGCATATCAAATAGTGTCAAGAAACAGAACTATTTTCTTCCATTGTCCAGTAGCGAAGGGTACAAATATTAAGATTTTCTGTGTTAGACTTGTGAGGTCACACACTCGATACTATTGAAAAACAAAACACGTGAGAATTAAAGAAATTGAAAACAGAGAAGTATTAAGTTAATATTACTTGTAACGAATGGTGCTAATGTAATGTGTCTTTATATTCAGGGATGTGTTATTATTATTATTTTTTCTATGTGCACTATTTTGAAAAAAGTTGTTATTCTCCTAATTAAATGGAGATCAATATAATAAAAAATTCCTTTTGATTAAAAAGTCGCTCAAGTGAAATTTTATTCAAATGTGATATCTTGATCATTTTTTCTTTGGTGATATCCTTGGTATGGAATAGCGAAAACATGGCTACGATGCATATGCTTTATTCCATGGCTATTAGTTTATCTTAAGAATATTATTGTCCATGTAACAGACGGTCAATCCTGCTTATTACGGCTTAGAGGGCACTGAACCTGGAACTATAAGTTCTTACTTGTCAAGGTAATACTTAGGCACATGATCTGATTGAGTATCTTTTGTTAGGATGAACAATTTTTCATGTATGACAAGTTGGAAGAAGGTATTTAATAATTGTAATTAATCTCTTATTTTCCTCTTCATCAATTTTCCTCGCTAATATTCATTTGCTCTGGCTCTATCCTTTTTGCAGCTTAGTGCAAAACACATTTGAGGATTTGGAAGACAGTGGCTGCATCAAAATCACTGAAGATAGCGTGAATCCTACAATGCTGGGTTCTATGGCATCTCAATACTACCTTAAATACATTACGGTATCTATGTTTGGTTCAAACATAGGTCCAGATACATCTCTAGAAGTGAGTATATTTTTTTATATTTTTTTTTAAACATATAAAATATAACATTTATCCTGCTTTTGTCTTTTATTAAGTGGCATACTCTTTTGCCCTGCCAATTATGTTTATATCAATTTTCTGTTGCATAGGTTTTCCTTCTCATACTGTCTGGTGCCTCAGAATATGATGAGCTTCCTGTGAGACATAATGAGGTATATCCCAATTATAGGTGGCTTAGGTATTATTATAGTGAAGTAACAGTAAGTGCTACAATATATCAGAGTTTAGTGTAAAATATTATCTTTTCTTTTTGTGTGTGTGTGCGTGTGAGTACCATATGTGCCTGCATTTGTGTTTTGAAACTTTTCTTTTCCTGGGGTTGGGTGCTGGTAAGAAAAAGGTATGTTGAATAGTCTTTCAACATTAATTTTTATTGTTCTTGGTAACATTCAATTTTTTTATTCAATTAGCATGTATTTTTTATTCAAGTAGCATGCGATTTGAAGTGACTTTTTTCTTGTATGATATTTTGTAGCATCTTTCTCTTTCATGAGGATTTCTTTTATAATTGTTCAGTATGAGTGGATGTTTTGAACTAGTGTTGAGCGAGTGATTATCTAATAATATGTGTAAATAACAGAGGTGCTGAATAGTAGATTTAGTTAATCGTGGTTATTGATCCTCTCCTTCATCTTATCTACCATTGAACTACTATAAGCAATCACAACCATTCATGTAGACAAAGAAAATATTTATTTAAGTGGTACTCAATTTTGTGGACCAACTTCAATGAATGGTGGAGATTGCTTTGATGGGAACTGCGGAGGATCCATGACACTCACAATTACCATTTGAATTTGTGAATATTCAAAAATAACTTGCAACTAGTGCCCATTTCACTAAATCAGTGAACAAACCACATGCAACGGTCTTATGATAACTAGCCAAATCATGTTACTTTTGTTTAATCTAATTAGGACTGGAACATTCTTTTTTGTCTATGTGACACTCATGACAAGATGAATGAAGCTATGAAAGTATTGTGAAAGAAATTTGGTAAGTCAAGTCTTTGAGGTTGACGAAAAGGACGAGTACTTTTGGTGGATTTTGTGAGTGCGAAATATTACGAAGTGTTACTGGGTTTGGGATCCACTGTTTCTGAAGGATAAGGATCAGAAACATCAGACCTGGTGGGCACAGTAAGAGGTATAGGTGGCCTTAGAAAATAGGTGACAGGTAATTGACAGATAAGTTGAGGATTTAAATGTGCAGAAGGACAGGAGCTTGGTATGAGCTGAAGCAATAAGTATTAGTTTATGGCTTTATGCTGGCACTGCAAAACTGGGTAGAGGTGTCTTGCAAAAGACACTGATGCGTGCAACTTTGGTTGCTAAGGCAGTATAATCTTGCCTTTGTGTGGGAGGTCCTTATTGAAGAACTAGAGTTATGCAATAACAAAAAAGGAAGAACTAAAGATAGTTTTGTAAAAAGTTTCAATCTATCGTTGCTTGAGAAATGCAAGGCTATGATTAGTTTCGTTTAATTGAAAAAGAAAAAAGTATCTAGTTTTCAAACCCTTGCTACCGAAAAGGATAAAAATACTCCCAACATGATAATCCTAAATTACTAATTAGAGAATTGAGACAATTCCGATCCTGAATTCTCTCTCGCTCTCATTTTTAAAGAAGTCTCTGTTGAATTACCGAATGCAAAAGAGTCTAATAATTCCACATACATCTAACAGCCTAGATATAGTCGTAAATTTTTTGAAAACTTAAATCTTAATCCTTGTGTTAATACCTCTGACAACTTAAAAACATACTTCAGAATCACCTTCAATATTTTATCCCTAGGTAAAACCTTCTTTAAGACCCAATAATTTGGAAGACCTTGCATTTTTCAGTAAATTCATTGGTGGCTTTGAATTAGAAGACTGAACGATCTCATTATGTTGTTAATTATAGTCCTTTAAAAACCCAATCTCATATCCTAGTAGACATACGCTTGATAATGTACACTGATTTTGATAGTTGCATATGTAAGTTATAAAATATTCTTATACATTGAGATCTGTCTTTTAGTTTGCCATTTGTATCCCTTCATTGTTGTAGGAAAATTACAATGAAGCATTGTCAGAGAAAGTTCCATATAAGGTGGATAAAAATTCCCTGGATGATCCACATGTTAAAGCAAATTTGCTTTTCCAGGTATCATCTACGTCTACATTTTGGGCTTTAATTGAAAATTAATAGATTTGTTCATTTACTCAATGTTTTATTTCCTCTTATCCTGGAAATTTGGACAGGCACATTTTTCTCAGTTAGAATTGCCAATCAGTGATTATGTCACTGACTTGAAGTCTGTGTTGGATCAAAGTATACGTATCATACGAGCCATGATTGATATATGTGCTAATAGTGGATGGCTTTCAAGTACCATTACTTGTATGCGCCTGTTGCAAATGGTCATGCAGGTAATCCTTGCTATAGCTGCATTTCAATTCTTGTTTTCTTGATAAATTTGGAAGATAGTAATAAACATGACGAGAAGCTCTAAAGCTGCTTCTGGTCTACCATGTTCTATATGGTTAATACTTATATAGTACTTGTACTCTCTCTCTCTCTCTCTCTCTCTATATATATATATATATATATATATATATATATATATATATATATATTTGTTTATATTTTAGCTACAAGTAAAACCATATTATTGAACTTCCATGGATTTGCTTTGTTTCTTAGGAAATTCCTCCATTCCGTATTTTCGCTCTTCTTAATATCCTTATTACTTAAAATAAAAAGTAATTTTTTTAATATCATTAAGAAAAACTGGGATACGTGACCAAAAAAATATAAACTGTTATCCATATTTATGAATTTGAGTTATAAGTAAAAACATATTATTGAACTTCCATGAATTTTGTTTTTTTCTTAGGAAATTCCTCCTTTCTGTATTTTCCCTCTTCTTGACATCCTTACTACTAAAAATATAAAATAATTTTTATAATATCATTAATGCACAACCCTGGATACATGGCCAAAATATTATAAACCGTTATCCGTGTTAATGAATTGGAGTTCATAATCTTCCTTTACTCGGTGAAAGTATATACCTTACTCAAATTATATATTGTGTATGAGCTTGCCTGTCCCAACTTGAGATTCATAATCTGCAATTTTTTCCCATTCAAATTTTATTAGTAAATATTGTTCATCTGATCAGTAAAAAAAAGATGAAAGGGTGTTTTAGGGAAATTAGGGTTTTTGTCAGTATAAGCATCTGCTGTTGTATAAGAATGACCAAATGAATACTCCCTCCATCCCTAAATAATTGACGTTATAGGGAGTTCAAAATTTTCCAATATATTTGACGTTACCAAGTTTCTAGGAAGCATTATTACAATTTTTCCTCTATTGCCCTCAACTATATGGAGTATTTCATTTATCTAGACAACTATATGGAGTACATCTTTTCTTAATTAATGCAAGGGTAATTGTGGTAATACATATCAATCTTAATGACAAAATTGGAGTAATAAATGACTTCCTTAATAAGTGTGAAAACCTTCAAAACGTCAGTTATTTAGGGATGGAGGGAGTAGGCAACAAAAGATGAGAAAATTTGTTCTTTTTCAGAAGGGAGCTCACTTGTGACGTTGCCTGAAAACAAACTGTGAATTCTATACCGGTTTATTTTACTCTTCAGTTCCCAATTTTTCTTGCAAAGCATATACATGCTTAGAAATTTACTAAACTGATGCCCTTTAACGCAACATATTGTTGTTTATTATTTGGGTTTTTGATAGAAGAAGAAAATTTATTAATAGAAAAGCGAGGACACAATAAACGGTGGCCAATAAGCCTATTCTCACCAGACTATTGAAAAACAAGGCCAAAAGAGCACTTGCTGCCCTCGAATCTCTACAAGTCGGTACCCCTAAAGGCCCCCATCCGCATGGTAGAAGCTCAATGACAAGAAAGAAAAATAATACCATCACTCAACAATTTAAAACATAAGTAGCTCATTCTAAACAGTCTAGCTTTACACTTGTTCTTAAATTCCCATAAAACTGAAGAAAAAAAACACTTTCAAATTTTTTTTGTCATCCCTCTTGCATCCAAATCCTAGAAAATGGTTAACAACTTGTCTTCCACTGAAGCAGGGAACACCACTCCTCTCTTAACACTTTACACTTCAAAGAGAGATACAAGCCCCAAGCAATATAGAAATTCAGAATTAAATGAGCTTGTGTCATTACTTTGTCTGCACATAAAATAAATGTCTAGCAATGGGGCCTTATAGTGTAAATAGCAACTCTTATTCATTCGTGAGCATCTCTATGTGACTCCTCATTGTTGGTTGTTCTTGAGTAGCAACTCTTTAGTACCTCCTCTTTTTGGGACCTTCCTTTTTGCCCTTCCATTTTCTACTTTAGGGTCTTTGTTTCTTAAACTTATAATTTATTTTCTCTAAAATCTCTTCACAACATTAGCTTTCCTGTTTTTGTGCTTTTCCTTTGATGATCTACTTTCTCAAAAAGTTCTCTTTATTCACAAACCTATTCTTTGGTACTGAAGGTCACATAACTTAGGAAGTTGAGCTAAGAACTAATACAAAAATCTTCCTTTTGAATTAACACGCGAGTAATTAAAAGAACCTTAATGATTCCCTTATAATTATCTAAAATTGCAGAGATTGGGCCCAACAAATGTGATTATTGGCTGATATTATACATATATATGTTATGCCACTCCTCTGCCAGATCTGCTTAATCTGCCTCTGTTACTGGTTTCTTCCTCTGGCAGCTGGTTGCATATTTGTTTTCCTGTTACTGAGGCAAAGGCTCTCTTTATTGAAAGACCTATGTCTTGTGGAACATATTTGATCTGAAATGTTTTCTTGAAGTTTGCCCATCACAGTGGTCGTCCTACAACTATTAACAGGAGAGTCCCAATAGTTTCTTCCTGGCTCATGACCGGACAGTATCAATTTATTGCTCTACGTTACTGATGACCTTTGAATTTGGATTCCATGATAATTTTGAACATAAATAAATTCCTCTTTATTTATTTTTTTTATTATTTTTGTTTTTATAAAGTCAACTTACTGAGTTATTTTCCCCCTATTATTATCAGGGTTTGTGGTTTGACAAAGATTCTCTTTTGTGGATGTTGCCACACATGACTGATGATCTTATCAGTTTGCTACTCAAAAAAGGCATCTCAAATGTGCAGCAACTGCTGAATCTTCCCAAGCAGACTTTGCAGTCTGTTGTAGGAAGTTCCACTGCTTCAAGGTTATATCAGGTGGGAATGGATATAATTTTTTGATATCTTTCATGTACCTGAATTTGCAAGAGTCCGAGTTTTTTGAATGTCAAAAATTTATGTAAAATAGATAATTAAGTTTTACATATAATTTATTTTAGTTTCTTTTAAGACAAACATTGTATATACTACGTTGCACATAAAAGACACATTGTATATACTAGGTTGCACATTTATTTATAAAGTAAGATAAGATTCTGAGTGAGACACCAGCCAATGCAAATAAATAAATGAATCAATAAAATGTGAGGTGCTATCCTTAATGGTGTTTGTGTTTCAAACATTTGATGTGCACGAGCTACACATGTAATTCAGTGTTCTATTATTTCAAATATTTATTATAGACAATTACTTGTCCTATTAAGTGGATGACAATTATTTTGCATGTTGTAATTAATTTTGATATGTATAAATAAAAGTAATTGTAGTCAAAGTATGTGCTCAACAATTTTTCCAAACAAATTTGATACCGGTTTAAACTCCAAATGTTTTTTAGAGATGTTTATTCATATGTTCTGCTGTGACTTGGAACAATGTCTCAATTCTGAACTAATTTATTGCAAGCACAAGTTTATGAGACCATTGAATTGTGTAGCCTCATTTTTCCTCCTAAATTACAAAGGGTGCCTTTGGTATTTTACTTGTTTGTTCTCCTATGGTAGTTGTTCAACTGATTCAGTTTCAAAGTATGTTATTCTATTTTGTTCAGGATCTACAACATTTTCCCAATATTCAAGTGAGACTAAAGATTCCGAGAGGAGATCCTGACGGCGGGAAATTACCCAGTCTTAACATTAGACTGGAAAAAACAAACTTCCACAAGAAATCATCAAGAGCTTTTACCCCTCGATTCCCAAAGGTAGATGTGATTCTCTTTTGGTAGTTTCTTATTGCTAGCACAATTAAGCTTACCATGATTTCTTTTGTAGATTAAAGAGGAAGCATGGTGGTTGGTTCTTGGTAACACCTCCACCTCTGAATTATATGCTATGAAGAGAGTTTCTTTCTCCGACCGCTTGGTTACCCACATGGAGTTACCATCAACTCCATATACCGTCAAGGTCAGTAGATATTTTGTTGTGAAAACGATGTTGTATTTGTACCTGCTAGAATTTTTGTTACATATATGGTATTATTATGGTTCCTATGTTGTGGATGGATATTTTGCTTGTTGGTTTATGCTTTTTCCTGGAACATATTGTTCTTACAAAGTACAAAAAACGCCTTAATATACACCTTAAAAATAACTCGTTGGTCGGTCATGATACCTAATTATTTAATATGTGCTATTTTGAAATTGTGGCTTGTTTCCAACTGATTTAATTATATTAAGGAGAACAGATGACAAGTCATGTTAGAGTTTCTCTCTTTGTTTCTACCGTGAAGGCTCAATATCATTCCATTGTGATTGTTTTATTTTCCCTTCTTGATCCGGAAACTGTTTTATTTTACAGGGGATGAAATTGATTCTAGTTTCAGATTGTTATCTTGGGTATGAACAAGAATACTCTGTCGAAGAACTTGTTGAATCTCAGCAATAGTTCAAGAACTCTTGGAATTTTCCTTCTTGGCATGTTGCAATGAACTACAGAGGCCCCCTGTAATGTTGATGGGCTACTTACAGTTTAACTTTTATTTATCTTATTCTTCCTCTCTGAAAGTCCAATAATAATCTAGAAGTGGGGTTGATAGATTATTACAGATTAAAAAATTATCTTAGGCCTTTTTGATTTTTTGTATAACTAATTTGCAGTGTTAGAAATTAATATGCAAGACAGTAAAAAATCAATCACACAATGAACAGAGATTTATCTGGTTCACAACATACATCTCGGGTATGCTGCTACGTCCAGTCTCAAGCTCCTCTCAAGGACTTGAGATCCTATTACTATCAGTAATAAATACTCCTTCAACAGGCGGAGAAGTCTTTACAAAATTTTATAGATAAACTTCCAACTATTCCAAACTAATCTATCTTGGACAGCAAGCTCTCCGCTCCCTCCTCAAGCTTAGTTGTACTTCCTTTGAGTTCAGTTCTATTCTATGATCTGATCTTGAAACAACAGTCACTTCCTCACCTCACAAGTACACTAGAGACCCAACTTCCCGCTGACCTCTTTAAGACTCTGGTCTTGGTCGAAGAATTACTCGTCTTTCTCATAGGTACATAAAATAAATTAATTCTAACCTTTTCTCTTTTTACAAATGATATTACAATAATTTGCTTTTCAAATAAGCAGATAAGAATTTAGTACATATTGATGCTTATCAATTAAGCAGATAATAATTTAGTACAAATTGATGCTTCTCAAATAAGCAAATAAGCAGATATAATTTAGTACAGATTAGTGCTTCTCAAATAAGCATATATCAATTAAAGATCAAAAATATTTATAAAAGTTCAAAGACTTTTATACTTGAGAAAATATGCTTCTTAGTAAACAGATATTAATTTGTGCTTTGATTAAATAAAGCTTCTGTGTAAGCAAATATGAAAATTATGCTCTGGTATAAAAGTTTAAATAACTTTTATATTTTGTGTGAAAAAATGATTCTTGAATAAGCAAATAAGTAAATTAAGCACTGTTATAAAAGTTTAAATAACTTTTATGTTTTGAGTAAAAATGCTTCTTGAATAAGCAAATAAGTCAATTTTAGCTTTAGCTCAAAAATACTTCTGTTTAAGCAGATATATAATTTAATGCAAATTATAAAGAAATATTTATTCTTTATGGAGTAAAGAAAAAATCAGTTTAAATAACTTTTAGAGTGAGAATGCTTCTAAGTTAGCAAATAAGTTATTTTAAACTTTGAATCAAATATGCTTCTATTTAAGCAGATATATTCACTTAAGTTTGTGAAATAAAAGTTTAAATAATTTTTCTATAATGTAACAAGTATTTTATGAATAAATGAATTTATGATCAAATACTTGTGATGACAGATATCAAGTATAATATATAAATCAATTAAGCAATACTTGATCTAACAAATATTATTGTTTAACTCAAACAATATATAAGAATATTTTATCTATTATGTGAACTTTTATAGATAATGTCACTTAGTACTATAAGGAATCGATTTGGTTCAATTCCTCTTGGTAGAGGTGTATCTTATCGTAGCCTCATGGCGCCTAAGTATGACAAAATTTATAATGTTCATGAATTGATATTTATATAAATATTTTCAATAGATCACTACGATTCTCAAATCCGGCTCGGATGACTACTCTTTTGGAGCAGATATCTCAAGATTGTTTTGAGCTATCAAGTGTCAGATTCATTTTACGATATTTATATAAATAATATCAATAAAAGGTTATCAATACTATAAGAAATCGTACGGTCGGATTTCTCTCCGTAGAGGTTTATCTCTGTAGCCTTGCGGCGTCTAAGTATCTTTTTATTTGATAAATAGATGAAATATAGATATATAGAATTGTGTAGAACAATTTATATTCGTATATCTATAAATATAAATAAGCAAGAGATAATTTAAATAAATAAATCAAACCACTTATCTCAATTTACTTGGATCAATTTTTTTCTTCTCAAATGATTAGAACTTTGATAAGTAGAGAAAGAAAACTTTTTAGAGATAGAGTATGTAGGAGAGAAATATTTTCTTGAAAGTGAATTGGTAAACTGAAAATGAAAGAAAGGCCTCTTATTTATAGATTTTTGAAGTCAGGGGTAAAATGATAATTTTCAAAAACTGATTTGAAATTAATGATTGAGATTGTTTATTTTTGAAATCAATGAATTGGATTAAAAAGGATCACACGGATTGCCAAATGGAGAGGAAATAAAATTTCCGCCTAGTCTAATTTTCAACAACTTATCATTTAATGAGCATTTAATGCACTTTGACTACAAGAGAAGCTATACACGGTTTCTACAAAAAATTTGCTAGCAATGCATGTAAGCTATCTATATATATAATGTATGCATGCATTCATCACATATATATATATACACTACACATTTAATATGCAATTAATATATATATACATTATATGCACACACACGCCATATTATATATATATAACACACTTAATACAATACTCATTTATTATGTATATATATATTTATATAATACACACACACGGTTTTAAAAAATCATTCGGTTTTATATATTATAAAATATAATTTATATATATACGGTTTATATATAGAAACAATAAAATAATTTTGAAAGAAAATAATATTTGAGGATTTTAAATAATAAAATTAATTTGAAACTAAATAGAACATGCCCACAATTAAAAATGATTTAATCAATATTTCTATCTTCTTTCCAAATTTGATCAAACAAACATTTGATAATCAACATATGACTTTTGTCCCACAATGTATGACCCAATTGATTTAACATATTAAAATATCAAGATCAATAAAATTAATTAAATAAGATTTAGAAAATATTTTTGATCAAAGTAAATAAGATAAATAAAATAATTTTAATAAAAATCCTATGGAGAGGATTCTACCCTTTTAATTAATTATTGTTATCATCAAAATAAAATTAAAAGTTGGAGACCCAACACTCTCCTCCTTTGCCCTTAGGCCTTTGTTTTGCTTTCAAGGACTGACTTTTGGCAATTATTATCAAACCATTCGATTTTGGGATATGAGTTTGATGCCCATTTTCTGGTATACTCTACCCTCCGAAGGCTACATATAATAGTGTTACAGACACAAATTATTTTATAAATATTTTATAAATTGTTGGCGTGACATACTTCATTTCAGCCTATTGATCAACAAATTGTTTTAATGTAGTATTCGGTCCCACACAATATGCTGAGGTGGAGTATGTCACATCAGCAATTTGTAAAATATTTATAAAATAGTTTGTCTCTCTAGCATTATTCATTTTAATATGGGTGTTGTAAGGAATTGAAACTTTAAAAGTTTTGAAACGCCTAGAAACTTAAAAGGTATAACGACTAGTAAATCAATTACTCAATTAATAGTTGTAATTTGAAGGAAATCAATTTTGTAACTCAAAATTAATTTTAATTTGGCAATAAAGCACACTAAGACAATAAAGCACACTAATTAACTTGACTTTGAAATTCCTTTCAAATTTTATAAACTAAAAAATCTAACCTAATGTATTCATAATATATCTCACTCTACAATGATTTATACACTAAATAATATTTTATAGAAATTAGAAAATTGTAGCGGTTATAATATGGGTTCAAGTCTAATACATTAGTAAAACTCAAGACCAGACTATTAATAAATTCTCAAGTCTAATTGTACATGTCATAGAGTTCATTAGTCGGATCTGCAAAAGTATGAAGAATCAATCCCAACGGTATGAAAGAGAAAAAACAAAATAATTTTCTAATAGTACAGATTTTGTGACTAACAGATGTTGCTCAACGACAATTTCATAAACTCATCCCACAACTTATTATGTGTCAAGCTCATAGAAATGAGTTTTATTTATATAGAAAGAGATGAATTTGTCCCACAACTTACCATCTCAATCAGGTATAGAAATTAGTTTTATTTGTTTAGTACGAGGGTTTCAGCCTTGATGGTATTCATTATACAATTCAAAATCTCTCTGTAAATTGCAACTTGTAGACATGGTAAGTTGGAAACATCTGAAATCCAGCAAGATAGCATAAATAAATCTCCATATGGTAGTGTTTCAACCAATCCA
This sequence comes from Panax ginseng, assembly GCA_020205605.1. Classification (NCBI taxonomy): domain Eukaryota; kingdom Viridiplantae; phylum Streptophyta; class Magnoliopsida; order Apiales; family Araliaceae; genus Panax; species Panax ginseng. The sequence continues at coordinate 138,219,601 of CM035145.1, read as the reverse complement.
ATGACTCGTGATAAAATTTAAATTATAAGAATAAAAATTACAAAATTAAATAAAGCACCTTTAGAATATCATGATATCTCTATAGCATTTGTTTACAGCTCCACCTTTAGAATATAACAAAGGTGTGACACAACATGTGAAAAATATATATTTTATTCAGCTTTCAACCAATCCAAATGAGTCAAGATTAAGAAAAAAATAACAATAACTGAATTAAATAAAGAACCATCTAACTACTAAATAAAATATAGGGTGGTTGTTCAGCTTGAGTACTCTTAGTTTGGAGTGAAAGGGGCAGCACTTAAAAGTAAGCTAGTTTTTCTCTTAAGAGTGGCTCCCAAGACCTCATTCATGTCAAGAGCATCTGACTTCAAACCATTTGGCATTGTCCAGTCGAAGTGGTATAACAATAGAGCTAGAGGTAATTCAATACTGGCTATACCAAATGCTATGCCAGGGCAAGATCTCCTACCTGCTCCAAAGGGAATATAATTAAGGTTTGTGCCATTGTAATCTATAGATTTGTTTTCAAATCTCTCTGGTTCAAAACTCTCTGCGTTAACCCAATAGTCAGTATCCCTCCCGATTGCACACGCGTTAACCATAAGCTTGGTCCCCACAGGTATAGTGTATCCTTCAACTTCACATTGCTCCCTGCATTCTTTAGGGAGTAACAGAGGAGCAGGTGGGTGCAAGCGTAGAGTTTCTTTGATTATCAACTTCATGTAGCTTAATCCTTGAAGGTCAGCTTCATGTATTCTTGACTTTCCCTTGAAGGCTTGTCTAACTTCATCTTGCACCTTCTCCATCACTCTAGGATTTCTTATCAACTCAGACATTGTCCAGTCAAGTGCTGTTGAAGCAGTATCAGTTCCGGCCGTAAGCATATCCTGTAATACAAATATACATGCATATTAGAATATTAATAATTCTAGTAAAAGTATTGAATAGAGTATTTTATAATAATAAATAAAAGAAGCTAGAATTAAGGAGAATATATACTTACACAAATGATGCCTTGGATGTTGTCAGAAGTAATGGGAAACTGAAGGCCCCCTTTCTCTTGAACTCTCAAAAGAACATCAACTAGATCTTCCTCTCCTTCAACGCGGCCATCACTATTCTTCGTCATGACCCTTTTCTCTTCATGCTCCTTGATGATATTGTAAAAGATCTGGTCCAGCCTCTTCCTAACCTTGTCAAGTTTAGACCTCAATCCACTAAAAAGATGAAGGAATCTATAGGAAGGAGCAATATCAAAGCCTCCTCCCAAAGCAGCCATCAGGTCAATGAGGTGAACCAACTCATCTTGGTACTTGCTTTTCTCTCCGATGGCCGCTCGGCAAGTTATGGCGTTTGTCAATGAGGTAAACTTGTGAGTAAGATTGACAGGCGAATCCAACGACGACTTAATTGATTCGACTAAATTCCATGCCTCATCCTCACGAATAGAGCGAAAAGAATTGACTTTGTTGGCAGTGAGGAGTTCTACGGTGCATACTTTACGCATTTGCCTCCAATAATCATCGTAGTCATTAAAGACAACATCTTTACAGCCTTTCAATATAATCTTGCTCAGCTGAAGTTGTGCCCTATTCGAAAAGGCACGATCGTGGGTTTTGAATACCTCTTTTGCCACTCGTGATGATGAGACTACAATCGCGGATATTTCAGCCAGTTGAAGATGCATGATTGGCCCGTGTTTTTGGGACAAATCTCGGAGAGCTCGATGTTGTACTTCACCTGCCAATTCCAGTATGTTTCCGATGAGTGGTAGCTTTCGTGGGCCCGGAGGCAAATTTTGATGAACCCTAATTGTTTTTCTAAATGATCTTTTGTGTAGGATCAAGAAGGAGATAAAAAGAAAAGAGATTAGGAATATTGAAATTAGTGAATTGATCAGCTCCATTATATTATAGCTATAGCTATATTAATATTGCATGTAGCAATAGCTATAGATCAAATCAAATGAGAAAGAATAGAATATATCGGATATATGTTGCTTCAATACTTCTTCTTGTTGTTGTGGATACTAATGGCCATCTTCAATCCTATATATATGCATTGCTTGAATCATGAAGTCAAACTAAGAATTTGGAGGATTAATTCAAACTAGGTTGCTTGAGATCGGAAATACTAGTTTAATACAAGTTGCAAAAACATGATCCTTCTATGAACTAGCTTATCAAGGAATTTGTAGTATTGAATTAAGGGAGGGTGTAATAATACAAATAGAATAAGTTATCACCATTCCTGTAGGACTGGATTTTAGTGTGTGAGTTTTTGCTAAAATTGTTATAATAATAATAATAATAATAATAATACAGATTGAATTATAATTGGGTAATAGTACAAAGTTTGAATCGGATAGAATTTTATTAAGTTTAAGTAGGGACTGTATTCTAGTGTCATTTTAACTCAACTTTGTTGCTTTTTCGCTGCTGGTGGAGTGTATATGGCCAGTATTTGTCGCATATATATATATATATATATATATATATATATATATATATATATATATATATATATATATATATATATATATATATATATATACATTTAAAGAACCCACACCCACACCCACACCCACACCCACAAAACTAGCCTAGCACTCCTCTAAAATACAATTATTTGCTATATAGATAGACTTTATTAGGTATCTTGACGAAAAATTTAACGAATTTGCAAACATAATACTTTTATACTTTTATATATATATATATATATATATATATATAAATATATATATATATATATATATATTAAATTATTAAACAATAAATTATCATGTTTCTAACTTTAATTTACATACATACCTTTGGAATCTAAAAAAGTTTACATAATTTATTCACATCAAATAACATAATAGTTAAATGGGCAAAACAATCTACTCTTGGAATTTATCCTTGTCCTTGTCTTCTTTCGAATCTTCGTTTTAATCTGAAAATGTTATCATGATATAGCAAGAGCTGTGAGCAATTACTTTGCCCCGCAAGTTTAAATATAAGAAGGATATATCATGATTGAAAGGGAATAAGCTTTCAAGTTTTCAACAATATAATATAATGGTGAAAGAGTATGGATCAAAACTTCAATAACTAAATAACTGAATAATTATGTTGAGTGGTCAACAATGACCATTAACAAATTTAACTGAACCTTATAGTAATCAAGGTGATAAGCCTTTCATCGAGTTTGAGTTAAGAAACTTGCCTTAATTGACTGTCGATTACCGCTAAGTAGTCTAATTTAATCTCTTATAAAAGACCTATCATTTATAAGATTGATCTTTCAATCAATATAACATATCATGCCTCGTAATACTATTACTTCATTAATAATTTAGCTAACATTCAGTCACATAATCAATAATTCATTATTGCATTATCATTACTATCACCCAATCATCATCTTAAAACTTCAATCTAATATTATTAATCACTTAATAATATTTCATTCACTTCTGAATAATCACTTCATAATATCTTATTCGTTTACAAATATTATTAACATTTTAATATTATTTTAATATTAACCTTTTAATAATAATCTTAACCATTTAATAATATTTTAATCATCTAATATTATTAATTATTTAATAATATTTTAATCATTATCTAATTGTGGGCAAGGAAATTGTGCCTTGCTAGTTAGGGTTTCGTGTTGGTTGAGGAGGAGAGAAATCCACAAAGAGCATGGAATTGATTGATTGATTGAAGAGGGGAGAACGACAGGTGGACGATTACTCTAACGACGCGTGGCAGAACCCCTAGAATTCGAAAACCGGGTTAGGGTTATTGGGATTCCAAGAGCCTTCTTGTTGAGTCCTTCAGAGCGAGTATCCAAACCCTTTAGTGCTTTTATGTGGAATATCCAAGCCTTAAGTCACCAAAAGAGTTCAAGTCTTGTGTCTCTAGAGAGGTCCCCTCCTTCATAGAATGGAAAGGGTATTTATAGAGCTTCCTGGAATTTAAGTAATCACATGTCAGGCACATGTATTCAGGGAAATTCCAGAAATACCCTTTAGTCATTAGAATAATGCTCATATCGCCCTGTCCTTCTAGCCACCAATCCAATCCCTCAATCAATTCCCAAAACGAGCCGCCTCCACGAACCTTCTGCCTCGGAACACGTGGAGGCTTCTCCCGGGTCTAGCCCCTTTATTTCTGACTTATCTGTCTTCATTAATTAGGTTATGTGAACCCTAATTTGTGCATTTAATAATGTCGTGGAGCCCTAATTGTGCATTTAATTTAATGGAGGTCATGTCGTGGAGTCGCATTCCCAAATAGACGATCGCGCAAGAATACTTAAAGCCTTTGAACGATTTTGCGGGACTTCACTTTACAAGTCTTGAAGATAATGGTCCTAGTAGAGGGAACTCTTAGGGAACCAAACCCTTGGGGTTAAACCCTATGGAGGCAAAACCTAGCAGGGCTCTACCTTGGACTTATTGGGAATACCTCCAAAAATATGTCCATAGCTTGCCCAAGATTTATTTCTTTATTTTTTTCCTAAAACAAGAGAAATGATCAAATAAAATTAAATTTAATAAAATCTTTCTTTTGGTAAATCAAATTTTCCCTTTTTTTTACCAAATCAGATCTCAATTAATTTTATTTTTTCAAAAATAAAATCAAATCTTAATCTTATTTTGGAAATAAAATCAAAGCTTTCTTTGTTTTGGAAATAAATCAAATCTTTCTTTATTTTGAAAATAAATCAAATCTTTCTTTATTTTGGAAATAAATTAAATCTTTCTTTATTTTAGAAATAAACCAAATCTTTCAATCCTATCATCAATTCAAAAGTTTGAAGTCTCAGATTCCGTACAAGCATATAAAGATCTTTAAACAATTTTTTATGCTTTACTAGCCTCCATATACACATTTTAGCCTCCAAGAATACAATATATACATTCCCAATATATTGAAAGCCTATTGCATATAGACGACGAGAGAGGTTTTAAGTGTTTCAAAGCATCAAATTTATACAGTCAAAAGACAATTATATACTCATTAACAAGCACACGTGTGGCTAGTACATGACTCAAAATTGGGAGAAAATCAGTCCAAAGAACATAATTGAGCACAAGATGATGAAGGATGTTATTCAGGTCTTTTATGGGTAAGCATTGATAGTGTTGTGTCATGTGAATCTTGGGTATGCCAATATGAATGAGGTCTAGCTAGCTGCTATGTTTTTGAAGCTCTATGGAATTTTTTCTAAAAAGAAGAAGTAAAGAACAAAGGGAGAACGGTGCGGATGAGATGAGTTTATGAGGGATTATATATTTGCTTCAAGGCTATGTTAATTGGGAGAGAGGGTATTTGAGTATGTGGAGGGAGTTCTCATTTGTTCTATCTTATTGTTGAATATTTTTTGCTCTTTTTGCATCCTATTATGGCTTTTCTGAAGGTGTTGGATTACTTTGTTCTATTATATATGGATTTGGGAATAATAACTTGTTTCGTGAATCTTGTGGTTAGTATTTATTAATTGATTGTAGGATATGGTGTGGATGAGATTAGTTTACGAGTGAATATATTGGTTCTGAATTTGGAGTGTCGAGAGATCGATGCACAAGGTGTAGCGGAAGAAGGTGCTTATCCTTTGTTATGGTGTTTCATGAGAGTGAAAAGAATGTCCCCTAGCCAAGGTAGCTGGCTCGGAAGCTTGTACTGACTGCTATCACTGTTTATGAACTGGTTTGAAGAATCATAATTAGCTCATATATATGCTATGGCGTTCACTTAAGAAAAGTGTCAAAAACACACAATTTCGATTTTTGGTACTCAATTTTAATGATGTTGTGGGACAACTTCATTCTATGATTGAAAGGCTAAATGGTTCAAAGGTTCAATTCATGCGCTGAAATTTGAAGCAGGTGGTATGGTTAAATGAAAGCATCTATATATATGCATGCTCATTCTGTTTTAGTAACGTTGAATCCTACATTCTGTATAACATATCTGGCCTCGTAATACTATTACTTCATTAATAATTTAGCTAACATTCAGCTACATAATCAATAATTCATTATCGCATTATCATTACTATCACCCAATCATTATCTTAAAACTTTGTTTAATATTATTAATCATTTAATAATATTTCATTCACTTCTGAATAATCACTTCATAATATCTTATTCGTTTAAAAATATTATTAATATTTTAATAATAGTTTAATCACTTATCCACATCTTAATCATTTTTAAATATTATTAATTCTTTAATAATATTTTAATCACTTACTAATATTATTAATCATTTAATAATATTTTATTCACTTACAATTATTACTAACCTTTTAATAATAATCTTAATCATTTAATAATATTTTAATCATCTAATATTATTAATTATTTAATAATATTTTAATCATTATCTAATATTATTAATCACTTTATAATATTTTAATTTAACTTTAATCTAATATTATTAATCACTTAATAATATCTTAATTTAACTTTAATCTAATATTATTAATCATTTAATAATATTTTAATCTAAATATTATTAATTACTAAATAATATTTTAATTTAATATTATTAACCTTTTAATAATATTTTAATCATTTATTATACTTATAAATAATTTAATTAATTGTTTATCCTTTACTATAACATTTATTTAACAAACCTAAAATGTCATAAATATAACATTTTATTAAAAATGACCAAAATACCCTTTTTAACACTACATTACTTATTATACACATTTATTCATAACGCAACCATTTACTTGAAAAATACCAAAACAGTTCCAAAAAATTTCTTTTTCTGGGATTTGACAGATTATAGTTCCCTTATGAACATATAGTTTTCTTGGATTTTTTATAATTCATTTACTATTTTTAATTAGTCCAAAACAGCCGAATATTGTAATATTTTTAATAAATCGAAACTTTGTCCAAAAATTCTAAAACTTTCCGGGGATGTTTTGGTTATGTATATGTACTTCCTGTAACAATTTCACAATTTTTGGAGTCACACACTAAGAGTTATTCCTTTTTACTTTTTAAGTAGTCCTTTCTCGTAAAATCCATAACTTTCATCCTACACATCCAAAAATCGTCATCTTTGGACAGGATGCATTTAACTCATCATACTATCATACCAAAAATTTCAGAATTTTAAAGCATAGAAAAATGAAGAAAATAACCCTTCAAAAATAGGCCAGAAACTGCCCTTTTCAAGTTTTTTTGTTTTTGCTGGACAATTTTGACATAAATAGTTGCCAAGGCTTGAAAAATCATCATTTTTAATGCTTCCACTTGGGTTTACTAGTTAACTTACACATCTACCACCCCTCTTTGACGGATCACAAATAGGATGTGTAGATCTTAAATTATAACCTTTCAAAGTAGTAAAAAGTTGGGGTTTTCTAGCTCTTAGGAACGTAATTTTTATTTTTTTTGCTTTTGATCCAACTTTTGACACTCAAAATGATTAGATCTGTACATAAAATACTAGAAAACATGTAGATCAAGATTTTTTTGAGTTCAAGAACACAAGTTCTTTATTTCATCAAATAATCAAAATAAAATACATAACTAAGCTAGAATTTTTAAATTTTTACATAGTTCTTTGTAACTCATCTTCTTCTCCTTCCACCATAGATGATGAAGCTAAATAGAATTTTTTCTTCCCTTCCTCCTCTTGTGTAGCACCCGACCACCCTATTCTCTCTCTCTCCCTTTCTATTTCTTTTCTTTTTGTTCTTTAGCTTTTTAGGAGAAATGAGAAGTAAAAATTTTCTAAGTAAATGGAAGGAAGGCTATATATAGATAGTAAATTGTATACATATAACAATTATATATCTATATTATATCTCTTGAAATTCCAATGAAATTCCACTTTACTTGCAAATCTAGTAAAATAAAAATGGCTAAATAAAGTGGAGACACATGTCTTGGAGTTAGTAAGATTTATTGAACAAAATCTTTGAAAAACAAAAAAAAATACATGTTCTCAAACTCCTTATAGTGACCAGGTACTTCCCCCCAATATTGCCTAATTTTTTATTTTTTTTTTAATTGCTAATTTGTGTAATTTATCCTCTAAAAATTAGATTTTAATTTGGGCCAAAGCTTGGGCTCCCATTTAATTCTTTTAGGATCTCTAATTAATTTGCTTGGGCCATGTAAAATTAGCATGGTCTAATACCTTAATTTTATCTTACCCTAATTATTTAATTAGGGTTCTTACTCCACTCATCTTGGATTTTAAATAATTTCTTACATATATTTAATTATATAACCCAATTAAACTTTCTTTAATTAGGTTCAAAATAATAATAAAATTAATCTCTTAGGCTAGTATATTTTAAATACTAAAATTATCCATTATTATAACCCTTGGGTTATTTAATTCACATTCTAATATATAATATTAGGTTATATAGCTCTTCTTTTTAAACCTCTTTATTATATATATATATATATATATATATATATATATATATATATATATATATATATATATATATCCCATACATGCCCCACATAAGTTATAATGTATTTATCATCATTGATAAATAATTATTAAATTCATTTATTAAGCTAGACTTTAATTCAATGCCTTATTAAAACCTCCTAATTCGGTTTGCCATATTCTTAATCCCTTTTTGGACTTTTATTAAATTTTTCATACTTGACTACTAGGTAGGCTTAACTTAATTACCACCATAATACCTAGCTTATCTCTTCCAAAATGAACTAAGGAGCTTCCAATTTGTAAGAATTCAAGACCAAGGGCAAAATGGTCTTTAACTATTATTAGGGAAGGGCAAGATGGTCTTTAAGTCATCTCAAAAAAATTTTCTAAAAATTTTCTTATAGGACACATTAATTGGTCATAATCAATTTTCTTTAAGGACAAATTAAATTGTCATCTAACTATAATTAGGAATTTCCTAGAAATTTGCTTCAAGGACGCCATGGTTATTATCAAATTTCTCTTAGAGCGAAATAGTCACTTCCTCATTACTAAGAAACTTCCTAGCAATTTCCTTCCTAGGGCACAAAAGTCATTAACAATTTTTTTTTGGCAAAATAGTCATTTTCCTACTTCTAGTAAATTTTCTAACCATCATCACCAATTATCATACCCTAGTGGGGCCCACCATCCTTGACTTCTCCCAATTTAATATTTTAGAGTTCTATTAAATTTCGTTTCAAAGCATAATTTTCACAAGCTTCTATAATTAAGTTTTTCATTTATTCTTGTATGATTAATTTAATTAATCATTCATCTTGGCTAAAATATAAATGTGACGCCCCCAAAATAGATATACATCACTCATCTTGAGTCGCCAAATACATGGTACAGAATTTAAATATAAACTTCTTTGATACAGTACAACAAAACGTAGCTGAGAGTTTCAACACAGATAATGTCTCGTAGAGAGTATACGAACTCAAATAAAGTCCTCATTACAATTATTATCACACTATTTCACATAATAAAGGAGGACTACTATAGCCATCTATCTAGACCACCACTCGCCTTCCGACTAAATCCCCAACTATATTCTCATTTCACAGAGAGAACAATGAAAGAAAGGTGAGCTCAACTAGCCTAGTAAGAAATATTATGACTAAGATAATGCGAGAATAATTTATCGTTAGCCTTCAACAATTGTTAAACCGATAAAATATAACAAACATCAAGTTTAATCACAGTGAACAAGCAATCCATTAGAAGAGTCAAGAGAGAATAAAATCTACTATCTTCTATGATTTAAAAGGTTTTTCATCACTTTTATCATTGAGACTCGACTTTAATAAATAAATCACATCATCCTGCACTACTACCGAGGATATTCATTAGTATCACGACCACAAATTATCCATGCACTACGGGCAAAGGATATTCGTGTATTCGTCAATGGTCATGATCATGCCAACAACTGTCCATTAATGCACTACGTCCAATTAGGACTTTTACCACATCATTTGTAATATTACGGTCATGATTATACCGAATAATCCCTGGTCATAATCATACCAAGTCCATCTATGCACTACAGGCCACAAATGACTTTCAACATATTATAAACATGAGAATGATGACAATGATATAAGAATTCAATAAAACAAGTTCAAGAATGCTCAGAAGAATAATTCCATGAAAAGATACTGGATGAAGCGCAAATATCAACGATATTTCACTAATTTCATGGTGTATAGAAGCCAAAACTTTAACCAACTGAGTATAATAGAATATATGAAACTGCAAATGGATTTTCACCCACCATGCGGTAATCCACGTAGATAGATCATTTCCACAAGTAATAAAGAATGGAACCAGGTCATGCGTAATCCGCATAGACAGGATATTCCAACAGAATAATAAAGAATGGAACCAGGTAATGCGTAATCCGCACAGATAGGATGTTCCAACAGAATAATAAAGAATGGAACCGTGTCAATGCGTAATTCGCATGCATGTGATGTTCCAGCGAATAATAAATAATATAACCAGATCATCGTAATTCGTAGACGGGATGTTCCAATAGAATAATAAAGAATGGAATAACAACATAATTCACACGGCATGTGATGTATCGCGATGCAGCGAGTTATTCCAATGAATAATAAAGAATGGAACGAATGTCGTGCGTAATCCGCACAAAAAGGATGTTCCAAATAATAATAAAGAATGGAACCGTGTCGTGCGTAATCCGCATGCACGCGATATTCAAATGAATAACAAAGAATGAAACCAGTCATGCGTAATCCGCATGCATGGATGTTCCAAAGAAAATAATAAAGAATGGAATAACAACGAAATTCACCGGACATATGATAGATCCGCATGAGCCGGGTTATTCCAATGTAATAATAAAGAATGGAATAATGTAAGAATTTCACCATGTATGCGATTGCACTTGGCGCTGACACGAGTTATTCCAACATAATAATAAAGAATGGAATAACAACCCTTACGAGTATTGAAAGAAAATAACTCTCTTCATGAATACGAAAGAATAATACCCCTTACCTTAGAAAAACTAAATACTGGAGTAGTGAAGTAGCAGAATATTTTTTTTCTTTCTCTCTATAGTTTCTCTCTCAGTGAATTCGTAAGAAATAAAGAAGGAATCAAATTCTATTTATAGAAGAACTGAAAAGTAGCTCTTGGTCTTAACGAATGGTCAAAATGACTTCTGGTAATATTGAAGAGACAACAACTATTTGCGAATGGGCAATTAACTCTTGGAACACCGAAGAGACAAATAACTTTTAGAAAACTGAATGGACAAATAACTCTTGAAAACCCAAATTCCCCATTTTTCTTTCGTGGGCCCCATATGTGGCCCCCACATGTGGGCCCACCTTTTAAGAAATTTCTACCAATTATTTTGAAAAATGGGTAAATGGGGGGGTCCATAAAATAAGCAAAACTTCATAAAAATCATCTTAATAATTTTAACAACATTTATCACCATTATTATAATTCACAATATTAATCGATTGATGTCGTTCCTGTGAAAGAGGGGCTTTTCAATAAGAATTTCTCTCTGTTAGCGGCATGATTAGGTGACCAAACCTCTCATTGAAACTTACTTGACATCGTTAATATTACAAATAATAATATTAATAATTTTGTCGTTTCAATTATTGATTTAATAATATATAAATATTGACAATAATTGAATCAAATAAAGTGAGATCTTATCGTAGAATTCTTGTAGCAATAATTGAACAAAAAGCGGTGACTTCTCACGTAAGCATCAATAATCAATACTGGTGCTACTATGCAACCACAGCCATATTCAGATTTCTTTAACAAAGGTGTTTTAACAGCTTAATTCAGTAAAACTTCCATTTGTTATTTTTATAAAAAGATAATTTTGTCATTTTCTAACTCCGATAATAATTATGTTGTGGGGTCCACCAATGATTGTGTCGTCATACGAATATTCCCTATTAAAACGAATATTCCCCGACCAATTGAATATTATATAACAACTTGCGTACTTTACAAAATTTATAAATATTACCCCCAATTATAACATTATAACAAATTCACACCTTAATATTCAAAAATGATATTTATAGAAAATTCATCTTTATTCATAAAAGTTGGGGTCTTACAATAAATATCACATCCTTAAGTATATATGTATCTATACATATACACATTTTCTTTAACCTTTTAATATCTCTTCATTTGAATTTTTTTCCCTTAATAAAAAATTTTCATATACACAATCCCTTTCTTACCTTGCTTAAAAATTCAAATCAAACCATATAGGTTCCTTAAAAAAATTAATTAATCATTTATTTCCCATTTAGGTTTTATTCTTTAACCTTTATTTTAATCATTCAAGATTCTCTAAATTTTTGGGTTGTCACAATAATTCTATTATTGTTATAGGCAGTGGTAGAACCAGAATGTTTTTAGAGGGTGGTCAAAATACATCAGTAAAAAAAATTATTTATTATTGACGCTTAGTCGCTTAATCAAGTATTTATCCATAATCTAGAATAAATAAGAAGATCAATTGCAAATCAATAAATATACTATCATTATATCATCAAATATCAATATACCATCAGTATATTGTATATTTTGTATACCATAAATATACCATTTCTCAAATTTATATTCAAATTCATTTTGCATAATTATAGTATTTCACAATAATTTCATCAATTTAAACATTTCATAATAATTTCATCAACTAACCTATTTTAATAATTTTAATTATTTCACAAATAATATATCATAAATATACCATAAATATACAATATCAATTCAAATATTCAATGAAAATAACACATAATCTCTAATTCATGGCATAACAAACTCTAAATCTCTAATTTAATGGTAAAATTAACTAATTAAGCACAAAATTCCTTATTGGTAGACACTGAGACACATACAGAGATTAACATTATAACATTTATGAAAAAGAAACACAGAAAGGGTGACCTCACTGACCTGGAGAGAGAAAGGGAGAATAAGAAAAGGCAGGAGGAAGAGAGAGCGAGTTGCGGTGCAAATCATGGCGTCTTTGAAGTAAACGATCGTCGTCTGCGTATGTGAGTGAGATAGCAGAGTTGCAGAGAGTTGCGAGGAAGGTGGAAGGGGAAAAAAGGGTTGTTGGCTGGTCTGTTGCGATTTTGAAGAGAAAAGAAAAGTGTTTTTTTTAAAGTTACTAAATGAAACGACGTAGTTTTATGTGAGTTTAAAAAAAACTAACTGCTGCGATATGTGCGAAGAAGAAGGCTAAAGGCGTGACTCCGACTCATGAGGCGGCGGCCGTCTTTGAAAGCGATGGTCGTGACAGATCGTGCAAATCATGAGGCGAGGTCATGAGCAATGACCGGAATACTATGGTCATATAACCCCCCTAGTTCCGCCTCTGTTTGTAGGTTTTGTAAGCTACTAAACTTTGCAATTTTTATGTGGCCTAATCCAAAGCTTAATTATGGATTCGCCATTTTTGTTCTGATTTAGGTATTTAATAAAATTTCTTTTTGTCGATAAATAAAAAAGGTGTTTACTTTGTCAATTGAGGAGTTTCTTTGAAACTGATTGATTATTTAAAGAGACATGTGTATAATTCAACCTAATTCTGGTGATGTAAAAAAATCCATCTCTATCCTTAATGTTGGTAAGAATGAATCCGTATTGGATTAGGATTTACGTATTCCCTAGAATTCGTTTTGGTTTAGAAAATTTATCTTTCCTAACTATACTCAATTTAGTATTTCTAATCTTATTTGGTTATAGAAGTATTCTAAGAATTCTCATAACTCTCTATTTATCTTGTATTCTTCAAATATTTATTTAGTGGATTTCTTTTGTCTTCTCCGTGATTTTTTTCCGATTTGGATTTCCAAATAAAAATCTTATTGTCTTTATATATCTTTCTGCATTTGATTTATTGTGTTTAATTTGTCATAGTTTGTCATAGCAAACTGGTATCAAGAGCTTGGTTATTATCGATCCATACTATAACTTTGAGTTCGACTTCATCAATGAAATTTGATATTCACAAATTCGATGGGAATATTAGTTTCTGTCTTTGACAAGTTCGGATGAAGGTTGTTCTTATTAAGTAAGACTTGAAGAAAGCCATTGTAGGAAAGCCAATGAAGCCTGTAGATACATATGATAATTAAGGATTGGGAGACAAAGAAAACTAGCGAGATGTTTGATCTCAGAATGGAAAATTATGGATGATAAATAACTTTCGACTGATTTTTGGTCAATTGTATAGCACTGTGACTATCACTATAAGACCCCAGCTTTTATGAATAAAGATTAATTTTCTTTAAATATTATTTTGAATAATGAGGTGTGGATTTGATATAATATTATAGTTGTGGGTAATATTTACAAATTTTTCAAAGTAAGCAAGATATTCGTTTGGTCGGGAAATATTCATACGACGGCACAATCATTGGTGGACCCCACAATGTAATTCATCATCGGAGTTAGAAAATGATGTAAATAATTTTTATAAAATAACAATAAAAAGTTAAACCGTTAACTTGTTGAAATACCCTTGATAAAAGTATGCGAATATGTGTGGTTGCATAGTAGCACACAGTATTATACAATATCTTTGATTATTGATGCTTACGTGAGAAGTCACTCAATTTTATTCAATTATTGTCACAGTAATTGTTGCATAGTATCTCACATTATTGATTTAATTATTGTCACAATATTTTATATTATTAAATCAATAATTAAGACGACAAAGTTATTCATATTATTATTTGCATTATTGACGATGTCTAGAAATTTTCTGTCGAGGAAAGTGGTTTGGTCCCTAAATTGGGCGCTAATAAGGAGAAGTCCTTATCGGAAAGCCCCCTCTTTTCTGGGAATGATCTGGTTGTTAATATTGCGAGCTATAATATTAATGATGAATAAATGTTATTAAAAATGTGTTTTGTGAAGCCAAGTGAATTGAGATAAATATATGAGATTTTTATGAAGTATTTGTTGTAAATTTGACTTATTGCATGGACCCCCACTTTCTCATTTTTCAAAATTATCGAGAGAAAGTTATCTCAGTTTTTCTTATTACTTATATATATATATAGATGTCGTGTGAGTTAATATAAATATATATATATATATACATATATATATTATATAAGTTTTATTTTTTAATTATATAAAATAGAATGTATTATATTTTATTATGCATAGTGTTGCATAGTATTGTATAGTGCAGCATAGTAAAATTATTTTTTTTTTAAATTTCAGCCGAATGCTCGTGAATTCTCCAGTGATGGTTTCACTGTTGGTCCGTAATTTTCTAAAATTCAAATAATATCATGTCATTCTCCTATAAATAGGATGTTTAGTTTAGAAATAAAAATCACACCAGAATCAAAAAATTCTTCTTCTATAATATTGAGCGTATTTCTTTTGAGTTTAAGAAAATTTTGAGTGTTGCAAATAGTGCAAGTTTTCTTCAAGAATATCTCCGCTATATAAGTCGGAAATACTCTCCTTTTAAGGTAAGGGATATTATTTTTGTTTAATATTCGTAATAAATAATATTTTCTTCCATACTCTGTAGTATGTAAGTAATATTATTTCGTTTCGTATTCCTAATTCTACACTCATATTGATAAGTATTGCTTCCATACTCCATGAAATTAGTATAATATCCTTGAAATTTGTGCTTCATATGTATCTTTTCATGAGAATATTTTTTTGGACTTTCTTGTTAAATTTTAATCTTTTTATGTCAGGATACTATTCACGAAGTACTATTCACTTGGATACTATTCACCTGGGGTACTATTCACGACAAAAATTGATTTATTTTTTGTCCAAATTATTTTTGATACATGAACATTATTCTTGAATTTTACTCCACAAAGCAGTTATCATGTTGATAATTTGGACATTCTTAAACTATGGATAAATTAAAAATCTTTAATATTTATCATTGATCTCGTTTGATTGAATTCTTATATCATTGTCATCATCCTCATGCTTATATTGTGATGAAAGTCATCTTTGGCTCGTAGTGCATAGATAAAATATTGATTGGTATGATTATGACCAAGAATTATGTATCAGTATAATCATGACCTGTAATGTTACAAATGATGTGGTAAAAGTCCTCATTGGCCCGTAGTGCATTAATGGACAGTTGTTGGCATGATCATGACCACTGGTGATACTAACGAATATCTTCGGTCCGTAGTGCATGGATAATTCGTACGTGGATGTGATAATAATGAATATCATTGGCCCGTAGTGCATGGATAATTCATGGATGTGATACTAACGAATATCCTTGGCCCATAGTGCATGGATAATTTGATGATGTGGATTATTTATTGAGCTGTATTACAGCGATAAATATTGATGATGAACTTTTAAATCATTGAAAGATAGTAGATATTATGTTCTACTTGACTCTTCTAATGGATTGCTTGTTCCACTGCAGTTGGACTTGTTGTCTATTATATTCTATCAGTTTTACATTGTTGAAGGCTAAGGATAATTTATTCTGCATTATCTTAGTCATAATATTCTTTACTGGGCTAGTTGAGCTCACCCTTTTCTTTCATTGTACTCTTCAGGAAATGAGAATATAACTGGGACTAGTCGGGAAATGGAGTGATGGTCCAAGATGGTGGCTATAGTAGTCCTCACTATTCTATGAAATAATGTGATAATAAATATAATGAGGACTCTATTTGAGTTTGGATATTGTCTACGAGACAATATTCGTGTTAAAACTATCAGCTACGTTTTGTCGTATTGTGTAAATGAAGTTTGTATTTAAATTCTGTATCATGTATTTGGCGATTCAGAATGGGTTGTGTATACCTATTTTGGGGGCATCACAATCACAACAGAGAACAGTAACTCAATGATCCATATTGATCTCTCGCAACCAAATAGCTTCCTTAACATCCTCTATAATTGCTATATACTTTTCCTCTGTAGAGAGAGCAACTGTATGCTGTAAAGTAGCTCTCCAACTAAGTGCACAACCTCCAAGGGTAAATATACAACCAGTCAACTATCTCTTCCTATCAAGATCACAAACATAGTCTTAATCAACATACCCTATAAGGGTATCGACATTCCTTCTAAACTCTAAACCAACATCGGAGGTACCTCACAAGTATCATAAAATCCATTTCAAGTATCATAAAATCCATTTCTTGGACATGATGAAATCTATCCGGACTAATGAGAAATATCCGGAAATCAATATCTTACATGAGGTAACCAACTGCACTAGAGTACAAAGCTCTTGACATATATACCTTACCTCTTCATCTTTCCGAGGAGATAACTCAACTGATAATTTGAAGTGAGTAATAAGAGGAGTACTTACTGGTTTGACATTCTTCATACCAAAATGATCTAGCACCTTCGCGATGTATTCTTTTTGGGATAAATATAATTTCTTAATTATGCGATCTCGCTGAATCTCTATGCCAAGAATCTTCTTAGCAGCCCCTAAATATTTCATCTCAAACTCGGTGCTCAATTGTGATTTCAGTTTACTAATGTTTGAACTATCTTTTGTTGCAATCAACATATCATCAACATAAAGTAATAAATAGATAAATGTGTCATCCTGAAGTTTTCTGAAGTACACACAACTATCATATTGACTCTTGTTATATTCAATACCAACCATAAATGAATGAAATCATTTATACCACTGCTTGAGAGATTGCTTTAAACCATATAAAGACTTTTTCAACAAGAAAATGTGGTCTTCATTTCCTTGAATTTGAAATCCCTGA
Source organism: Panax ginseng (assembly GCA_020205605.1). Taxonomy (NCBI): domain Eukaryota; kingdom Viridiplantae; phylum Streptophyta; class Magnoliopsida; order Apiales; family Araliaceae; genus Panax; species Panax ginseng. The sequence goes on along the minus strand of CM035145.1, from coordinate 138,201,837 downwards.
GGTTGACGCATATAAATCTTTTCGTTAAGTTCACCATGCAAGAAAGTTGTTTTCACGTCGAGTTTGTTCCAACTCCAAATCATGCATAGCAACCAAACCACGTAATACTCGAACAGAGCTGTGTTTCACAACTGGTAAAAACATATCATTGAAGTCAATTTCCTCGACTTGACTGAATCCCTTAGCTACTAGTCGAGTCTTGTACCTAGCGTCTTCAACTCCTAGACTTAAATATCCATTTGCAACCCACAATTTTCTTACCTTTAGTGGTTTCACAAGCCCAGTCCATTTTTTGAAGAGATTCCATCTCCTCATTCATAGCAAAACAACTACTTTTCAATCATTCGAAATATCCATTTTTATAAGCCACCATAATTTTCAGATTACAACTTTAATCAACAAAATCAATACACATATTCAACAAAATGCTCAGGACCGCTATTTTTTTGCTTTTATTCCATTATATCGATAGAACTACATGTAGTCCACACTATATTCTCATCTACAACTATATTAGCATCACTTAATGAAGTAGTAGTAGTAGTAGTAGTAGTAGTAGTAGGCACATGATCCGAACTATGTCGTATTTTCAACCTCGGAGAGTTACTTCAAGTTCCACCTTCCCGACCAACACTATCAAAACTATCAATACAAGGAACAGAGGATTAATTCCTAAGCATAAATGACTCATCAAAAGTAACCTCTCTCGCTAATGATGGCCTTTGCTAACTTCTTATCAAGACACCAAAGTCTTTAACCCTTCACACCGTAACCATAACCGAGAAAGATGCATTTCTTGGCTCTAAAAGTTTTCCTCATTCATTCAAATACGCAGGGAAAACCAAATACCCTAATAGATGAATAATCTGAAGATTACCCGACCAAACCTCTTCGGGGTTTTGCATTCTATAGTTACGCAAGGAGAACGATTCACCAAGAAAGAAGTTGTGTTCGATATATCACTCTTCCGCCTGCATTCCTCAACCTCCGATTTAACAACATGCACTTGACCTTCTCTATCAAGGTTTTTTTCATCCGTTCTACAACTCCATTCTAGTGCGATGTCTTCACTACTATACGATGCCCCAACAATTCATTCATTTTTGCGAACTTATTCGCATCATAAAACTCAAGGTCATTATATGTTCAACCTCCTAATCTACTTCTTACGCTCGCTTCTCAACCAAAGTCTTCCACCTGTTGAAAAGTACAAAATGTCATTCTTATGTTTCAAGAAGAAGACCCAAACCTTCCTGAATAATCATCAATGAAGGTTAGCGAGATAATGTATACCTTTGAAAGGAACTCGTGAAGAGGCCCAAAGGTCTGAATAAATATAGTCTAAAGTCCCCTTAGTTCTATGAACCGTAGTCTTGAAACTAACTGGCTTTTTCTTCCCCAAGACACAATGCTATCAGAATTCCAACTTTTCTATTTTCTGTCCAGACAAAAGACCTCGTTTGCTCAAAGTATCCATGCCTTTTTCACTCATATGGCCTAACCTTATATGCCACAACCTGGTGGTGTCATATGCAGTATTGAAGAACAAATAACATTTGAATTTGTAGTTGTAGAACCCCCCCCAACATATATAAAGTATCAACCTTGATTCCTTTCATCAACACAAGAGAGCCTCTACTAATATTCATAACTCCACATTCAGTTGTGTACTTATACCAATTTTCATCTAGTGTTCCCAAAATATGAGATTCTTTTTCAAACCTGGAACATGTCGACGTCTAACATCTGACAATGTCCTAATTATGTCATCATGAATCTTAATTTTAATTGTACCAATGTCAATTGCTTTACATTTAGAATTATTTCTCATCAAAACAATTTCTCCATCAAACAGTTCATATGTAGAGAACAAATCACGAGTAGGACACATGATAAGAAAATCCAGAATCCAAAATCCAGTCATTATTAAGTCTTTCTCTGTCATCGACTACTAACAGAAGATCATCACTATCCTCAGCAAATATAGGTGTTGTGTTTTGGAGTAGAGACATTCAGAAGTATTTTAAGAATTCTCATAATTTTCTCTTTATCTTGTATTCTTCAAATATTTATTTAGTAGATTTTTTCCGTCTTCTCCATAGTTTTTTCTCGATTTAAATTTTCACGTAAAATCTTGTGTTACTATCTTTATCTTTGTGTGTTAATAAGAAACCCAGTTTGTTACGCAACTACGACAAGAGACATGCACTAATGTAGGATCCCAAAAAATTCAGCCAAGAAATTTTCTGTTGGAGTTGGCAAAGGCAAATGAAACCACTATCACAAATAACCTAGCTGAGAGTAAATCCAACTGAGTTAAAAACAAAATTATTTATAAAACTTAGGTTTAACACCTCATCCTTTTTAACGTGTAGGAAAAATGTATCTTTTGCCGGTGGTGTTTCAACTTTGAACCATTCCCCAATTTAATACCAATATATACATATATATAAATATATATGTATGTATAACTAGATCAAATAAAGCACCTCCTAACCATCATATATAGTCCTTTATTAAATCTTACATAATTGAGGTGGTTGTTCAGCTTGAGTCCTCATTAGGGGTGTAAGAGGTAGCACTTAAAAGTAAGTTAGTTTTTCTTTTAAGAGTGGCTCCCAAAACCTCATTCATATCAAGAGCACTTGGCTTAATCCCACCAGGCATTCCCCAGTTGAAATGGTATAGAAGTAGAGCAAGAGGTAACTCAATAGTAGCTATACCAAATGCAATGCCTGGGCACGATCTCCTACCGGCTCCAAATGGGATATAGTTAAGATTTGTGCCATTGTAATCAATAGATTTGTTGCTAAATCTCTCGGGATAAAAACTCTCCGCGTTAACCCAGTATTCAGGATCCCTCCCGATCGCCCATGCATTAACAATAAGCTTGGTCCTGACAGGTATAGTGTACCCTTCAATCACACATTGCTCCCTACATTCTTTAGGGAGTAACAAGGGAGCAGGTGGGTGCAAGCGTAGAGTTTCTTTAATCACTAGCTTTAGGTAACTTAACCCTTGCACGTCATCTTCATGTATTTTTGTCTTTCCCTGGAAGGCTTCTCTAACTTCAGCTTGTGCCTTGTGTAACACACTGGGGTATCTTACTAACTCGGACATTGCCCAATCAAGCGCTGTTGAAGCGATGTCGATTCCAAATTGTGAAAGCGTCCTCATGCGACCATCAGATCACATATATTTAAAAGTTGAGAATTTTAGTTACGAGTGAACTATAATTAAATTAACCTTTTTATCATCCTAATTTATTTATTTTTTCTCCAAGGATGAATTGAATACTTACACAAATAATTCCTTGTATATTGTTGGAGCTAATGGGAAACTGAAGGCCTCCTTTCTCTTGAACTCTCAAAAGAACATCAACTAGATCTTCCTCCCCCGCAACACGGCCATCACTATTCTTTGTCTTAGCCCTTTTCTCTTCATGCTCCTTAAGGATATTGTAAAAAATATCATCAAGCCGTTTCCTAACCTTCTCCAATTTAGACCTCAGTCCACTCAGAAAATGAAGAAACTTATAAGAAGGAAACAAATCGGCAATATCAAATCCTCCCCCTAAAGCAGCCATCAGCTCAATCAAATGAACCAACTCATCTTGATACTTGCTCCTCTCTCCAATGGCGGCTCGACAAGTTATTGCATTTGTCAATGAGGTGAACTTGTGAGTAAGATTGACAGGCGAATCCAACGACGTTTTAATGGATTCAACCAAATTCCACGCTTCATCCTCACGAATAGCGCGAAAAGAGTTAACTTTATTTGCAGTGAGGAGCTCAACTGTGCATATCTTACGCATTTGCCTCCAATAGTCGTCGTAGTCATTAAAAACCACGTCTTTACAGCCTTTCAATATAATCTTGCTCAGCTGAAGCTGCGCCCTGTCGGAAAACGCAAGATCGTGTGTTTTTAGTACCTCTTTAGCAACTTTAGAGGATGAGACAACAATTGCGGAGATTTCAGCAAGTTGTAGGTGCATTATAGGGCCATGTTTTTGGGACAATTCGGCTAGCACTCGGTGTTGAACTTCACCTGCCAATTCTAGTATGTTTCCTATAATAGGTAATTTTCGGGGTCCGGGAGGGAGATTTTTAGTTGTTTTGGATGATTTTTTGAATAGGAAAAAGAAGAGAATAGTGACGAAAAAGATGGAAAATAATGGAAATTGAAGTTCCATTATTATTAGGGTTAAGGTAAGATAAGAAAATTGGATGGTGTGGGAGTGTGTTTAAATATTATTTGGTGTTTATATAAGGATCAGTTCTAGTATGATATCAAATATTTGGTGGAGCTAGTCAAATTGATCATTCGATCATTAATATTTATTCAAACAAGGTTGCTTTGACCCGTTACACCCATGGCATTTAATTTCCAACAATTTAATTTGACTGATACCCTCTTTGAGAGCTAGAGTATTAATATGATATACGTATTCTTAATGTCCTCTTTCTAATATTTATAATTTAGATAAGTTGATAATTATTTAAACTATTTCTTGATCCCCACAAAAAAAAGTAGTGTTATTTTGAGAGGTAACTTTTATTTGAGGCTTCCTAGATATAAGTTTGATGATTTTGTGTTTGTTTTTTTTTCTTTTATTATTTTATTCCTATAACTTTAAATATATTATTATTTTATTATTTTTAATATAATTTTTTTTTTTTAACACGTGTAAATTAATAATAGTATTAACAAAATAGTAGGAGAGGGCGTGCACAATCGTCTATGTATGTAGTAGTAAGAAAATTATTGGATTTGTATAGAAAAAGTCGTATTAATATGTTTGAAAGAAAAGAAAGGCACATGCTTTTGTTTCTTCCGTACAATCTTTTAATCACAACTCTTTCTCTCGAAAAAGTGGCAGCCTCTTCTCTCCTTTTTTTTCTTTTTTTTTTAATTCGACCAACAAAAGTAGGGTACACTGTACATAGTTTAGGTTTTATTTGTTAATTATCTTTATAATTCTCTTAATTATAATAGGATTAATACTACCTATATATAAATTAATTAAACCCAATTAATTTTAAGATTAAATTTTACCAAATTAAGTTATTCATCATTTATTAATACGTATTAGCCCACATAAATTAAATGATTAATTTGATCTAAATAAATGACAACGTCCAATTAATATATATATATATATATATATATATAAATATTTTATAATTTTATTATTTATTTATTATTATTAATTTTGGGTATTACAATAATCTTTTTAGAGAAATGTGTAATAAGTGGGTTTTTTTTTGTTTTGCTACAAACACATCACTATACTCAAAAAATAGTTTTTTTTGCTAATGATTATTATACTCAACATTACAAAATGATCATTCAAAAAAAAATGAACGAAAGTGCTGACTAGGGTTAACAGGAATTAATTATGTGACAGGTGACGTGGATCGGGTTAATTGATGTTTTAATCATTGTACTAGGAGTCGATTTTCATTTTGATTACTGAAACTTTTTTTTTGTTATATTTTCGTTATCAAAAAACCAAAAATATTACAAATTAATAATTTTTTATATATTTTTTAATTATGACTTTTTTTTCTCTCCCAACTTTCCTATTTTTTTCCTCCATCAGTCTCAATGAATTTACTGCAATTTTCTTTCTCACTTTGCTTGGAGACTAGTTAATGATAAAGTTTGGCTATTTTTTTCTCATGCTCATTAAAAAGTATAAAATTAAAAGTCAATGACGGCTTACATTAAAAATATATATTTAATATCACTGAAAATGAGGGAATTGTAAAAAAAGTTGGACCACGAAAATTAAAATTACAATGATTTTAATTTTGTTGACTTCAATTTCTTGACTTTTTTTAAAGATATTCTTCATTTTACATGTTTGAAAATTATATTGGTTTGTCGTAACCGGACAAGGTTTTTATATTATTATTATTATTGAAAAATTACATCACCACTGTTTGTTTGCCCATTATTATATTCCATGTAAGCAAACCTCTTTTGACTCTATGTTTTAAATGGGCAGTCATGTTTTACTTTTGATTATATATATATAAAAAAAATATTAAGCAATATATTTTAATAGTAATTCACTTATTGCTCCAAAATATGAAATTAAGTTTGGTTTTTATATTAAAATTAAAATGAAATCATTTCAAAATTGATGTGATTAATTTTACTTTTAAAATAATAAAAATTTATAATTAAATAATATTTTTTTAAATAATTTGCAATTTCCATAATTGTCTTTATAAAATTAAATGAATTCATATTATTTTGAATTTCAAAATATATTTAATTAACTTTTAAAAAAAAATATAGGAAATTAACTTTAAAAATTTAACCAATGTAAAAAAAGTTTATTTACAATGATTCCTGTCCTCGATATATTATAAAAGTCAATGGTGAATTATAAAGAAAAAAAATATATATATAATTATTATATATTTATATATATATCAATATCTTTGAAAATAAAAATATTATAAAAAAATTGGACCACAATTAAAAATAACTTAATGAATCTATAGTTTGACTTATATTATATTATTATTATTTGTAATCAAATTATGGTCACCCGGACAAAGTTTGTTATATTACTATTGAAAAACTACGTCATTACTATTTTTGTATTTTCCATTACTATTCACATTTTTTGACTAAAGAGTATATTCTATGGTCGTATTTATTTAAAAAAATAATAATCTCGAAATTATAATTAATTTATGAGATTATAATTTTAAAATAAAATAAAAATTATACTATTATTAATAATAATATATTTTAAATTTATTTATACATCAAAAATAATGAATAATTAATTATAAACTTTTAAATACTGCTAAAATAAGTCAGTGAATTCACAGTACTTCACCATATTCTTTCTATGTGAAATATTAGAGAATAAAATTATCATAAATTAGCACATAAATTAATAAATAAGTAGTGCAAAAAATTATAAGAAAGATTAACTATTTTATTTGATGTGAAATTTCAAACTCAAAATTTACATGAATTTATGAATTTATATCAATACAAATATGAATAACATAAACTACTTAAAACAAACTACTAGTTATAAGAATTATGTCAATTTTAAGTTTGAAAATATTTTAAATTGATTTTTAAAATGTCAATATTAATGCACATGAATAGTAACTCATTTACTGTTCACAACTTCACATAAAGGACTCGAATGGAACTAGCAAAAACCAAATTAAAATTTCTAATATTTCACTTATTAATTTAAGAATATAGCAAGCTGGATAGAAGCCTATAAAGATGGTTATTATTTTGATTAATATAATTGTTAAAATAAATTAAATAACAATTTAAAGATTAGAGTTTTATAAATTAACTAAGATTAAAGTCAAATGTGATATTACTCATTAAATATATAGTTAAATTAACTAACTGTATATTAACTAAGATTAAATTAAATTATAATTTAAAGTTTAGAGTTGAATTAACTAGCAGTAAAATTAACTAAGATTAAATTAAATAACAATTAAAAGTTTAGAGTTGAATCACGAGTGATATTTTTTCTCTGTTTTTTATATGTGTGTGCACAACTTTTTGTGTATACTTGATATCCCTAACATTACTTTTTTTAATTTTAAATTACAAAATTAATAATCTTAAAAAAAAAAAGGTTAAGAATAATTTTGTCTATAAATTTTTATTCTCAAATGGTAGGATTATAATCCATGTAATAATAGTCTGAAGTCTAAATTTGAAAACAAACAAGACACTTGAGATTAATAGTCTTATCCTAAGTGTAATCCTGCAAACAAACATAGCCTATGTTTTAAATGGTCAATCATGTTTTACATTTTTGATTATATTTAATACTCTTTCCGTCCCATAGTTATAGGCTGATTTCTTTTGGCACATAGTTTAAAAAAATCAGTTTAAGTGGCAATTTTTAACATAATTTTTCACATATACCCCTTAATATGGAATTAATGAATAAATTAATTACTCCTTACTTATCACACTGAAATTCTCAACTTCATTGATTGACGTGTATTGACCATTAAAATCCATAATCATAGAACTTTAATCAAAGAGAATACAACAACATTAAATATGGTGATAAAAATAATGACATTGAATGTTGTTTCTTCAAAAAATGAGTAATGGTTGAATATTTATTATAAGGGCATAAAAGTAAAATAATGAACCAACTAAATTTTATAAATAGTAAATAGCCTATATATTGGGACATCTCAAAATAGAAAATCAGCTTATAACTATGGGAGGGAGGGAGTATATATATATATATTTTAATAGTAATTGATCATATTTTAATAGTAATTGATCCCTTATTGCTCCAAAATATAAAATTGAGTTTGTCTTTTTTATTAAATTTAAATTGAAATCATTTTTAAATTGATGTGGCTAATTTAACTTTTAAAATAATAAAAATTATAATTAAATAATATTTTTGAAATAATTTACAATTTTCATAATTGTCTTTACAAAATTAAATGAACTAGTTGGTAGCCCGTGCAATGCACGGGCTAGTTTAAACAATGGATTGTATCTTTATCTAAAATCAAGACATTATAATGATGGCTAAATATACAAATTGTCTGCACTATAACTCACACACATACAAACACACACAGGGTCATTCAACATGTAAACACATATATCAATTTTAATCGAAGTTATATATCGGGTACCCATCTTTAGTGAAATATTGCCAAATTAGTAAATCAGTAAATCAATAAATCAAAGTAGGATTAAAGGGAGATTCTACGAATTTAATAACTTGTATTCATTCAAATTAAACAATATATGATCATCCAACATGTATACATATATACACATGTGACGCCCCAAAATAGGTATACATCACCCATTCTGAGTTGTCAATACATGGTACAGAAACAATTACAGCTTTATTATTACAACAGTAAAACTGTGAGTTTGAATACAAATTTTATCTTCTAGACAATATCTATACTCAAATAAATCCTCATCACATTTATTGATACATTATTTTACAAAAATGGTGAGGACTACTAAACAACTCTCTCTAGAACTTTTATTCCATACCCCGACTCCTACTCGCGATATTCTCGCTTCCTGAGAAGAAAAATGGAATAAAAAGGAAAAGGGTGAGCTCAACTAGCCCAGTAAAGAATATTATGACTAAGATAATATGCAACAAATTATCGTTAGTCTTCAACAGGGAAAAATCTAATAGAATACAATAGACAACAAGTTTTAAATCAATATTCGCAATGAAATAATAATTCATTAGAAGAGTTAAGTAGAGAATGCAAACTACTATCTTCTATGTATGAATTTAAAAGTTCATCGCCTATCTTTTATCCCTCGTAACCTCAATCAATATATATACGGAATCAAATATTCATCTTTTGCACTACAGGCCAAAGATATTCATCGATTTGTCATGTTCATCTAAACACTGCTCATCTCTTTGCACTACGGGCGAAAGATATTCATCGAAAATCATTCATCTTTACTTGTACTGTGCCAAAGATATTCAATAATATCATCATTTAAGACGAGGAAGATGAAAAATATTTTTAAAGAAACAAATCCAGTGAAACAAAATGACAAGGATTAAGGATTAAGGATTCGTACTTTATTTTATCCATATCTAAAAATACCTCAAAAATAATCATAGTGGTGTAAAATTCAAGAATGATTAAAACATGGATACAATCAAAGCTAGTAACCATAATAGATATTTTGGACAAAAAGGAAAAATTTTATTTTTCGGTGAATAGTCTTGATTCATTCATGAATAATCTGAAGTATCACGTGAATAAGATCTAAGTATCGTGAATAAGAACTCCCCACACAAAAAGTTTCAAATTTGATAAAAGTTCAACCAATATTTTGGCATAATGATATTGAAGAAAATAATACCATTCATGAAAGAAATTGTAAGACCCCAAATAATTAATAAAGAAAATTTAATTTCCTCTAATTATTATTTTGAAATAGTAAGGGTTGATGTGATTAATGTGGATAGTTATAGGTAAAATCATGAAATATTTCAAAAGCAAGTGGTTATAAAATATTCATTGTTGTTTCGGGAATATTCGTTTGGTCGTGGAATATTAAATGCATGTAGGGGAATATTCGTATGCGGCGTAGCGCGACCATGTGTGGGCCCCATAACTGGAAAAAGCGATTGGATGAAGAAAGCGACAAATATAAGTTGTTTAAAAATAACGGCGTAGTTATTCTGAATTATCTCTTGTTAAAATACTCTTGGTTAAAACACAAGAAGATTACGCGATTGCACCAATTATTGACTCTTACGTAAGAAGGCGATACTCAATAATAGTTACGATAATTACTTCGCTTCGGTATTTTATTGGTTCAATAATTGTTGTGTTGATATTTTATATTCTTTGTTGTTTGATAATTGTCATTATACGATATTTTTCATTATCGAAGCAATAATTCATATTATCCTAATAATATTATTAGATAACATTATTGGCAATGTCTAGAAAGTTACTCATCTCAAGGAGAGGTTTGGTCACCTAATTGCAGCAAGCCAGTAGAGGGAGAAATTCTTATTGAAAAGTCCCTCTTTCTTTGGGAACCGCTGGGTTGTCGATATTGTGATTCTGTAATATTATTTGTGAATAATTAATTATTGATTCATATGATGAGAAAAATATTGATTTTATGTGGATATAGATGGAGAAAATTTTTGCGACAATTGTTGAAAATTGAAATTTTATCTTTTTCGATAAAATAATTCATTTAAATATATATATTATTATATTTTGATAATATAATAATGGTGATATTTTTACAACGAATGTGGGATATATGAGTATCTGAGGAGGAAGAGTATTTTTTGTTGCAATAAATGTTTAAAACATGTTAAACATGTCGGTGGACCCCATTTATTGACTGAAATTTGATTATAGCTTCTAAAATCACCCGTTTGTGGATTTAGGTCAATTTCTGTTGGGAATTTGGAAAAACTTTCTTCTACAAAGTTGTAGAGAATTGAATTTTCTATAAAAAAATCGCGAGATTCGAATTTTCTGATAAAAGGGCTATTTATTATGAATTATTGAAGTTCCGGAGTTCCGAAATAATTGATTTTTGGAAGTTTTAAATATTTTTATTAACAAAAACGTTTTTTACATTTATAAGCCTCATGAATCACATGTTAAGTTGCTGAAATCAGAAGTCTGAGTGGGCGTATGAAAATTTTAATATAAATTAATATTTTATTAAATTTTACTGCTTTTGGTTCTTCTAAGCATTTTCCTATAAATAGGGTCTTGGGTTAGAATTGAAAATCACACCAAAAGCGAAGTTTTCTCTCTATATTATCGAGCGTATTCTTGTGAGTATTTTGAGTATACTTTGAGTATTGCTATACGCTGGTGAAAGTTCAAGTTATAGCTTTATATCCATATTCCGCTTAAATCTTGTGTTTTCCGAGGTAAGGGATATTATTTTTTCGTAATGATATTATTTCTTCAATATCATTATCTTTGAAATATTGATCTCAAGTTTTATCAAATTTAGAACTTTTTGTGTCTGAGATTACTATTCATGTATACTGACCTTATTCACGATATCTGATCTTATTCACGAATACGACACTATTCATCGAAAAATAAAAATTTTCCTTTTCGTCCAAAATATATATTCGGATACTAGCTTTGATTGTATCCATGTTTTGATCATTCTTGAATTTTTCACCACTATGATTATTTTGAGGTATTTTTTTGGACGTGGATAAAACAAAAGTCTGAATCCTTAATCCTTAATCCTTGTCATTTTGTTTCACCGGATTCGCTTTCTTTAAAAATATTTTCATCATCCTCGGTCTTAAATGATGATATTATTGAATATCTTTGGCACGTAGTGCAAAGATGAATGATTTATGATGAATATCTTTGGCACAGAGTGCAAAGATGAATGATTTCGATGAATATCTTTGGTAGTAGTGCAAAGATGAGCAGTGTTTAGATGAACATGACCAATCTGGTGAATGTCCTTGGCCTCAGAGTGCAAGGATGAATATTTGATCCCGGATATATATTGATTGATGTTACAGGATAAAAATAGGCGATAAACTTTAAAATTCATACATAGAAGATAGTAGTTTGCATTCTCTACTTAACTCTTCTAATGAATTATTATTTCATTAGCGATATTGATTTAAAATTTGTTGTTTATTGTATTCTATTATATTTTTCCCTCGTTGAAGACTAGCGATAATTTTGTTGTATATTATCTTAGTCATAATATTCTTTCTTTGGGCTAAAGTCAGCTCACCCTTTCCCTTTTTTGTTCCATTTTCTTCTCGGAGGCGAGAATATAACGAGTATGGTCGGGGGTATAGAATGAAGGTTCTAGGGAGAGTTGTTTAGTAGTCCTCACCATTGTTGTAAAATAATGTATCAATAATTATGATGAGGATTTATTTATATGTGGATATTGTCTGAGATGGCAATATCCGTATTTAAACTCACAGTTTCTTTGTTGTAATAATAAAGTTGTAGTTGTTTCACATGCTGTATTGACAACTCGTAATGGGTGATGTATACCTATTTTGGGGTGTCACAAAAATAACATCCCTTACCTCAAAATAACAAGTACTTACATTGAATTTGAATTATATTGCTTCTGAAACTTCATATAGTATAGCAACACTCAAAGTATACTCACAAGAATACGCTCGATAATATAGAGAGAGAAGAGAAAAACTTGTTTCGTGTGATTTTTAATTCTAACTTAGCCTCTATTTATAGGAGAAAATGCTAGAAACGCTAAAGGAGACTAAAATAATAAATTAATATTATTTATTTTAAAAATTCATACGCATGCTTTAGACCATGACCACACCACCTTGGAAAAAATTCCAAATACATTTCATGTGTTTGAAAAAAACAAAAGTGAGTCCCACCCATAATTTAATAAAAATTATTTTATTTTTCGAAACTTCAACAATTCATAGAAAATAGACCGTTTATTAGAAAAATACGAATTTTATGTCCATTCTGCCTGAAATCAAATTCTCTACAACTTTGTAGTTTTGAGTTTTCCAAATTCCCAACGAAAATATCTCAAATCCACAAACGGATGATTTTAATCTTGCTTGATCCAACAAAATAATGATAAAACACCTCAAAGATTAATTCTTTCAATTATATCCACATAAAATAAATAAATCCATCATTTATATCAAATAAATATTTCATTATCATATAAATCAATAATTAATTATTCATAAATAATATTCTGAGAATCACAATTACGATAACCACCGGTAGTTCGGAAAGAGATGGCTTTTCCAATAAGGATTTTTCCTTCTTTGGCGCAATTTAGGTGACCAAACCTCTCCTTGATGTAAACTTCTAGACATTGCCAATAATGTTATCGATAATATTATTCAAATAATATGAATTATTGATCCGATAATGGAAAATCTTGCATTGATGACAACAATAATAATATAAATATCAACGCAAAGAATTATTGAATCAATAAAATAATGAATAAAAATTCTTTGTAACAATTATTGAGTAGTGCCTTCTTACGTCACGAATCAATAATTCAACAATATCTGCAATATCTTGATCTGGTCTTCTTTATAAACAACGCGTATTATCAGATTTTAACCACCGGGTAACCCAACAATTGTTAATTCGGTAACAATTTACGCTGTTATTTATAAAACTCAATCTTTGTCGTTTTCTTTCATCCAACCATTTTTCGTTATAGGGCCCACAATGGTTTTCTTGGTCGCATCTAATATTCCCATAAATGAAGAATATTCCACGACCAGCGAATATTTCAGACAAAAAATGAATATTCCACGACCAAACGAATATTCCCCGATAAAAATGAATATTTTAATAACCACTTGTTTATTTTGCAAAAAATACACATTTCACCCATAACCGAAGCATTATATCAAATTACCACCTTTTTAATCAAGAATAATAATTAGAGAAAATTTGATTTAATTTATAAAAAGTTGGGGTCTTACAACACATATATTGCAGTTTTGAGAACAACCAAACACTTTTTGAAGAAAACCATATCTGGTCATCAATTAAGCTGAATGGAGAGCGAGAGGATGGGCAATGTATCCCTTTTTAGCGCATGGCCTACGGGTGAACATATAGTAAAGATATTTAGTATAAGATTAATAAAAATTAAAATTGACAATATCAGGGGGGGAAAATAGTACATTCAGTCCTCTGCTCTATCTTGGGTATTAAGAATGATAAAGGAACTAAAATCAACAGTAAACTCAGAGCCAACCTTATATAAGGACATGGAAAAGATTTAGATATCTGGGAAGTAGACGTGTGCACGAATAGTTAATCCACTGAAATAGAATCAAAAGGAAGGGTGCCAAGTGATTGTATTCCAATTTCATTTGAAGTCGAAACCTCCATCCTCTAGAAATGACAATGACCACTGCGTACCCAACAATTCAAAGAAAACAATTAATCAGACCAATTACTGTAGTATTTACCCACATTTTAAAGCAATCACACCTTTAAACAAAAGATTAGATTTCATAACCTTATTAAACATATCGACATTTAATGAACAATTAGAACAAACTCTATTAGCCCCTTAACTCTTGAGCTCTTACTGAGTTTCACCAATTGAAATTTAGTTTTGATTTCATGCTAAACTCTCAAGCTATGTTAAAATCAACCATTAGTTTTTTGGCTTTTTATTAAAAAAAAAGGAAGAGGGTGCGGGGGAACTTATGCTCCTATTTCCCTACCAGCAAGGTAGCTAAAAAAAAGTACACATACTTAACTTAAATCTAAATTTTTATCTCACACACACTGGTATTCTTGTTGTAAGAACCTCTAAAATTGAATTAAATTGGTGTCTATATATATATATATATATATATATATATATATATGCGTTAAGCTTCAAGCTATTAACCTCTAAAATTGAAAAATCATCATCAATTCAAAACTAAACCGGATCCAATTATCATAAACTTAATTAGTATAATTCAAGTAGGCAAACAATAGAAAAAATAGGTTCATTAACCACTGTAAATAGACTAATGAAGAAATTTGGGGTAGTGAAGTAAAACGAATGGAGAAATTAAAAATAAATAATAATGTTCTTACCTTTTTGTAGCATTTCAACAAACAGATCGTGTGTGTCTTCCCACACCAGCTTCAAGTATCCAAAAACCATAAAAATTATGAATTCACATTCATCATCTAATATGATGAATGCGAATCCAGATCCATCTTCTTATTTATATTCGTTATAGGAGAACTTGTTAATTTGTCTATATTAATTTTGATTAACTTTTTATTAGTTTATATGATGGGGTGAGAATGGATGGATAGGAGAATAAACTTATATAATTAGATTGTGTCTTGGATTCAAAATTTTCATGCACCTAAAACACATATGTATATATAAACCATAATAAAAGTTTAAATCACTCATGTGAAAATTTACATCGCGCATATAGAAGAGAATAACATATATAGTGCTTGAGCATGATTTCAATGGGGTTAAATCTGCAAATCGACCATCGAACTTTTTCGATATTTGGGTATTGAGCCCTTTCTTGGGTCAACGAAAGCTGAGCCCACTACATTCAAAAATTTGGACTTTGAACCCCAGGCCACATATGTGTTGACTACTTGACGTGGCACACGCACGTGGCCCTACGTAACCGCACGGTGACGCGATATTTTATATTTTAATTTGACACGTGGCAGATGTGATAAGGCTTCTTTAGAATTTTTTCCAAAAATTTGTCTCTCCCAAGGTTTGAACTAACAACCTAAGTGTGAAACTTTAAGTATCTAACCACTAGATCATCACATGTTAGCTATTAATATGTTGCAAGGACTAATCTTTATATCACAACATTTTATTTTCCCCCAAAAAAATTAAAATACTACACGGTTGCTACAATTATAAAATAATAATAATTATAATAATAGTAATAATAATAGTAATAATAGTAATATTAATCGTAATAATACTACTACGGTTACTACAATTTCAAGTCTACTTGTGAAACTCCGTAAAAATAATAGTACTAATAAAAATAATAATAATAATAATAATAACAATAATAATAATAGTACTAATAATAATAATAATAATAATAATAACAATAATAATAATAATAATAGTACTAATAAAAAAAATAATAAATATAAAAATAATAATTATAATAATAATAGTACTAATAAAAATAATAGTACTAATAATCGAACACCCAATTGGGAGGTGAGGAAATGTTGGAATATTATATTATTGAATGGTAAAGGTGGAAGGAATTTTGTGGTGGCGGGCGGTGTGTCGTTTCAGACTTTTGAGAGTCTAAAAATTTCAAGCCACGGAATACTACTAGTAACTAGTAACTACTACTACTAATAATAAAAATAATGGGTTTTGTTAATTAGTATGTAAAATTAATATCAATTTATTCAACGGACTTTGATAAAGAGGGTGGACAAAAGGACTTGAACTAACAAAATGGACTTCAACAGCCACGGAATATTATAATGGGTTTTGTTAATTATTATTATTATTATTATTATTATTATTATTATTATTGTTATTGTTATTGTTATTTTTATTTTTATTGTTATTTTATTATTATTATTATTATTATTATTATTATTATTATTATTATTATTATTATTATTATTATTATTATTATTATTATTGTTATTATTATTATTATTATTATTATTATTATTATTATTAGTACTATTATTATTATTATTATTATTATTATTATTATTATTATTATTATTTTTTATTAGTACTATTATTTTTATTAGTACTATTATTATTATTATTATTATTATTATTATTATTATTATTATTATTATTATTAGTATTATTATAATTATTATAATTATAATAATAGTATTATAATTATTACTATTACGATTAATATTACTATTATTATAACATATTATAATTATTATTATTACAATTAATATTACTATTATTATTATTACTATTACTATTACTATTATTATAATTATTATTATATTAAAATTGTAGTAACCATGTAGTATTTTAATTTTTTTGGGGGAAAATGAAATGTTGTGATATAAAGATTAGTCCTTGCAAAATATTAATAGCTAACATGTGGTGGTCTAATGGTTAGATACTTCAAGTTTCACACTTGAGGTTGTGAGTTCAAATCTTAGGAGAGACAAATTTTTGAAAAAATTATAAAGAGGCCCTATCACATCTCTTACATGTCAAATTAAAATATAAAATGCCACTTCAACGGTACACACGTCGTGGTCAGCCTTACGTGTGGCGCCGGGGGTTCAAACTCCAAATTTTGAATAGAAATGGGGAATTAGGTTTGTTGGCCGAAGAAGAAAGTAAATCAATACCCAAATATCGAGAAAGTTCAAGGTCGACTTTGCATTTAACCCGATTTCAATGTATAAAGCTTATACATAGAGTTGTCTCCAAGAGATGGAGTTAAGAGTAAAACTTTCTTATATATACAAATTCATACTATTACCATTCCGCACGTACGTCTTTTTGCCAAATAACATACAAAACTAAACAAACGTCTTTGGTTTTATGAGATTGAAGTTTGAAAGTGCAAAATCACACATTCCTCTTATTTGAAGCATATTTAGGTATATGGTTGTTATTATACTCACCTCCTCAAGCATTTGTTGTAGTGATTTCAAGCATTCCGATGTAAATTATAGTAAATTATATGCTTCAAGTTATGATGGAGGAAGAAACTTTGAGAAAATGAAAGTTTTGCCATTTGGGTCCATAGTGAATTGGAAGAAACATAGGAAAAAACTTGTGGTAACTATGGATTTGTAATGAAATGTTCAAACGATTACAGATTGAAAAGCGGAATGACTAAAAAGAAAATGTCATCCGAGGAAGTAATTATTGTTCTTAAGTCAATTTCTTCGATTTAAATCAAGCTTTTTCCTTTTTAATCACATCATTAAGCTTCCTAGCGTTGTTCACACTACTGAGACACAGTAATTACATGCTTGAGATCTTGAGGTCCATGGGAGAATTGATGGCATGGTTGTTGTGTTTGATTTGATGCAAAAGCAAATCATATGTAGGAGTATGAATATTTACTTGATAATATTCAAAGTTCTTGATGTAAGGGGAGGGATACGCCGATCTCCATTTGCCCTGAAACAGATGAGAAAGGTAGGGTTTATTCTGAATGGGTATTCGTATAATGGGTTAATTCATTTGCTTCTCCAATCGAGGTTTTGTAGAAAGACTTTAGAGAACAACTAATGTGTATAAACTAAAGGAATTAAGAAATATTGTTGGATGTTGTCTACATCAACAAACCCAATTAAAATAAAATGATTTCCAATTTTAATTAGCAAGCCTTTTTTCATATTAATGTGCAGCATACTTAACATCAGCTCATTTTAGTATTTCAGTTTCACTTTGAAAAATATGTCATTTGCTTACTTGGATCATCTACATATTCTATGCTCATACATATATATACATACTCTGAATTGTATAACATCTTTTTCCAATTCCCAAGGGAAAAATCACTCGTATATAATGTGACGCCCCCAAAATAGGTCCAATCTAACCAACCTATTCTGAGCCGCCAAAAATATGGTACAGAAAACAACTACAACTTTATTACAACAATTGTCGTGCAAAATACAACAACACATATGTTGTAAGTTTTGATACTAATATATACCAACTGTGACTCTGGACACCAACTTGGATAGCACGTCACAATGGCACCTTACATAAAGGTACAATCGATAATCCTGCTTTTAGAAATTAAAATCTTTGGGAAGTGCTCAAGAAACCTTCGTACATGGGAGGCCATGCGTCTAGGTTATTATAGATATCATATGCCCACAAAATTATCCTTGGTTGATTGATAGACCCCAAAGAAAAGCGAAGATTACTATCATATTCTTCCCAATGGTGTGTCTTCTCTTGACATATCATTATCTCCACCGTCTCTAATTGAGAATTATACTTCAACCAAACTCCAAGATTATATAGATAGTGCTCGTATATATACTCAACAAGTGGATAAGCACATCTCTGTCTTATGATGACTCGAGGTTGTATGTCATTAGACATCTTGTATGATAGTGACAAAACACCATTCCACAGTTGGATTCACCTCACCTATTTAGGGAGAACCTCAACAGCTATAGACCACCGTTCTATTCCCCTGTTATTCCCGCTCAACCCAACTACACTCTTATTACCTGAAAGGAATTGTGAAGCAAAAGGGTGAGCACAACTAGCTCAGTAAAGAATATTATGACTAAAGATAAATAAATTATCAATAGTCTTCATTAGTAATAAATCAGAGATTTAGAACATATGGTAGATGATAAAACTTTTCAACCATAGTTGCAGCGGAACGAGCAATCCATTAGAAGAGTCAAATAGACTATAAAGTCTATTATCTTCTCCATGTTAAAAGTCCACCAACAATGTTTTTTTCCTGTAACATCAATCAACAATTCCTGTCCACAATCACATATATAACTCATAATCGTAATTGTTGTTCAAAATTCTTTTTCTCATCCAGGACAAAGATAATTTTCATCACCTGAAACATCAAAGATCATGGTTATACCAAATCACAGTTCATGTTCATAATCATACTAATAAATTCATCTTTGCACTACGGGCCAAAGATATTCATCAACAGACCATCTTTGCACTACATGCCAAAGATATTCATCAGAAATCATTCATCTTTGCACTATGGGCCAAAGATATTCATCAATAAGTCATCTTTGCCAAAGATATTCATATCTCAAAGAAATATATAATCATTTCAGATTTATATAAACAATAATTATAACCATGTTGATCAATTCACCTTTGCACTTAAGCTAAAGATATTCAATTATAAATTCAATGGTCATGATCATACCAGTCACAATTCAACTTTTCACTACTAGCCAAAGAGAATCGTAGTCATGATCATACCAATAATCTACTCATCTTTACACTCCAGTGAAAGAGAATTTCAACATCAGGGTTATAAAAATGTTATATATGATAATAAAATCAATATATAGTTTTAATCTCCAGAGTAATATTCATAAATCAACTATAATTTGGTTAGAAAAAGAAACCAATTTTGTAGTGAATAGTACCCATGAATAGTAACTCATGAATAGTAACTCATCATGAATAGTAACTTATAAATAGTAAATTATGAATAGTAACTCATGAATAGTAACTCGTAAATAGTAACTCATGAATAGTAACCCCGACATGAAAAGTTCCAAATTTGATAAAAATTTCCAACCAATATTTCGGCATAATGATATTGAAGAAATAATATCATTTTCGAATAAAATAACATCCCTTACTATCCCTTACTATCCCTTACCTCAAAAAGCGATCTTGACCTTTGGAATAACAATGAATCGAACTTGCACCAGATATAGCAACACTCGAGATATCAAAATACTCACAAGAATACACTCGATAATATAGAGAGAAATAGAGAGAAAACTTGAGGTTTACGGTGTGATTTTCAATTCTAACCTAAGCACCTTATTTATAGAAAAATGTTTAGAACACAAAGCGAAAAATTTAATATAATATTAATATATATATATATATATATATATATATATATATATATATATATATATATTAAATTCCTACGCACCACTTCTTTGGTCAACAAATCAGTCACACATGTTCTAAAAACAACAAAAACGTTTTTCTTAAAGAAAATAATTAAAACTTCCAAAAATCAATTTTTCCGGAATTTCAAAACTTCAATAATTCATAATAAATAGCCCTTTAATCAGAAAATTCAAATCTCGCTGTTTTTTATAGGAAATTCAATTCTCTACAACTTTACAGAAGAAAGTTTTTCCAAATTCCAAACAGAAATTGACCGAACTCCACATACGGACAATTTTACAGGCTATAATCAAATTTCAGTTAAGAAATGGGCCCACAGACATGTTTAACATGTTTTAAACAACTTTTGCAACAAAAATACTCCTCCTCCTCATATACTCATATATCCCACATTCATTGTAAAAATGTCATCATTATTATATAATAATAATATAATAAAATAATATTTTTATCAAAAAAGATAAAATATCAATTTTCAACAATTGTCACTTTAAAAATTTTCTCCATCTATATCCACATAAAATGAATATTTTCCTTATCATATAAATCAATAATTAATTATTCACAAATAATATTACAGAATCACAATAATGACAACCAGGCAGTTCCTAGGAAAGAGGGGGCTTTCCAATAAGGATTTCTCCTTACTGGCGCGCAATTAGGTGACCAAACCTCTCCTTAGACTGAACTTTCTAGACATTGCCAATAATGTTATCTAATAATATTATTCAGATAATATGAATTATTGCTTCGATAATGGAAAATACTGTGTAGTGACCATTATTAAAACAACGATAATATAAAATATCAATGCGTGAATTATTGAATCAATAAAATAAAATCTTTGAGCGATAATTTACTGTAACAATTATTAAGTAGTGCCTTCTTCACGTAAGAATCAATAATTGGTGCAATATCGTATGCCTTCTTCATGCAACACTCGCGTATTATTTTACTTTAACCACCGGGTATTCCAATGCAGTGTTAATTGAGTAACAACTACATCGTTATTTATAAAAACTCATACTTGTCGTTTTCTTCATCCAATGAGCTTATTACATTATGGGATCCACACAAAGTCGCTTGCCGCATTTAATATTCCCGACAAAGCGAATATTCCACGACCAAACGAATATTCCCCGACAACAATGGATATTTTATAACCACTAACTTATTTTGAAAAATTTACATATATCACCCTTAACTTTAAACTTTTATCACTTTAACTACTTACTAAATAAAAAAAATTGAATACTTTTATTTCATAAAATTCGGGGTCTTACATATAATATCAGTTCAGAGGATAATTAACAGGTAATTAATATATTCGTCCTGAAAAAATTTTAAGGAGCTAACTTACTTGATTTGTAATGTGGGTTCACAGTGACCAAAGGAGGTTAGAAGCCATCACCCTGAGGAATATGAGATTGTCGGCCATACCCCCATATCTTCTGCATTTGGATTCCATTGGAGTGAGCTTACATGGTGTCCTTGACCACTACAAATAGATTTATGAGGAAATTTAGGATAGTGAAGTAAAAAGAAGAACGGAGAAATTTTAAAAAAAAATACTATTCTTATCTTTTTGTAGCATTTCAACAAACATGTAACGTGTTTTCCCACACCAGCTTCAAGTATCCAAAAAAATAAAATGAATTCACATTCACCATCTAATTTGATGAACCCAAAAAAAACTCAATTATAATATCATTAACCTGTAGAAAGACTAATAAACAAAAAATGTTTAAGAGTTACTACCTTTAGATGTTTCGTCCTCTGCCCTGTACAAAAAAAAACCTAATGACTTCAGTGGAAAAGACCTCAAAGTTGAATTAACCAAAACTCTAAACGATTTTTTTACCTACATACCTTCTTTTTCACCTCTTCCTCTTCTCATTGCTTCTGGAATGATATTTTTTTTAATGTTTTGCCGAAAGCATTACAAATCAACCTATGATAGTCTAATATATAAATAATTTAATCATTCTAATCATTAAGAATTTAAGTGGGAATTAAGAAAGATGAAACTAAAGTAAACACAAAAATAATTAAATATGCTATGAATGGAAAGAAAAAGGGTATATAATTTGTCAAACATGAAAGAAAGTAACTTCACTGTGAAGTTTCGAATTCGAACAGTATATATGAAATGATGCATAAAAGTTAAGGTGGAGAAAACTACAAAACAATTAATTAGGTACAACATGTAATGTATGTAATTTAATTAAAATGTTGTGCTTTTTCTATTCTTCTTCTTTTGTTTTTTTAATTCCAAACTCTTGAAAACAGAGCATAATATTCATGCCACAAACACATAACCTTCTTGTTCCACTTCTTGAAAAGTTGTCATTAATAAATTCAAGCAAGCACAATATCAAAGTCCAGAAGTTTGATCCAAAAATAATAATTTCAAATAAAAAAATAAAAATAGAATCAGTTTTTAACCAAGGATTCTAAAGAAAATAAAATGTATTAGAATAATGATCGATAATTGTTTAAAGAGGAGAATTTTTTAAAAAAGGAACTAAAATTGTGGAGTGTGATGACAACATATATCTTGTTTTTTGTCATTTCACCAAACATGTAATGTGCACTATTCTAAATGACCAATTCAAGATCAAATTGGACTAACAAAAAAATAGAATTTGGAGAGGTAAAAGATTACTGCCATGGAATGTATGCAAAGAAATTACAGGTAATAATCATCATACAACACAAATTGCAATGAATAAAGAGAAACACATAAATAAAATTAATCAAGCGCCTTGTCACATAAACAAAAAAAAATTATGTCCATATAGAGGTATATAAATACATGAAAAATGAGAGAATCTAATTTATTTGTAAAACTCATAAGAGGGGGAGGGAATTACCAAAGTTCTTGATAGAATTGTGGTCTGAATGTAAAAACTTCCTCTATACTCGAATGACATTTTTAAACTAATAAGCACAAATAATCTTGCAACCTGATTTAATTTTCTCCAAGGCTTCAGTCATAGCCTTTTTGTTCCGCTTCTTGAAAAGCTGTCATCCGACGATCTTCCACTTCGACGATCCTCGTGAAGAATACCGAAGTAGGAGGGGCGGCAAAGACAGGATGAATACAAAAGAACTTTAGAATAAATCAGGGATAGAGGAGAGATTTGAGATGTGTGTGTGTGTGTGTGGGTGGGGGTGTGGGTGGGGGTGTGGGTGGGGGGAGAGATACGGAACAAACCTGTAGATTGATTGGAGACGATCTAAGGTGATTTACAGGGGAAAAGGAGGAGATCAAATCGATGGGATTTATTGAGGGGGGGAGGAAGAGGAAGAGGAAGAGGAAGAGGAAGAGGGGAAATAAAGAGTTTTGACAACTAAAAGACGGTTCAAGGAGTTATAGTTTTTCAATTGATCGAGTTAAGAGTCGACTCTAAATTGGACCGAGTTAACTCTTAATTAATTAAGAGTTGACTCGGTGAATTTTTCAATTGATTTGAAATTGAGTTTTGTGGTGTATTTATATATAAGGATTGATTCGTATCATTTTTGAATTTCAAAATATATGAAATTAACTTAAAAAAGTTACCATTGGCCTTATAATTTAAAAAGGAAAAAACATATTAGGAAAATTATGTACAAGAGTGTTAATATTACTATTTAATATTTTTCATAAAAGTATTAAAGATAATATGAAGCTCTCATTTAAGAAACGGTTAATCGACTGTAAATACCATGTATAGACGTACTAGAATACATTTATTTGTAAAAATAATGAATGAAATATAACTATTTGTATTAATTTATTTAGCGTTTTAAGTTTTATTTAATCTCATAATAGTCTATATGTTTTTCATAAAGGAATCTGATATTTTTATATAATTTTTTAATATTTTTACATAAAAAGTGTCGTTATAAATTATATAACGATAATTTTTATCGTCGTTATACATCTATAACGATATTTTTCATATAAAATATTAAAAAAAATTATGAAATAGCCAACCATTTTAAATGAAATAGCCAACCATTTTAAATGAAATAGCTTGATGAGTGGAACCTTCGGTTCCGTACGCTCCAAAATCACATTTTAAATGAAATACGGGTGAAACCTTCGGTTCCGTACGCTCCAAAATCAGCTTTTCAGAGATTGCCAACCGCTTTCATTTTTACTTTCAATAAGTTTCGGCAGACCGAAATATTGAATATTTTTAATTTATTTTTATTTTTTTACTTGTGATTTTTAAAAAATGTATAGTATTTATTTCACTAAAAATTTTAATAAATTATAGTGTTTTAGGTATAATTTAGATACATATACAAAAATAGAGTTATACAAACTAATCACATTTTTGTATATATATCTAAATTATACCTAAAACATTATAATTTATAAAAATTTTAATTAAAATAAATACTATACATGTTCATGTAAAAATACTCTCTTTATTTTTAAATGACATAGCTTGGATGAGTGGAACCTCCGGTTCCGTACGCTCCAAAATCAGGTTTCAGACAGAGCCAACCCCCACCCCCCTCGCTTTCACTTATTTTATATTTCCTCTTTACTTTAATATAAATTTTTTTAAAGAAGTATTTTTGTCTTTTATTATAAATCATTTGAAAATTACAAATAATCATTAATAATTTAGTTTCTAATATTATCTCAAATATTAAATACTTCCGCCGTCTAAAGATTAAGAAGGGAAATAAAATAACAAAATTGCTCATAATAATATGTCATTAAATATGAAGAGAGAATTAGAATAAAAAAAGTATGAGATATTTAATATTACGGGCATAATAGAAAAAAATATGTAAAAATTTAGTTATTAAAGAAAAGTGAACATTTAACATGGGACTACCCAAAATAATAATAAAGACTTTTATTCTGGGACAGAGGGAGTATAACTTTAGTTCTCTCATTATTTTCAACCTAATAATTAACAATGTGAATATTGTTCAATAACAATATTCACATTGTTAATCACATGAACATAATTGCTAAGATTTGTTAGTTTGTGATAGAATAATTCACATTACAATTTAAATTGCAAGATTTCGCAAAGTAATTAAAAATAAAGTTAAATTTGTAAAAAAAAAAAAATGTAATTAGTAAGGGTGGTTAAGTGTGGTCACCCTAAAAAATTTACTTATATTACCCACCCATATTAGTCAGCCCAATTTGTCACACTTAATTAGACCAATCAGTTGGTCAAATTTTATATAAATATAATTAATATTATCCCATAAAATATTCTTACATAAATGTCATGTCCTCGATTCTATTGATCTACTTAAAAGTCAATGGTGACTTACATTGAAAAAATATATTTGATGGGATTGTAAAATAATTGGACCACGAAAAATAAATTTATAATAATTTTAATATATTTTAATGAAACTATAATTAAATTAATTATTATTATTTGTACCTATCAATCTCTTTTAACTATGTAAGCACACATTTTTTGACTAAAGAGTATACTCTGTTTTAAATGGGCAGTCATGTTTTACTTAAATAAGGATTAATATCTTAAATTTTTAAATTTTTTTCCATTTCGATAATTATCTTTTTAATTTTTTTAATTAAAAAATTAACAACATAACAACACGTGAATAGAAAATACTTGCATGTAATATTGAGTCTCATTATTTTAATATTTATTCAATTAACTTTTAGTACCAAAAAAAAAATAAATATAAGACCATTATTAATTTTTTAAAATAAATTTAATGACAATTTTACCCCTTTTGGTATAAAAACTAATTATATTGACTATTCATAATTATAAAATAAACTTAAAGTTCAGGAATTTGTCTGTATTTGGGCATTAAGTGTTTATATCAAAAAGGGTAAAATTGTCTGACATTGATTATTATTGACCAAAACGCAAACCACCTATCTCAGTAATATTTTTTTCGGAGTTCTTCTATGCAGACAGGATATTGGACAGGAGGTGTATTTAAATACACTCCTATCCAATATTCCTGTCCCATGTTTTCTGTCTGCCTAGACTTTTTGTTTGTTTTTTTTTTTTCGTCACACCAGAGCAGGAGAGATATAAAGAGAAGCACGTCAAAGTGCGTGCAGCCGGTGAAGAATAATAGAATCGGATCATCAAGATACCTTAAAATTTTAGGCAGACACAAGTTATAACAAACAAATTCCTCGGCTCTCAAAATCCGCATCCCATAGAAAAAGAAAAAGACAAAAGGAGAAAATGAAGAAATCCCAACTACCATAACTGAAAGCAATGCGAGATCGATCGATCAGAATTACAGAAATGAAATAGCTTGATGAGAGGTTACGCAGGCTCCGCTCCAAATTCAGTTTTTCAGTAATAGCCAACCCCTTTCATTTCTGCCTGCGTAGATTTCTGAGTGTCGGTTCCATTTCCTAAAAACACAAGTCTTCCTGCAAGAGCAGCGTATTATTATGTAAAACTAGAGTGGAACCAAAATATTATTCACGCAGTCTTTGCCGCTAGGATGCCAGTTCACTAGAGATCAATAAAAAAGTAATGCTGAAAATGCTTTACCGTTGTACCTGATTTATTCAAGGACTCGTCTTCAGGCACAGTTATCATGCTAGCCCCAGTAAAAGTTAGAATATAGAGCATGCGAAGCTTCCTATATAATTCTTACTAGTTTTAGCATAAATGCTTCATAAACCAAAAACACAAAACTTAATCTAACATGGAAAGGCTATTAACACTACACACCAAATTTTCTGCTGAGATCGACTTCAAATTGCTTTCTGACCTCAACAAAATTCATACAAGCTGAACGAATGGTACTATAGGTGGCCAAGAAATGCAATAATGGAAAATGGTGTTTTCATTTTCCAAGTAATCTTTATAAATTTGCACTGCTATTGTTCCTTAGATATTCAATCTGCTTCACGCAAAAAGATCCCTGCTGGGGAGAACTAAGATGGTATTCAAGAATCCTTTGTTTCCTGAGAAAAGGTTGTTTCTCCCGTCAAAAAAGGAAGTGTTGTGTTTCAAGAGCCCAAGTGTCAGAGTTTAGAGGTAGTAGGGCGTTACAGAGATAGCTTGTGATTTGTGAAGGGTGGTGAAAAAGAAGCATGGAGTGGACTAGGAGAATTGTGATCTATAAACTTGAGAACTAGGGCTAGGCTTGTGAGTGAAGGATTTCTCTAGATTACTTCGGGTTCCAGTTCATAATTAAATAACTCAATCAATAGTACGATCTTCTTCACGAGGTTGAGTGACGGGAACAGACCAATAACGAGAGCTAACAACCAATAACGAGAGCTAACGAATGACTCATTTCCATAGCGTGAGCATATGTGAGGAGCTAATCATGAGAGGCCAAAAAAGGACTACTAATGCAATTGCCGCCATAGTAGTCACGGCATCGCTTAGGCGTCTAGGTGATGGAGAAACTATCATGACAAGGATTGACTTGAGGTGCACCTTGGCAGCTCGGCGTGTCACCGCATCGCCTAGGCGACGCGTGAGACGCTGAGTTGCCAAGGCGCACGCTGTAGGAGTCTGCCATAGGAGCCCTGACCCAACTTAAATGTTTAACTCATTGGCCATCTTCTGACCCATTGACCCATGGGGATAATACCCATGACCCATGATTAAAAAAGGAGAAAGGGAGAAAGGCATAACCCTTATCTGCAGACTTCGACTTCGTGATTCGCATCATCTCCTTCAACCCATCGCAACTCGACTTCATCGCGACTTTCTTTGGACTTGATCGCGACTTCTTCGACCCATCGCAGCTTCGGCGACTCCATCGCAGCCCCATCGCAACTCAACAACCATCACAGTCCACGGAACCCAGCAACTGAGTCGACCCATAGCTGGCGGCCAAGGTGGGGTTGCAGATTAGGGTTTCAATTTAAGAAGAGGGGAAGAAAAGAAAGAAGAGGAAAAAGGAAAAGATGGAAGAAGAAATACTAACCGTGAAGATTGGAGATGGCGTTGTTGGGTCTGTTTCGCTCTCTTCATTGTGTTACCTTTTATTCTGTATGTACTCTTTCTCTCGCTTCTTTTTTCTTTGGGTGCAACTCTCTTTCTTAGTTGGTGTTATTTGTGGCTTCTATTATTTATTAGTAACATTACAGTAAAGTCCTTTACGTTTTATTCATTTCAGATTGTAGTCCCATATTTTTATATTTTGGTACATCTGTCCCTACACTTTTAGTTTTGTACAATTAAAAAAGTACATATTTATATATATTCTTATAATGCAGCATTCTCAACAACTAGTGGATAAGTAGTATAATATAATATGTAATACACATTGTTCGAAATGGCGAAAGAGGCGCACGCCTCAAGGCGCGCCTCATTGCGAGGCGGATGGTTGCTAAGGCGAGGCTTAAGCCTCAAAGGGAAAAACAGAGGCTCGTGCATCATTTGTCTGAGGCTTACGCCTCAGTGCGAATCGCCTCGAGGCGCATCAAGGCTTGGGCCTTGGTTTGACTTTAAAAAAAACCCTAACTCACTTTAGGCTTCATCAGTTCTGCTTCAAATCTCTCTCGCAGTTCTGCTTCAGATCTCTCTCGCGCCAGGTACGCTCTCTTCTTATGCTTCTTCTCTTCTTTTTCTTCTTCTTCTTCTTCTTCTTCTTTTCTTCTCTTCTTCTTCTTCTTCTCTTCTCTTCTTTTCTTCTCGACAGTTCATTTTTTTCGTTTTCATCTTTCTCTATTTTTCTATTACAATTATATATTATATGTATATTAGTATATATATATAGAGAGACTACAGTAGTAATAACATTACTGTATATATACTAATACTACTACTACTAATACCCGTCTGGATTAATATCTTAGGGATAATTAAAGTTTGGTATCCCATAGTCTTTATAAATTTTTAGTTTAGTCCCAAAAGGTTTTTTTAATTTCAAAATAACCCCTAAAATTTTATATTTCAGTCCCTAAAGTTTTATTTTTTTTCATTTCAGCCCCTGAAGTTTTAGAAGTTTCAATTCAGCCCCTATTTCTTTATATTTCCTGCACTTAAGTCCCTAGAATGAATAAAAAAACATTTCTTGTGTTGATAACTCGACGAAGTCGAGTGTTGATAACTGAATCTTTTTCTCTAAATTATTCATCACCACAAAATTTGTATATAATCAATATTATCAATAACATATGTTTTCAAATCGAGTCTTACGCCTCGTCACGTCCGGAGAAAAACGCTTCGTACCGCTTTTAGCTTTTTCGAACATTGGTAATACATATATTAAATAATTATTAATTAAATAAGTCATATCCCCGCCGCACCTGAATCCCCAATTTTTAAGATTTGACAAATCCACGTATTAAAATTTGCAAACTTTATATAATATGAACTTTACATAATATGTTTTGGACAGTGGGTATTTTTTTGGACAGTGGAAAGTGTTAACTACTAAAATATATTGTTTTAGACAGTGGGTATTACATAATTGTGCTTTTAATGGTATTTCATAGTATTATGTTTTGAGTTTTAATATATATGAAATTTGATTGTTTAATATACTTGTGAAGTAAAATAAATAATACTCCCTCCGTCTCGTATTAAACGTCCTAATTTTCTTTTTAAGATGTTCCACAATAAATGTCATATTTCTATATTAGTAACTATTTTTATCTTATTTTTTCACTTATACCCTTATAATCTTTTTAGTCAACTTTTGTTGAAAACTTAAGAAATGATAAAAGGTTTGCATCGGAAAGTGATGTATTGTTATACCACTTTCTCTCTCATATTATCATTATAACATCTTTTCTATTTAATATGAGAATAACAACAAAAATGATTAAGTTGCTAGAAATATACTTATTAGAATGTGAGAATAACAATAAAAATGATATAAAGAATTGATTCATATGTGAACTAGCAAGGAATAATTAATGTTGGGGTCATAAAAAAGTGAATGGATACTTCAATTAAAAAATAATTTAGAAGGACAATTTAGGTAAAAAAAAAATATATTATTAAGTAGCGTGCTGAAACCAATTAGGACGTTTAATACGGGACGAAGGGAGTATATAAATTGCACATTATAAACGATTTGTCGCCATACGGACGCCATGATGGTCGCCTTGTCGCCTAGGCGTCCTTGCGGTTGGCTATTGCCATGACAACTATGATTGCGGCTTGAGAGTTCAACTTTCATCTCTTAGGCACTGGGACAAGCCTCATGTAGAAGAAGGAAGGTTCGACCAGAAGAGATTTTCCTTTCTTCTTTTGTTTTTTGGATAACTGGACCTTGTTGTAACTCCTACAGTCTTTGTAAGGGAGTGGAGCAAAGGGCTTTTCAGCAACATCAACAAGAGTACATACAAACTCTAATTTTCTTAATTGAAAGATTTCAACCTAAAAAGGTTAAAATATTGACATTGTTGACACATTTTCAAAAGTGAGCTCCCCCTCCCACACACGGATGCATGTGCACACACAAAGACATGTGTGTGTGTGTGTGTATATATATATATATATATATATATATATATATATATATATATATATATATATATATATATATATTGTATTGGTGGAATGTCCTTTTTCTTTAAAACTCAATACAGCAGACCATGTCCAGAAGTTCAATATTTTTATTTTTATTTTTGAAAAAAGAATGTGAGTGGAGTAAGAAACTTACCATTTGTACGGATGGCAATCTCTCTTATACGTCGAACAAGACCAGTTATTGGATCACTGAAAACTTTTGTCTCTAAATTTCCCTCCAAATACAAGATCGACCTAAAAATGAAGTTAACAAAAATATATTATTAAGATCGGCATGGAACTACACTGAATTTAAAGCAAACAAGTACAGAAAAGTAATGGAAAGTAAATAATTTAAAGACCAAATGCAAAGAAATTTGAAGTGAACAAATTTTCCACGTAGTTTCTCCATAACAAGGAAAGTTGGACAGCTGAAAGGGAATGTAAGACCTACTTAATGTAGGTATGTAAGAAACAGTAAAATCCTCAAAATATCTCAATAAAGAATGATGCATACAATGAATTTAGTCAATTACAACAAGAAAAGGAAAGGTCGGAATAGGACAAATCAAATATTTCCAAAAGCTTTTTATATCCTAGGCTGCAGGCTCTGAAACTTCAAGAACTTAAAATGAGCATAAGATTTCAATCAATAATTTTTCCTGTGTACATGATTAAATATTGACATATACCAATGCTACAGGGTTGCAAAATAAATAAATAAATAAAACTACAGAGATGAAAGAACTCAAATTTCTTCAACTAAACAGAAATAAAAGTACTTTTAAGTCATATTTTGCATTTATAAATCTCAATGAGTGGTTCACTAATAACAATTGTAGGTATATGAGACCACCTAAGGATTTCCAAACATGCAGAAATTACTGCTAAAATCTGTTAATTTGGATTACTGGTAGGTTTTGGGTCTCCCTAAATATACACAAGCAAGTAAGTAAAAGACATGACATGTCAGCAAGTGACCATCAGATTTCAAGCATGCATTTATGTCATCGTTATTCTCCCTATGGATCTTAGGTTTTTAAGAATGAAGACATTGCATCCTAGTCCGATGCAGTTGCATAATATCACTTCAGCCACTTGATCTATAAATGAAATTGCAGTAGGAAGTGCATGAATGATTTAAAGGCAATGTGCTCATTGCGAAGCATATAACACCATAAAATTTCAACGACCCTTTAACTAAAGCAAGTGTTCCCCCCACCCCCCGGGGGGGGGGGGGGGGATGGGGGGGGGAAAGGCAATCCTCATATACTACTAAAACAAATTCACGTAATCAACCACGAGTGACCAGATACAGTTCAGCACACAAATGTGTGTGTTTTGGTAAATGTGACGACACATATCCAAAGACTAATGTCTAGAAGCTTCTCCTTTTCTTCCATTCAGCTAAATAAAATATTGAACAACAAAACAAACAAAAATTGCTCACCCAGGAATAACATGCTTCATGGCAACTTCTCCCAACCTCTCTGGGTAGATTGAAACCCGGTGCCACTGAACTGAACATCGATTCGCATAATCTCTTGGTTCTTCATTATCCAACGGCCTCCGATTATTTCGAATTCCTCCAGTTCCTACTGACATTAAAGTCACAATCCTCCCACTCTTGAGCTTCTTCTGAATTGGAGTCTGACCCACCTGCCCAACCAGTACTGCCTAAACAAAAATAAATAATTACATTAATCCTAACATTTATATTAATACAACATATGTACCATAGCATTTTTGTGAATGTAAATATCATAGAAATTCAACAAACCCAACTCACCAATTCATCTACTTCCAAAAACAAACAACACCCCTCTATTCAACAAAAAGAGTCGCATTTTGACATCTGAAAGTCATTTCACGGAATCCTAAAATTTAAAATTTATGTGATTCAATTAAGTTTTCAAAACAACAAATTTTGTAATTAGTAGTATTTTTCGGTATATTACAATATTCATCTTATTGGCTAAAATCAAATAAATATTATATTTCAGAATTTAGACTTAATTAAGTCAAAATGGGACTAATATTGCCACGAAAACTAAGGTGCACCTTTTACAATCATGATGAAACACAGTATTTGCTCTAACAATATCATTTCCCCATTATTTTTTTAATAGATATGTAAATCAACACATACAAATATCTACAATAAATAATCGAAATTACTTCAATAAATATACAAATATTAACCTTATAAATGCCAACATCAAAGCCATTTTCGAGGGGGCGATCAGTGTAAATGCGTTGCTGGATTGAGTTGGCTGAAGATTCGGACGAAGGGAATGGGTCGGACTCGGGAGGATCCGATTCGAGGCTGGAATCGTCTGAATTTGAGGAATTTTCAGCGGAAGAGAAATTCGTGCAAAAAGGAACGGAGAAGCGATAGGGATTCCTAGGGTTTGATAGAAGCGATCGATACAGCCTTCTAGAGAGTAAATAAGCCATTGAAATTTCACTGAGAGCTTTAAACTAGTAAACCCTGATTGAGGGGTTTTGCCCCTAAAATGTAAAACCCGGTTATGTGCAGGAGAAAGACTAAATTGCAAATCTACTCTCCTATTTCTTATGTTTTTGCAAAAGTGTTCCCTAAATATTTTTTTCTTGGCATAAGTCCCCTCATAGATACATTAGTTGTGCAAAATTATTCCTCCAACCCCTTTTGTCAATAAAAAACTTAATTTTATCAAATTAAATTTGACAGAAAATACTAACATATTATTCATACATAAAGTAAGGTTATCATAATCATTATGATAGTTAAACCTATTTGAGAGCAACGTCTAATCATGTCTTCCATTATCTCTTGCATCGTTACACTTATTACTTTGGTTGAGGCGGAGGGTTGGGGGGTCCCGGGGGTCCACGGCCCCCTGTTGCGAAATTTTTTATGTACTTAGGGAGGTCCAAACTTGAAATTCGGAAAAGTCAGGAGGTCCGAGAGTCTTGTTTGAAAAGAAGAAGGAAGGGAAAAAAAAAAGTAATTTTTTTATAACTTAGGATTAGGTTGTTTGACTTGTTTGAACTAGCCCATACAAAGAAAAATATTTCTCATGTAGTCATGTTATTATGTATTTTTTCTAAAGTCATGATGGCCCATTAAGCCACTAAAAGTCGACATATTACATATGTGATATTACCAAATAACAAAGCCGCCACCACAAGTCCACACTTAAATGTAGAAGCGAAACAAAGCCACGAGCACGGAGGAATTGTTCATTGCTTTGCAGTCTTTTCTTTGAGAGTGGAGGCCCGAAGCGCCCACATCTTGCTGGCGCTTTATTCTTTATCTCTACTGCAGTCTTGCTTGAGATAGCCAATCGACTCCATCACTCCAACTTCTAAGGTTAGGTTCCAACATATTTTTGTTTGATTTTTTTCCTTAATTTACGACTAAAAAATAGGGCTTTTCTTTGATTTATAAACCAAAATTGATATATTTTCGTTAATTCTAAGTGGGTTTTGTTACCAAATTTGGTTGCATTCATTCTAACTTCTAAGTGGGTTTCAACTTATTTGAATTTAGGGTTTCAATTGCTAATTTTGTGTTTCAATTTGTAATTGATTTTTTTTTGTTTCAATTGAATTTGAGGAACTAATTGAAATGTTGAATTGCTTATGATTTATAATTATGATTTTGTTGAATGTTGAATTACTTGTGATTTAGGAATATGGAAAAATATTTTCAACGAACTAAGAGGCCGTTCACAACAACTACGTCCACAAGACTCACAACCACAACCACAACCACAATCACAATCACAATCATGACCACAACCGATTAAGCCAGTTATGTGAGGATGTTAATTATATTATTGGTGATCCGGATTGCCCAAATGCATCAATGTCTGAGCCTCGGATTAGAGATGAAGTTAGAAGAAAATATGTGCAAATGGGCCCTTGTCGACTAATTTCTAATGTTTATCCGAAAAATAAAAATAGGGGATAGAATGAGGGCTTTCCAATTTGATTGGTTCAAGAAATAGGAATGGTTGGAATATAGCATTTCTAAAGATGCCGCATTTTGTTTTTGGTGTTATCTTTTTGGGGATAAAAAGTTGGAGATGAGGTATTTACAAAAAAAGATTTCAAAATTGGAAGAAAGCTTTAGAGAAATTGGGGACCATATCGGAAGTGAAGGAAGTGCACACAACAATGCGGATTTCATATTTTGCTTTCAAAGATCAAAGGCAAAGTGTGACACGGAAGATATCTTCTAGAACACAAGTATTAAATCACTTCTCGCTTTTCGGTTGACAAAGAAGTGTGGATGTTGTTCGATTGCTTCTAACATCTTTGGTTGACTTTTAAGTGGGCATGATGAGTCGACACACTTTCATTAAATAGAGGTAATTTTCTTGAAACACTTATTTGGCATAGCTTGCGTTGTGATGAAGTTAGCAAAGTAGTTAAAGAGAATGCACCTCACTTTCTTTGAAAAATGCCATTCATAATTTTTTTGCTAAATATGGATTATCAATCTCACAAATTAGAGGTCAAAGATATGGCGGGGCTTAAACATGCGGGGTGAGCTAAATGGTTTGAAAACTCGATTTTGAATGAAAATCCATGTCAAAATATGTTCATTGTTTTGCTCACCAAATTGAGTTAGTTGTTGTGGCAAATGCTCAAGTAAACCAATTAGTGTGCAACTTTTTTGAATATGTGGCTTTGATAACGAATACGATTGGGGCTTCTTGCAAAAGAATGGATGAACTAAGACAAAGACAACATGAAATTATGGTGGAGCGTTTAGAAAAGGTGATATTTCCACGAAAGATGTTTGAATCAAGAAACTAGTTTAGCTTCGGTAGGGTCTTTACACGTTGGGGTTCACACTACAAAATAATTGTTCGTCTTATCTATGTATGTGGTCATCGGTGGTTGAAGTTCTTGAGAATATATATGAAAGATGGATAGGAATCCAAAAGTAAAGGCATTGTTGTGGGCGATCGATAAGATGGAAACATATGAGTTTGTATTCATTGCTTCACTTGATGAAGGTAGTGTTGGGGTTGACAAATATTTTGTCACGCAGTTTTGCAACAAAAAGATCGAGAATATTGTAGAGGCCGTGAATTTGGTTGTTACTACCAAGAAGCAATTGCAACATCTCGGGGAGAATGGATGGGATGATGTATTAGGAGATGTGAGCAGTTTTTGTTACGAATATAATATTAGCATCCCTAATATGGAAGATAATGTTCCAGTGCCTTAGATTTGCAAACACATATACTTTCACCACTTTCGAGTTGAGATATTTTGTCGGTATTCAATTGTTTTTCTCTATTTATACTTAATTATGTTTTTGAATATAAAAGTAATTTTATTTTATATTTTTAGGTTGTTGATCGTATTAGTCGAGAGATGGATAATCGTTTCACCGAGACGAACAATTTGCTCTTGTCTATAGCATGTCTTGATCCTAAGAATTAGTTCTCTCAATTTTAGTTTTTCAAAGTTAGTTCGACTTGCGAGAACTATATCCACAAGACTTTTCAATGGATGATCGAATGGAGCTTAAAAACAACTAAAGATGTGGATTTACGAAATGAGAGGAAATGCAAGATTTTCTAAACTAGAAAATATCGGAGAACTTCTGCAACTAATATGGTTGAGGTGGGATATCACACTACTTTTCATTTAGTATATCTTCTTATCAAGTTGGCTTTAGTTTTGCTGTTCATATTTGCTAGTGTGGAACAGTATTTTCTGCGATGAATATTGTTAAGACAAATTTGCATGACAAGATGGGAGATAACTTTCTCATAATTTGTTTGGTGTCTTGTATAGTCGAGAGATATTTTTTTAAAGCATTGATAATGAAGTGATTATCCAACATTTTCGAATATGAGAACTCACGGTTGGATTTATCGCCTTTACTGGTCCGAACTCAGAAGAGAGAGACTCAAAATCGTTCTAAAATGCAATTCTGGGTTCAACGATCAACAATGTGTTTCAATTTGTAATTGATTTTTTTTGTTTCAATTGAATTTGAGTAACTAATTGAAATGTTGAATTACTTGTGATTTAGGATTATGATTTTGTTGAATGTTGAATTATTTGTGATTTAGGAATATGGAAAAAAAAAATCAACGAACTAAGAGGCCGTCGAAAAAAAAATTACATGCATAATCTGAACCCCCCTGTTGAAATCATCTGGCTCCGCCACTGCTTTGTTTCATTATCTCTTGCATCGTCTAATCGTGTCTTCCATTTACGTGATGCCCTTTGTGTTCCCACAATTCAAAAAAATCTTATTTTCGTTCACCACTTTACCAAGTATAATAATGTTTACCAAGTAATATAATTATTATATTTAATGTTATATAATTATTTTATTAATATTTATACACAATTCTAAAATGACATATATTAAGAGTAAGAGGGAGTATATATTTCCATTTCATACCAATTACGATAATGCTAATTTAAACTGTTATCTATTATGTGATGCCCCCAAAATAGGTATACATCACCCATTCTGAGTTGTCAATACATGGTACAGAAATAACTACAACTTTATTATTAAAACAGTAAAACTGTGAGTTTGAATACAAATATTATCTTCTAGACAATATCTATACTCAAATAAATCCTCATCACATTTATTGATACATTATTTTACAAAAATGGTGAGGACTACTAAACAACTCTTTCTAGAACCTTCATTCCATACCCCGACTCGTACTCGCTATATTCTCGCCTTCTGAGAAGAAAAATGGAATAAAAAGGAAAAGGGTGAGCTTAGCTAGCCCAGTAAAGAATATTATGACTAAGATAATATACAAAAAATTATCGTTAGTCCTCAACAGGAAAAAAATCTAATAGAATACAATAGACAACAAGTTTTGGATCAAGATTCGCAATGAAATAATAATTCATTAGAAGAGTTAAGTAGAGAATGCAAACTACTATCTTCTATGTATGAATTTAAAAGTTCATCGCTCATCTTTTATCCCCAGTAACATCAATCAATATATATCGGAATCAAATATTCATCTTTGCACTCACAAGGCCAAAGATATTCATCATTAATCATGTTCATCTAAACACATGTTCATCTTTGCACTACGGGCCAAAGATATTCATCGAAATCATTCATCTTTGCACTACTGTGCCAAAGATATTCAATAATATCATCATTTAAGACCGAGGATGATGAAAAATATTTTTAAAGAAACGAATCCAAAGAAACAAAATGACAAGGATTAAGGATTAAGGATTAAGGATTAAGTACTTTGTTTTATCTATGTCCAAAAATACCTCAAAAAATAATCATAATGGTGTAAAATTCAAGAATGATCAAAACATGGATACAATCAAAGCTAGTATCCTAGGAATAGATATTTTGACGAAAAGAAAAATTTTCATTTTTCAATGAATAGTCTTAGTATTCGTGAATAATCAGAGTATCGTGAATAATAGGTCATATACGTGAATAAGAACTCCCAAACACTAAAAATTCCAAATTTGATTAAAAAGTTCAGATCAATACTTGACATAATGATATTATAATAAATAATATCATTTTAAAAAAATAATATCCTTTACCTCAAAAGATCGGTCTTAAATTGAAACACCGATATAAAGGCTATGACTTGAACTTGCAGACCAGATATAGCAATACTCAAAATACTCGCAAGAATACGCTCGATAATATAGAGAGAGAAAACTTCAATTTCTAGTGTAATTTTCAATTCTAACCTAAGCACCATATTTATAGGAAAATATTTAGAACACCAAAGCAGAAAATTTATTAAAATATTAATTTATTAATTTTTATTCCTACGTCCACATTTAGAGATCTGAATTTAGCCACTTCTAACACATGCAAGACCCACAATAATGACGAAAAACGTTTTTGTCATTTTAAATATTTTATACTTCCAAAAATCAATTATTTCGGAGTTTCGGAACTTCAATAATTCACAATAAATAGTCCTTTTGTCAGAAAATTAGAATTTCACGACTTTTTATAGGAAATTCAATTCTCTACAACTTTACAGAAGAAAGTTTTTTCAAATTCCAAACAAAAATTGACCGAAATCCATAAACGAGCGATTTTACAGGCTATAATCAAATTTCGGTTAATAATTGTGTCCACCAACACACAAAATATGTGTTAAATATTTAATGCCACAAAAATATTCTTCCTCCTCATATACTCATATATCCCACATTCATTATAAAAATATCACCAATTAATATATTATTAAAATAATATATTTAAATGAATTATTTTATCGTAAAAGATAAAATATTAATTTTCAACAATTGTCATATTAAACATTTTCTCCATCTATATCCACATAAAATTAATATTTTTCATCATATAAATCAATAATTAATTATTCACAAATAATATTACGAGAATCACAATATTGACAACCAGGCGGTAGCGAGAAGAGGGGTTTCAATAAGAATTTCTCTTCTTGGCCACAGCGTTGATTAGGTGACCAAACCTCTCCTTAGATGTAACTTTCTAGACATTGCCAATAATGTTATCTAATAATATTATTCGGATAATATGAATTATTAGCTTCGATAATGAAAAATACCGTGTAATGACAATTATTGAAACAACAAAGAATATAAAATATCAACGCAACAATTATTAAATCAATAAAATAAAATCTTTGAACAAGTAATTATCATAACCATTATTGAGTAGTGCCTTCTCACGTAAGAATCAATAATTGGTGCAATACCGCGCTACTTCTTGTGTTTTAACCAATTTAGAGTATTTTAACAAAAGATAATTGAGTAACAACTACTAAGTTATTTTAAACAACTTATATTTGTCGTTTTTCATCCAATCGCTTTCCGTTATGGGCCCACACATGGTCATGCAACGTCGCATTTAATATTCCTGACAAGATTTAATATTCCACGACCAAACGAATATTCTCCGACAACAATGAATATTTTATAACCACTTGCTTATTTTTGAAATATTTATGTATTTTACCCATAACTATCCACATTAATCAAATCAACCCTTACTATTTCAAAATAATAAATAGAGAAAATTAAATTTCATTAATAATAAGTTGGGGTCTTACACATTAACTAGGCCATATAATAAACATAAACTTGAACCCAAGGCCCAACCATGCACATTCGTGGGTTACAGTCTTTCCCAAAATGCATATCTATGTTTTGAGTCCAATACCCGAAAGCTTTTCACTTCTCGGCATGTCATATTTCACGAAGGGACTTTCCTTTTGAAAAATCAAACTTTACAATTCTCAACTCGTCCATCTGCTGCCGAAGACCCGTCTGTCACGATCCCGTTACCGTAACCTCTCTTGGTCCCACGCGGTACTACTAAATCTCCGGACGTAGGTACTGAAGTCTCGCCATTGCTTGAGAATGGGTCATCCTTTGCACTGAATCCTCTCCAGGTAAGTAATCTCTCTTCTTCTCCCTTTATTTCGAGCCAACCTCCTTCAGTAGAAGTGCATGAACCTGTTACATTTGAGAATAATGAAGTGCGCACCCACCGAATGACTACCCGATCCATGAATGACATCTATAAGCCAAAAAATCGTTTCTTGTCACTAAACACCCTCTTCCATCCTTCTTGGAACCCACGAGTTTTACTGAAGCACTCACTGATTCCCGATGGCGTGACGCCATGTCTTCTGATTTGACTGCGTTAATGCGTCACAATACATGGCAACTCGTACCACCTCCGCCTGATTATAATGTTGTTGGCTGTAAGTGGGTGTTTCGAATTAAGAGACATGCTGATAGATCTGTTGATCGGTTCAAGGCCAGACTTGTGGCCAAAGGATTCAACCAGGCCTGGATTACAAAAAAACATTCAGTCCTGTCGTCAAACCGGTCACAATACACACTATCTTAACTCTTATTGTTATGCAAGGTTGGTCTCTAAGACAATTAGACGTCAATAATGTCTTTCTTCATGGGAATCTCACAGAAAAAGTATATATAAAGCAACCACCTGGCTTCAGGAGTCCGGAAAAACCAGATCATGTTTGCTGCCTTACCAAGGCAATCTATGGACTAAAACAAGCACCCCGTGCTTGCTACTCTGCTCCCTAACAGACACTGTTAGAATTTGGTTTCATCAATGTTAAATCCAACTATTCTCTATTTGTGTTTCATGATGGTTCCATACTTGTCTATTGCTTAGTTTATGTCGATAATTTGATTCTCACTGGCAACAATTCCACTTTTGTTGCAAGCATTATTGATTAACTTGGACAAAAATTCTCCATCAAAGACTTGGGGTCCTTACATTTTTTCCTCGGTGTTGAGGGCATTCCTACTAAAGATGGCAGGTTTCTAACTTAAGTATATCTGAGATCTCCTTACCAAGACAAGTATGGATGGAGCTAAGGATATCACAACTCGTCTCTCTACATCAGTTTCTCTACAACTGGCTAGGGCTGAGCATTCGGTTATAACCGAACCGAATAGCTCATTCGGTTATAAATGAAAACCGAAATTAACTCAATTTTGATATCTGAACTATTAATCGAATTAGAAGATAACCGAATTACCGAAAAATCGAATTTACTATTCGGTTATTCGGTTAAAAATCAAAATGTTATGGATTATGTTTCTTTTATAGAGCTGCATTGTATATATCCAAAGAAACAGCCAAACAGACCTCCAATACAGATTCATTTTGGACATTAATTATTTGGCAAAACTATGTTTTACACCACTATACTTGGCAAGTTTTACTTATTACACCACTGAACTTTTAATTTTTTGTATTACCCCATTAAACTAATTTAAATATTAAAATTGGGTCATTCCGTCCAAAAAAGTTAACACACGTTAAAATAGTGCTGACATGACGCTGATGTGGAAAAAAAATAAAACAAATATTGCTTATGTGGCAAAAAAAATCAAAAACAGATTTTAAAAAAAAAATTAACATTTTAAAGTTTTAAAAATAACAAAAACATAATAAAACAAAACAAAAAATTTTAAAAAAGATTTTTTTTAAAAAACAACTTTTTTTTAAAAATATATTTTTTAAAAACAGATTTAAAAAAAAAATAGAATTCTATAAAAAATATATTTTTTTAAAACAGATTTTTAAAAACAGCTTTTTAAAAAACATTTTTTTAAAAAACAATTTTTTTAAAAACAGAATTTTTTAAAAAAGAGAATTTTAAAAACAGTTTTTTTTAAAACGGAACTTTTTAAAAAAATGATTTTCAAAAAATAAACTTTTTTAAAAAATAAATAAATAAAAAATCGTTTTTTAAAAAACTGTTTTTAAAAAAGTTCCTTTTT
The DNA here is from genome assembly GCA_020205605.1 of Panax ginseng. NCBI lineage: Eukaryota > Viridiplantae > Streptophyta > Magnoliopsida > Apiales > Araliaceae > Panax > Panax ginseng. The sequence continues at coordinate 138,159,451 of CM035145.1, read as the reverse complement.
TACAAATTCTATTTTTTAAAAATCTGTTTTTTAAATATTCAATTTTTTTAAAATCTGTTTTAAAATAATTCTACTTTTAAAAATCTCTTTTTTAAAAAAATCTGTTTTAAAAAAATTCTATATTTTTTTAAAAATATGTTTTCTAAAAAATTACTGCTTTTTTAAAAAATCTTTTTTTAAAAATATATATTTTTTTTATAGAATTCTATTTTTTTAAAAGCTGTTTTTTTAAAAAAATCTTTTTTATTTTATTTTATTATGTTTTTGTTATTTTTAAAATGTTAATTATTTTTTTTTTAAATCTGTTTTTGATTTTTTTTGCCATATAAGCAATTTTTTTTTTCACATCAGCTCCACGTCAGCACTATTTTAACGTCTGTTAACTTTTTTGGACGGAATGACCCAATTTTAATATTTTAATTAGTTTAATGGGGTAATACAAAAAATTAAAAGTTCAATGGTGTAATAAGTAAAACTTGTCAAATATAGTGGTGAAAAATATAATTTTGCCTTAATTATTTGAATGAAGCATATTACATAAAGTTTACTCTATGGGATTGGGGGTAAAAGGGAAAACAATAACAACAACTACCAAGTACCAACAACACTTCTGTTTCTGAATAAACCTATATATATATATATATATATATATATATATATATGGGGAATGATCAAAAGTGGCATATAACATCTTATCCCTATGTTTTGTATTTGGATGGCTGAGATTAGGACCGTCCGCTACGTTATTAATCAAATTATTTACCACGTTTGCCCCCACCTTTATTTTAGCCAAAACAAATCAAATATTTGCTTCTGCGTACAGCATTATTGCTCTGGAAATTCTTCTGCGTTGCTTTCAGCTTCGCTAATTCTTCAAGCATCTACAGATGATTTGTTTTCAATTGGGTAATTTCAAGAACCACAAAGTAAACTACTACAAACAAATCGTGAATAAGACTTGAATTCGCCATGAATTTGCGAATGGGTAATTTCAAGAACCCTAGAAGCAAACTAGGGCAAAATCGCAGTTGTGTTTCGGAACATATTCTCCAAAAGAGGGATGAATAAAGGGAAGTCTGTGGGTGGGATGAACTATTATGTTTGTCCGTCTTTGTTGTCCCTTTTGATCCTAACCCCATTTGCAATTGCTGTAGAGGGTCCCCAAGTGTGGGCAATTGGCCGGAAAAATGCAGTCTCTCAAATTGGACCACATTTCGTTTGGTAAAAATACCAACTGATATTCATTTATTGTTTAAACTTTTTTGGCATTTATATACTAGAAGAGTAGTTGAATTTTTTTTTCTTCCTGAATTATATAATAATAGGTGGATGGTGGCTCAGAGTGTATTCTATCACCTATGCAATCAAGTTTCATACATGTCCTTAAATGAGATCTCACCATTGACATTTAGTGTTGGGAATACGATGAAGAGGGTTTCAGTCATTGTGTCATCGATTATCATCTTCCACACTAAATAGAGGTTAATATTGTACTGCTTCTATATTATCCATCCGCTAGTATTACTAGCGGACCATGAATACTAGCGGACGGCGTGTTCCCAGATCTAACCTCAGCCACTGATTTGTCAAACAGGTGAAGATGAAGAAGAAGCGAGAGAGCGTATGAAGGAGTGTAGCCGCACGTGTAGTACAGAGAGAGGCGAGAGGTCATGCGGAGGCGAGGGGCATGAGGTCATGGAGGATCGTGGCGCCTAGTGGTCGCGACTCGTGATTTGGGGTAAGAGTGAGAGATTTTAGGTTTTGGGTTTTGGATTTTGGGTTTTGGGTGGAGATCAGACTTCAGAGAGACTAAAGTAGAGAGAAATTTGAGATCTGATATTTTTGAGATTTGAGTGAGATGTCATCGACTAATGGGAGATGGGGAGATGGGGAGATGAATATGATAAGTCATGAGAGATCAGATCCTCAGATCAGAGTACTGAAGAGTGTGAGAGATTACTTTTTTAACTTTTGAGGCTTAATTTTTTTTATAACCGGTTCGGTTAACCGAATAGTATAAATTCAAAAACTAAACCCGAACCCGAAAACCGTATAATAAAACGGGTATAACTGAAATACAAAAATAACCAAATAATCGAAAGAATTCAGTTAAAAAAATTCAGTTCAATTCGGTTATTCGGTTTTACCCGTTTTTTTGCTCAGTCCTACAACTGGAAGATGGTTCGCCATCCGTTGATTCAACCTAATATCGTAGAGTGATTGGAGCATTGCAATACTTGTCCTTAACTTGACCTGATATAAGCTTAATTTGTCATCAACAAACTCTCACAGTTTATGCAATGTGATCCCACACAAACTCACTGGACAACTAAAAGACTGCTGAGATACTTAAAGAACACCATTTTTCATGGCATTAATATTAGAAAAACCTTCAGGCCAACACTCATATGTTTCTCGGATGCTGATTGGGCTGGCAGTTTGGATGATAGAAAATCAACTTTAGCTTATCTCCTCTTCCATGGAGCTCTAAAAAGCAACGTGCAATTGCACGATCATCAACTGAAACTGAGTACAGGGCTTTAGCAACGGCTGCAGCAGAGTCCATGTGGATGATATCTCTATTGCAAGAAATGAAGTTTACATTACCACAGCCACCTCTACTCTTGTGTGATAATTTGGGCGCAACCCAACTGAGTTTTAATCTTGTCCACCATTCAAGCATGAAGCATATCCAGATAGACATTCACTTTGTGCGAGATTTGATTGAGAAAAAATTTCTTAATGTTCGACATGTTCACACTAATGACCAGCTCGCAGATTTACTCACCAAGTTACTATCCAGATAAAGGACAGACTATCTAAGGGACAAGATTGGCCTATCCGATGGTAGCCCGTTCTTGCGGGGGCGTATCAAGGAAACTAATAGTTTCAAATAAGTGTCAACTCAAGTCTAGCTGCCACCATGAACATTACCAGATTTTGTGCCTCCCAATTTATCAGCAGCAGTGACCATGTCTGTCTCGTGATAATCACATGTTTTCTAAATATGTTTCGTACCGTACAGCTAGGTCTTTTTCTATATAATGCATCCGAAAGCACACCTAGTATGGGACTATGTTGCAGGATAGAATTATTTATTGCTGTAAATCCCCACTGCTTTGGGTCCCCCCCCACAAACACCCCATATGCCATATGCTTGAATAATTAGCAAATTAATTTGATTAGTTTAGGCCAGCATCTATTAGTGTTTTTAGCAATTCAGGAAATGCTAGCTTTAGATAGCAGTAGAAAGAAAGGGTTTCTTAGTTTCCAGGGGAATGGTGGCCGCAAAGCCCACTCCAAGACCTTAGGTCCCGGGTTCAAATGTCTCTCCTCAAATTCGGATGTAAACCCAGCAAAAAAATAAAATAAAAATAAAAAAGCCCCGTCTCTCCTATTACTCCCTTGGTCCCTCCCTTCCACAAAATGAATCCCTAAAAAGAACAAGTTAATTTAGTTGTGTGGTATGATAATGAAAATATGATGACAGACGTCAGGATATAGTGTCATTTTATACTATTATATACAAGGGCGGAGGCATGTATAGACTAGGGTGGGCTTTAGCCCGGGTGGAGTTTTTGGAAAATATTTAGTACTTATATATCTTCAATAGTCCAACCCAATATTGTTTTCCTGTTTTCTTGTGATCCATTAAAAGCAATGAGGAGATACGCAGTATTGAGGAGCCCGTATGGAATTTATGATTGATCTTGGTGGGATAATTTCTTGTGTATATAGTTGGTACTTAGTAGCCCAGGAGATGCAAAATTCCTGGCTCCGCCCTTGCCTCCCATGATTATAAGATCAGTTTCCTATCTTTGTAAATATTGCGTTTAATTGTGATTGTAAATTTACTTTTCGGTTACATAATTTTGAATGCCTAAAATTAGGCCTCTCGAGTTGTATAAAGATACAGAACATGAATAGAGATCAGTGTGACTTCAAAATACAAAATTATAGTTGTGTGAATTCTCTTTATATATACATTTATATATATATATATATATATATATATATATATATATATTTATATAGCTTTTTATGCGGGTGGTCCGCATACGGACCACCTTTAGCGACGGACAAAATTGTCGCTAAACTCGTTGTCGTAAAGTCTGAATCGTTGCGATAGTCCAGAAACCGTTGCTTTAGCCCAATTCAGAACCTATGGCGACGGGTTTAGCGACGATTTTATATGTCGCTAAAGATGGTCCGCACGTGAACCACCCGCATAGAAAGTGAATTGTATATATGTATGTCTAATTGTATGGCAAAAGCGTTATTATGAACAATATTTGTGTAAGAATATGTGTAATTGAGGGGATTTTAATTCCTTCATGTCACTAAATTACAATATAAAAAGAAAACTGTTAAATCCACAACATAAAATATTATTTTCATAATAAAAATATCGCTATAGATCCTATAGCGACGGTTTTTACCGTCACTATACATCTACAGCGATACTTTTGTTATGAAAATAACAAAAAGTGTTGTGAATTTAACAATTCCCTATAAAAACATGAATAACAAAGCGACAGGAAATTAGGAAAAAGCCAATTTAATGAACAAAAATGAGATAGGAAATTTGGATATTCACACATTATGATTTGATTCGAACTAATAATATAATCATTCAATTCAAAGGTATAATTTTTGTTATATGGCAAAATGTATTAGATTTAATTTATATTATTTTCCAACGTATCTCAAGAGACTTGGTGAGCATAAGAAAACATGATGATCTAGAATCAACATCAATTATCAGATGTAACCCCTCCATTACACATTATCTCTAATTTCATCCCATACACCATAATTTTATAATTGCGTTGAAATTGATATTGGTTAACTAATTTATTATATTAAATAGCATAATTCTTTTAAAAATTAAAGTATATGACATTTTTTTATCTGAACATAAAAAAAATTCATCAAAATTTCAATTCTTTTAGACTTTTAAGGGTAAAAATAATTTTTATGATTCTAATTTTTTTGTAAGATTAATCTTAATATTATCAAACATCTATTAACATATTTTAATAATTATTAATAAAATTATTAAGATCAAATAATTGATATATTAGATAAAATTAAAAAAAATGTGTAATAGAAGGGAATCAAATCCTCCATTATCAGAAAACATGGAACACCTTCAAAAATGCAATTTAAACATGACCCCTCAAAGCACCGAGTGTGCACTTGGAACACCAAACGACAACACTCGCCTCTTAATACGACAAGCAAAATAGAATCCTGAAACTGGCCACTGAACCGAACCCACAAACATACATCTCTCATCTCTGACGATAATATTCTTTTTCCCTCGTCATCGCCGGACAAGAAAACACTGTAATCTCATGACACTTACCTGAACCACAACGTCTCTCAACCGTACACGTGTCAAACACTCACATCATCTGCTGATGCCCTTCCCTCCCTTCAATGCAAATTATACTACTAACTCCCTTTCAAAAAGATTATCGTTTAAAATTTTGACACATGGATTAAGAAAGTCATTTAATACTACTCCATCCGTTCTTTAATATAGATCGTTTTAGACATGTGCACAAGAATTAAAGAAATAATTGAAAAACATTAACTATATTATCAATTGTCTATAATACCCTTCATCTCACATTATCTCATGAATATGGATCAAAAAATTAGGTGGAGTAATAAGGGATAATTTGGGAAAAATAGTGATCAATTCTCCTAGATAACCACAAACGACAAATAATTAGGAATAATAAAAAAAGTCTAAAACTACTTGCATATAGGAATGGAGGGAGTATCATTTAACAATTAAAATTTGTTTGAAATTCTATCACTACCCCTTTATGAGAAAATAAAAACTATTAATACAAGGGAGAGAATTTCTTAGAACGATGAGAGAAGGTAGGGGTAATATAGGAAATAAAACAATTTATTCTCCTCGAAAGTTGTAAACGACAAATATTTTGAAACACATTTTTTCTTCTAAAACAACAATCTTTTAGGAACGGATGGAGTAATATATTCTCCCTTCATTCCTAAATAAGTGTCGTTTAAGGTTTTTGCACATGAATTAAGAAAGTCATTTAATACTATCATTTAATAGTTAAAATATGTGTAAAATTTCATCACTACCCCTTTATAGGAAGTTGAAAACTATTAATACTAAGGGTGAGAATTTCTTGGGACAATGAGAGTTGGGACAATGAGAGAAGGTAAAGGTGATATAGGAAAATAAATAATTTATTCTCCAAGAAAGTTGTAAACGACGGATAATTTAAAACAAATTTTTTCTTCTAAAACGTCACTTATTTAGGAATGGATGGAGTACCAAGTTTGTAGCATTTACATTATTTTAAAATATTTGTCACATGTAACTTTATTAGTAATAAAATTAATAAATGTTCCTTTTAATAATTGAGATGCAAGCATGCAAATTCTACAATTTATAGTCTTCGCACACTTAAGATGTGAGTTGAAGTTCTAACCATTTTTATTTAGAGAACACATTAATTTTATGTCATTTTTTAATTTATATCTATGATTTGTTACATTAAGTAATAATATTTATTTATCTATAAGTGCTTGGTAATTCAAGAAAAGTTACCGAAATAACAGGATGAAACAACAAATTTAAATTCATCGCCTAATAGAAAATAGAATAGAATGTATACAATAAATTAAAACATATTGTTTTGTTGAAAATATTTCAATAGCATGTAAAACCCTTCTAGTTTTTGTCCATTAATTTCTATATTTTCCATCTCATCTGGCTCTCTCTCTCTCTCTCACACACACACACACAAAATAGCCATAACTCCCAAGTCCAATCAATCAGTTCACCAGTATTAATTTCTGGGTCCAAAAGTTTAGAATTTGGACAAGATTCTAAATCTATGAAGAAGTTGAAATTCTAGAGAGAGAAACAAATAGATATATGGATGCAAGAAAAGTAGTGGTAATAGTCGAAGACATGGACATATCAAGAACAGCACTTAAATGGGCACTACATAATCTTATTCGTTATGGGGATCTAATAACTCTCCTTCATGTATTCCCAATTTCAAGATCCAGAAGCAAGAAAAAATTCAGGCTCCTCAGGTTAAAGGGCTATCAATTAGCTCTATCTTTCAGAGAAATCTGCAACTCCTTCCCCAACGTAAGAGTACCATTTTTCCCATTATTTTTAAGAATAATTGTGGCAGGTATTGAAGTATATATAGGGTTGTGTTATAACTTTCAGAGCAAAACGGAGATTGTGGTGACAGAAGGTGATCAAGAAGGTGGGAAAATTGTTGATTTGGTGAGAGAAATTGGAGCTTCCACTCTTGTTGTTGGACTTCATGATCGGAGTTTTCTATATAGGTATGTATGTATGTATGTATGTTTCTTCAGTTTTTAATGATTAATATCAAAATTTATAAATTGTTAGTTGAGTTGAATAATTTGTCAGTCATGTATCAAAAGATTAAGCTCATCTTTAAGACTTGAAGTTAGGGATGAGTGACCTATTTTTTGCCCTACAAACTGCGGCCTTAATTTCTTTCCCCCACGTAGGGTAGGGTCGAGACGAGGTTATTTATTTATGTTTTTAACCTTATACGGATCCGGTTATTATAAAATTAAGTTGATCAATTGATCAATATAATGATAATACGTACATAACGAGAGATTACCTCTTGACCTGCGTGTCGATATTATATTAATTAAAGTTAACTTCATACTAATCATTCTCATATTATACATTTTTGAAGATTATAAGGTACGCAGTCTTCAAAAATGATGTGATATTTTATCATATATGAGTGATTAATATGGTTATAAATAATAACTACCGTCCACATCATTTTGTATTATTTTCTTGAGATTAGGATAATCTCTATTACACATCGTATTCATTAAACAATTTTCTCTCAAAAAAATCTTTTATTTTTGAAAAAGCAATCTATTTATATTTCCAAATTTGTTGACAAATTGTTAGTTTTTAATTCTGAAGGGAAAATCACCTCTCCTTGTATTGTTGTTTTTATTTTGATGTGATGTTTATATAAATGTTTTCGTTTTCATAAAATAAAGTATTAAAAAAAAATGATACAAAATTTCTATCAATACAACATGCATTTTAATCAACTCTATATTTACAAGATTAAATTTGAGGTCATTCTATTTTTTTAATTTAGCGAGCCTAATCTAGTTAATTCATAACTTGACACTCCAATTGAAAATCAAAGCTTTTGAAGATTAAAATTGTACATTTGTTCAGGGCCGGATCCAAGATATCAGTAGGACGGATTTTTTTAGGCTGAAAATTGAAGTGAATGGTTGAAGCTTAGTTAGAGTTTGAATACATTAAAGTTTATTAAGTTTTATTTTTTGTCCCTATCCGCAGCTACATGAGTCTAATATCAGCATAAACACTGCATATTCTGCCCTCCACATAGATCCGCAGATGCATGAGTCTAATACCAAAACTTAATATAAATATCATAAAATTTTGGTACCTAAATTGCAAATTAAGATCAATTATTAATTTAATTAGTCTTCTGTTTTTGGGTGGTATATATAGGTTGGCAATGTCCCACAGAAATATTGAAACAAATTTGAATTGCAAAATTATTGCCATCAAGCAACCAACACCATTGACCACTAGAAGGACCACCACCATTTCAATAGCAAACACTTCACCCAGCATGGACTTCTCTCAAATTGAACTTGCTGGATTAAGGTGAGAGATTCAATTCCCCTATTAAGTGAATCATATATATGTTCTTACCCACTCAATGGTCCCTCCTTTGGAATATAAAACTATATATTTCCCTCATTGTTTTAAACTTTAAACTACCTAACTTCTTATTTTTGGCATAATTAATGCATGTGTTATTATTAAGTGTTCAAATTTTTGTGACCGTTAATGCAGTTTCCCTGATATTCCTCCACCAAAAATCCCATACAGAATCTGTCCAAACCCTACTGCCATTATATGGAGAAGATCAGCAACAAGAAGAAGAAGAAGAAGAAGGACTTCTTGAAATCATGCATGCATTCTCACATTCAATATCTCAAAACAATTAATATTAAAGGACTTAGCTACATTTGTATTTTGGGTCTGGCCTTTAGCTTTCAATTATATTTCTTACGTAACACATTTACATATAGAAAAATAAAGAATACATTAATTTATTACTTAAAAAGAAAAAAAAAAGAAAAAAGAAAAGAAAAAAGTGCAATTGACATGATATATTGCCATAAAACTCTCAATGATTGAAACAAGAACTCTAGAATCAAATAGAGGTGTTTGCTTTGTGAGACGGGAGAAATATTAATTAGTCTAGCAATCTTCTCAATCAATTAATCCCTTCATGCATGCACTAAATCTCGCATTCATTTTTCCACTCTTTCAAATTTCAATGTATATTATAATCACTTATGTTAAGCATTAATTATCTCCTTGTAATTAGGTCTGCAAACGAATCAAATCGATTTAAACTTTGTCTAACTCTAATTGAACTCGAATATGTTCGAATAACATGATCGAACCAACATTAATGTACGAGTTCAATTGTTAGCTGTGTTCGCGAATTGTAAGCAAACATAATCGAGTTCGCGAACGTTCCCGAACACATGCTCGTTCGCGAATGCGATCAAGTTTGCGAATATTTTGACGAATCACGCCGCTTGATTATATTTCCAACTTCCAGGTTGGTTAATAATTTTCACATGTAAAAAATCGAACCACTCAAAATCAAGTTAGAAATCGAATTACTAGAACCGATCTCGAACAGAACTCGAACTTCTCGAGCCGAACTGTTCACGAACACAGACGAACTGAACCACATGGTTCGCAAACATGTTTGATTGAGCAATATTGAGCATAAAAATATGTGTGAACTCTACTCGACAAGACATTAAATTTAAACTTGAGCTCAAACTGAACCAAACTCGAACCGAATCAAACCGACTTCATTTGCAGTCCTAGTTTTTTTTAGTATAAATATAGAACATCCTCATCACATTAGTAGAATTGGTATTCCATACTCTTTAGTATTATGGTCTAATATGCTTTCTTTCATGTAAACAGTAAAATTGATGAGAAACCTAAGCTATAATTCTTGGTGTAAGATCTCATACATTACAATTTTATCTCAAATTTATAAATATTATTTTTGACAGTGATGCTAACGACATAAATTTTCTATGACGAATAAATTAAATTGTTTAAATAAATTTAATATTTTGTAACCGAATATATATTGTAACGGAATTTATATTGCCATAAAAACTCAATGATTGAAACAAGACCTCTAGAATCAAATAGAGGATAAATATTAATTAGTCTAGCAATCTTCTCAATCAATCCCTTCATGCATGCACAATCTCACATTCATGCACAATCAGACCAATAAAATCTATGACTATGTTTGGTGGTAAGAATTATACAGGGGATATGATTATTAATTACAAGTGTCTTATTTATTTTTAAATTTGAGCTTGAGACTATTAGTCTTGCATTATAAAATAGCTTAAAATGAGAGATTATATATTTAATACCATATTCTACCTGGTATTATAATTCCTAGCATTTGGGAGTAAAAATTGCTAGACAAAATTAACTTCAATCTTTCTTAAAATGACCATCATATCTTGCATTTTTTGTTATTATTCCTGACAATTTAAAATTTATTAATATAAAGATTAAATATTATTATTTTTTTAGGGGGGTGGGGTTTGGGGGTGGACAGGGTGAGAGGTGAGATGTATATATAATCATTAAATATTATTTTTTTTTGGAAAGGGAGGGGGAGGGGGAGGTGTATATATAATCATTAAATAATGAAAATTGTTCTTTTATCTATGGACTTGAAACCATTAATTTTACAGAAATCTTATGAATAACCTTCAAAAATGATAATCTTATAAATCTAAGCAATGAACTTTCATTATTTAGTAGACTTGGGCTTTGGCCTTAGTTAATTACCCCACTTAAAAAAGTGGTTTTTCTTTAAATTATTAAAAAATAATATATTATAAATGTTTACGCCGATTTTTAATTGTTAATTACGTTGATAAATATTATTAATAATTTTTTAAAAAATATATTATAAATAGGGTTTATTTATAATTCTTATTAATTATATTCATAAATTTCTCAATTACAATTCGATATAAATTTAGCACAATAAATTTCAAGATTCTAAATTATTTAAACAAAAAAAAGAAAAGAAAAAGTCATCATTCCAAATCACACGTGTGCTCATGTCTAACATTTCACACGTGTCAACCAATCCTCACCCTTCTCCCCTCTTCTACAACCCTCCTCCCACTCTCACTCACTCACTCACTCACTCAAATTCTCTCTCCACAAAATACCTCCTACTCTTTCTCCGATGGCTGATCGGGACTCCGGCACCTTCGAACCCCAAATACCAGCCAGAACCACCACCCCAGGCGGCGGATTCTTCCATAAACTCCACGAGCACGCACCTAACTCCAGTCAGCTTGCCGGGTTCTTAGCCTTAGTGATTTCCGGAGCCATTTTACTAATTCTCACCGGTTTAACCATCAGCACCACTGTTTTGGGTCTTCTTTTCTTCACACCGTTGATCCTTATTTCGAGCCCGATTTGGATCCCTGTTGGAACCGTCCTTTTTATCGCCATATCCGGTTTTCTATTGGTTTGCGGGTTCGGTGTGGGGACCGTGACTGCTGTGTCCTGGCTGTACAAGTACTTTAGGGGGCTTCACCCGGTCGGTTCGGACCGGGTTGATTATGCGAGGAGTCGGATTGTCGATACGGCGAGTCATGTGAAGGATTATGCGAGGGAGTATGGTGGGTATTTGCATGGCAGAGTGAAGGATGCTGCTCCTGGTGCGTGAGCCGGTCGAGTTGGATGTGAACCGGGTTTTGTTAATTTTGATTATTTCTTTTGGTGCTTAGCATTATAGATTATAGTTTGGCCTTTGTTCGCCCTTGTTCTTATATTTTGAATTTTTTATATGATATTTTTCTGCTTGTAAGAGAGATTGTTTTTTTTTAAATTGTTTTTATTAAGTCTTCTTTTTATCATTTTTATATAGTTTAAATTGGTTATACTGATACTCCATACACACCAGTATATGTACTGGATCATGACATGTTAATAAAATAATGGTAATGTTGTCCCCGTATGTTCTTCATTCAGTATACATTAAGAATGTGTCAGTCCTCGATAGACCGAGTAAATCTATAGATACATCTTATTTACTCCCTCCTCCTCACTCACCTCCGAGTAAATCTATAGGTACATCCTATTTAATTTCCAAGTCTGAATTTTTTGTTAAATTGTTATGGGATTCTGTTTATTGGTTTCTGCATTTTAGTTTGAATTAGGCAAATCACATACAGAAGTAGTGACGACATGACCTGCATTGGCAAATATTAATTCGATGTTTAGAAATTTTAGTAAGTTCACACATATGGGTAATCTGCCTTGTAAACTCTTGAATTTTCAAACGTGCACTTGATATTATATATATATATATATATATATATATATATATATATATAGAACCCCAGCCAGGCTCAGTGGTTCAAATGACGTACGCCGCCCTGGGAGTCGGACGTCCTGGGATGCGGAAGCCCGTATGAAAAAGTTGACTCGAGTTTGTGGAGATTAATCCGACTGCGGTCCGAAAACTCTTGGTTATCAAAAAAAAAAAGTTATAACCTTGCTCATTATAAAGGTTTTTGAAGAAGAGGAAGGAAAAATGAGAAAGTGTCCTGCTTTCAATTGTAGTGGCAGTAGAATGAATTTTTCAACTTTATTGAGAATGAGAAGGTGCCCTGGTTGCAATTATGAGAATGGGTTAATTTCCTTGACTGATAAAAGGTGCAACATTTGGAGAGTTTAGTTCGCATGTTTTTGCAGTTGGATACAGGTAATATAAACCCACTTTATTGCTTATCATATTCACACAGTCAGTCTGATGTTGTGTTTTTGATAAAAATTAGTCAAACCCAGTACTTGAAGCATTCGGCCGGCCATGCAAAGACTGTCAGGAACAACAACTCAAGGTATGTATTCTTCTGCTACTTTTGTGTACATGTAAACTGCAGTTTATTAATTGCTTTAATATGAAACTGGTACTTACTTTTATTATACATGATAATAAAATGGAAATGGAAGGTCCGTCAGCTTTACTTCTTTATGTGACCAGATACTTGCATGAATTTCAGGACTTGACAGGTACAGCAGGGGAGCTTCCGCTGGAGCTACACAAAAATCTATAGATACATCAACTCTGTTCTTAAAAGATTGTCATTTAAGATTTTGGCACATAGATTAAGAAAGTACTCCCTCCGTCCTTAATATAATGGTTTTAGAGAAATGTTTTTGTTCCTAAATATAAGTCGTTTGAGAATTTCAAGTAAGCATTAATTGTTTAGTTTCCAATATTACCCCAAGTAATAAATATAATTTTGGTTCTCTCACTATTTTTTACCCAATAAATAACACTATCTTTTTTCAATACAAGGACAATATAGACAATTAATAGTATATTTAATGCTTTACAATCATTACTTTAATATTTGTGCATAACTCTAAAACGACATATATTAAGGAACGGAGGGAGTATCATTTATCAAGTAAATTTTGTTTGAAATTTCATCACTACTTCTTTATAGGAAGTTGAAAACTATTAATACAAGAGAGATAATTTCTTGGGACAATGAGAGAAAGTAGGAGTAATATAGGAAAGTAAATAATTTATTCTCCTTGAAAGTTGTAAACGACAAATTTTTTCTTCTAAAATGACAATTTTTTAGGAACGGATGGAGTATTATTTGTAGTTGCTTGAGCTATTAAGCTATTGTATCATCTTTTTTTAATTACTTGGGGTATATCCTTGTAAACATGTAAATGGTAATCAGTGTTTATGAAACGAATTCCAATTATTGTTCATCAAACATTGAAATATGAAAAACTAAAGATGAAAACAGATTATCAGAATTAAAATATTTTTGGTACATTTGGACAGTAATGATGAAATATAACACGAGATTGACGAACACAATAATTGAATTTCTTTTCATAAACACTATAATCATGATTTACATATTTTTGTCTATAAGTGTTGGTTTATATTTTTTGTGATTTTAATAATAACAATATATTTGGGTTTGTATAATGGTCTTATTTAATTTATTTGGATTATATATTTTTAATATGTTTATGCATGAACATATATGCTTTGCATGGAAATATTATATTTTGTATGGAGTAATTTTTTAGCCGGTTTGGACTTGAAGGAAAAACTATTCATATATGGTGTAGTGATTTTAATGTTGATAAAATATTTTGTAATACCTTTTACTTTATTTTGAGTGTAAGTCTTGTTTGGCTTGGTCTATCTAGAAGTAGATATGGTATGTTCATAGAGTGTTTTCAAGGTTGCAGTAGTGTAAAAGTTTCAGTGGTGAAAAATGTTACAGAAGTGCAAATGAGGCGGTGGTGTCCATAAGTGTGAAGCTACTTTGAACAAGGAATTCTTTTTATAGTATTTAATTGAGTATTAAATTTAATAAAAAGAGTCTCCAATGCCATTTGATATTAGATGTGGATGTAGGTCACTAGACTAGAGGTTAATAGCTGAACCACGTACAAATTTTGGTGTGATTTTGGTTCTGTTCTCTTCTTCAATATGCATTTATATTCTGCATACTTATCTTGAAGATACACTAAAATCGACATGTATTACCTGTTCGATTATAACTGATAAAGAACATATACTCCCTCCTATTCAGATTAAATGACGTTTTAGAGAGTTTAATTTTATTTTATATAAGTGTCATTTTGGAATCTATATGCAATATTGCACTATTTTTCTCTAATTTACCCCTCTATTTAATATGCTTAGTAAATGCAATTGTGGAGAGAGAAATAATTAATTAAGAACAATTGTGGAGAGAGAAATAATTAATTAGGGACACAAAAGATATTTTGTGTAAGGCCCCAACTTTTTATAAATGAAGATTTAATTTTCTCTATTTATTATTTTGAAATAGTAAGGGGTTGATTTGATTAATGTGGTTAGTTATGGATAAAATGTGCAAATATTTTAAATAAACAAGTGGTTATAAAATACTCATTGTTGTCGGAGAATATTCGTTTGGTCGTGGAATATTCTTTTCATGGGAGAATATTAAATGCACGCAATTTTGCCTTATGTGGGCCCCATAACGGAAAAACGATTGGATGAAGAAAAAGCGACAAGTATAAGTTGTTTATAAATAACAGTAGTTATTACAAGTTAATCTTGTTGGAATACTCGGTTGGTTAAAACACGATGTACGCGTTGTTGCGACAAGAAGATTACCAGATTGCACCAATTATCGATTCTTACGTAAGAAGGCACTACTCAATAATTGTTATAATAATTACTGCTTCAATATTTTATTTTATCGATTCAATAATTGCTTTGCGTTGATTTTTATATTACCGTTGTTTCAATAATTGTTACTTACACGATTATTTTCCATTATCGAAGCTAATAATTCATATTATCTTAATAATATTATTAGAAAACATTATTGGCAATGTCTAGAAAGTTCATCTCAAGGAGAGGTTTGTCACCTAATCATGGCCAAGTAAGGAGAAATTCTTATCGAAAGCCCTCTTTCCAGGTGAATAGCCAGTTGCAAGATCTTTGTGATTCTCAGAATATTATTTTTGAATAATTAATTATTGATTTATATGATGAGAAAAATATTAATTTTATGTGGATGTAGATGGAGAAAATTTTTAAAGTGACAATTGTTTAAAAAATTGATATTTTATCTTTTTTACGATAAAATAATATTTTATTATATTATATAATAATGGTGATAGTTTTACAATGAATATGGGATATATGAGTATATGAGGAGGAAGAGTATTTTTGTTGCATTAAATGATTAACATATGTTTTGTGTGTCGGTGGACCCCATTTCTTGACTGAAATTTGATTATAACTTGTAAAATCGTCCGTTTATGGATTTCGGTCAATTTCTGTTTGGAATTTGGAAAACCTTTCTTCTGCAAAGTTGTAGAGAATTGAATTTCCTATAAAAAAACACGAGATTCGAATTTTCTGATAAAAGGGCTATTTATTATGAATTATTGAAGTTCCGAAATAATTGATTTTTGGAAGTTTTAATTATTTTTATTAAGAAAAATATTTTTATTGTTTTGGTTGG
The DNA here is from genome assembly GCA_020205605.1 of Panax ginseng. Taxonomy (NCBI): domain Eukaryota; kingdom Viridiplantae; phylum Streptophyta; class Magnoliopsida; order Apiales; family Araliaceae; genus Panax; species Panax ginseng. The sequence continues at coordinate 138,143,248 of CM035145.1, read as the reverse complement.
CCCCCCATGTGTTGTAAACATGCTGATTTCAGGAGTCTTAGTGGGCGTAGGAAAATTTTTATAATATATTATTATTATATTCAATTTTCTGCTTTGGTGTTCTAAGCAATTTTTCATAAATAGGATGCTTAGGTTAGAATTGAAAATCACACCAGAAACTAAAGATTTCTCTCTATTTCTCTCTCTATATTATCGAGCGTATTCTTGTGAGTATTTTAGTACTTTGAGTATTGCTATACGGTGCAAGTTCTTTCAAAGACTATATCCAATATTTCAATCAAGATCTTATTCTTTTCCGAGGTAAGGGATGTTATTTTCTTCGTAAGTGATATTATTTCTTCAATATCATTATACCGAAATATTGGTGTGAATTTTAATCAAATTTAGAACTTTTCATGTCGGGGTTACTATTTACGAGTTACTATTCACGAGTACTATTCATGAGTACTATTCACGAAGTATGATGATGTTTTTTGTGAAATTTTTATCTTTTGGTGTCGGAGTTACTATTCACGTATATGGCACTATTCACGTATACGGCACTATTCACGAATACGATACTAATTACAGAAAAATTAAATTTTCTTTTCTGTGTCCAAGATTGTCTGTTATGATTCCTATCTTTGATTGGATCTATGTTTTGGTCTTCATTCTTGAATTTTACTCCACTCTGATTTTTTATGAAGTATTTTTGAACTTGAATTGTGTAAAGTACGAATCCTTAATATTTGTTCTTTTGTTTCACTGGATTCGTTTTCTTTAAAATATTTTTCATCATCCTCAGTCCTAAATGATGATATTATCAATATCTTTGGCCAGTAGTGCAAAAGATGAATGATTTTATAATGAATATCTTTGGCCCGTAGTGCAAAGATGAAATGTGTTTAGATGAACACTGATTAATTGATGAATATCTTTGGCTCAGTAGTGCAAAGATGAGCAGTGTTGAGATGAATATGAATTAATCGATGAATATCTTTGGCAGAAGTAGCAAAAGATGACTATTTGATTCAAGATGTATATTGATTGATGTTATAGAGATAAAATATCGATGATGGACTTTTAAATTCATAGATTATAGTAGATTTCATTCTCTACTTAACTCTTCTAATGAATTGTTGTTTCCGCTGCAGTTGTTGATCTAAAACTTGTTGTCTTTTGTATTTTATCAAAATTTTCTCTGTTGAAGACTAAGAATAATTTGTTGTACATTATCTTAGTCATAATATTCTTTACTGGGCTAGTTGAGCTCACCCTTTTTCTTTTTGTTCCATTTTTTCTTCTCGGGAGATTTGAGAATATAATGAACTAATTGGGGTATGGAGTGATGGTTCAAGACAATTGTTTTAGTAGTCCTCACTATTTTGTAAAATAGTGTATCAATAATTTTAATGAGGACTCCTTTTGAGTTTGTATACTCTCTATTACAGTATTTGTATTTAAACTCACAGTTTATGTGTTGTCATATTTTGCACGACAATTGTATTAATGAAGTTGTAGAATGTTTTGCATCTATATATTTTATGACTTCAATAGGTTGGTTGGATTGGACTTATTTTGGGGTCGTCACATTTTGTGTTATTTCTTAATAAGTGTGCTTAACTCTAAAATGATATTTAATCTGAATAGGAGGGAGTACTAAAATTGACAGGATTACCTGTCCGATTATAACTTATAGTAGGAAACTTAAAAATCAACCACTTTAGCTCACTTTTGAGATTTACACCTATTTACAGAATTACAAAAAGGACATACCTCAGATAATTTTAAAAAACGATAATACAATAACTTAATTAGCTCAAATTATTAAAAATTAAATTATTTTAAAAGGCAAATAAAATTTAATCCTTAAATACGTACCACCCATGTTACTCAAACTCAAACACAAAGTTAATTAACATGCATATTAGAAATTAAGTCAACGAATTCACGATGAGAAGCTAAACAAGAAACCCCTTTGAAAACCCCCAAAATGTACCTACCAATTATCATGCAAAAATTATGTCGTTTTGTATAATCATATATTTTAAAATTACAATCCCTCTTATGTTATTTATAAATTACAAAAAGTATTTTATAAATTTTCAAAATAATATTATTTTAAAGAATAACTCGTATAAAAACGAAAGTTATTTGATGAACTCATAAATTAATTAAAAAAATAGCAATATTACTATCATATAAAAAAGCACATACACATACATACATATTATAAATATGTGAGACCCACAAATATGCATATATATATATAAATTATTAAATATTTTTTTACTTGATAGTAGTATTATTTTAAAATAATTAAAAGGGAGGGAGCACTATGTAGCTACTAACAATAAAGGATGCAAGGGTAAATTGGATATTAAGATAAGAAAACCAGGCTAAACAAGGAGTCCTAATAATTACAAATTTCTTCCATTTCTTAGTCCACAAAATATTTATCTCCAATTTTTATTTATTTTGGAGGAATTGAGGAGATAGAAAAAGAAATAATTGGCCAAAAACTGAAAGAAAACCCACCCTGTTTCGTTATCCCCAAAACCACGAGGGAAGAAGAGAATGGCGGGAGAATTAGCAGCGGCGGCAGGAATGTCCCCGGCTTCTTCTTCGCTATGCAACGGCGGCTCACGGCGACCGCTCCCTCTCTCTCCTCGCCGTTTCCTACTCCGCCCCAATTCGCTCGCTCATCGTCGTTGCTCTGTGTCTCACTCTCTCTCCTCTTCTTCTCTGTCCCAATTCTTCGGAACTATTATACTGAGCACCGGTTCTACCAAGATTTCATCTTCCCTGCTGAGACGGAACTTCTCTGTATCTGCTATGGCCGCTGCTGAGGGTAATGTCTATCTCTCACTATATACGATAAAAATTGGTACTTTGTAGTACCCTTTGAGGAACAATCAAATGGGAAATTTGTAGATTTTGGAACTTTTTCTGGGTTTGTGGTTCTTTGTTTTCCGTATTTAGTTTGTAATTCTGACAATTTTGTTTCATCATGTGAATTTGTGTTCTAATTCTGAGTCTTCATCTTAGTTGCCCTTGTATATGCTAAAGCTTCAATCTATATGCTTTTTGCAATGGTTAGACGTTTGTACTGCTGGGTATCTATGGCTTAAATTAAGCAAATTTAGTAACATTCTTCAAAATGTGCTCATAGCTTTTTATTTAATTTACTATTTCCTTTTCTTTTTATTTCATAAAATTGGCCGTTCACATAAAGCATAGACTTCATCTAATCGCTATGTAAAACAAACTGGTTATTTCATTTGTAGAATTGAATGTATAGCTTGCTTGTGTATGAATTTGTGTCAGATGAAAATACTAATTATATATACATGTATGTTTAGATTTAATATTTACAAAAGTTCATCAATTGATGTTGATGTTGAGAGGCTGTCCGATGCTACATGTTATCGATATGCAAGTACATTCATCGGGCTGCCTTTCAGTATTAGCTCTGTTGATATCTGTTCCCTACCATTGCAAAGCCAATTTATGAATACACATTATGTTGAATGCTGAAATCTATAACCTGGAGTTTCCATTTAAACCTAGTGTCCTTGCTAAGGAAGAAAGGAGGGAATTAAAGAAACTTGTTTTTCGTGATATTTGATACTTTTGCAAAATTTTAAGTATGGTTCTCGTCTTTATATCATTTTTTTAGAGTCAAAGCGCACGGTACCACTAAAGGACTATCGGAATATTGGAATTATGGCTCACATAGATGCCGGAAAGACTACTACAACTGAGCGTATCCTATACTATACTGGCAGAAACTATAAAATTGGTGAGGTACATGAGGGAACAGCTACAATGGACTGGATGGAGCAAGAACAAGAAAGAGGGATCACCATAACTTCGGCTGCAACTACCACATTTTGGGACAACCATCGGATTAATATAATTGATACTCCCGGCCATGTTGACTTCACACTTGAAGTGGAGCGTGCCCTCAGGGTTTTGGATGGTGCTATTTGCTTGTTTGACAGCGTTGCTGGCGTGGAACCTCAGTCTGAAACTGTGTGGAGGCAAGCTGATAAATATGGGGTGCCCAGAATTTGTTTTGTTAACAAAATGGATCGTCTTGGGGCAAACTTCTTTCAACAAGAGACATGATAGTAACAAATTTGGGTGCCAAACCGTTGGTGCTTCAGTTACCAATTGGTGCAGAGGACAATTTCAAGGAGTTGTTGATCTTGTGAGAATGAAAGCTATAGTTTGGTCTGGGGAAGAACTGGGTGCGAGTTTGAGTATGAGGACATTCCTGCTGATCTTCAAAAGTTGGCACAAGAGTACCAGGCACAGATGATTGAGACCATAGTTGAGCTGGATGATGAGGCTATGGATGCCTATCTAGAAGGAGTTGAGCCTGATGAGGATACAATTAAGAAATTAATTAGGAGGAACCATCTCAAACAGTTTTGTTCCAGTTTTATGTGGCACAGCATTTAAGAACAAGGGTGTCCAACCATTACTTGATGCTGTTGTGGATTATTTGCCTTCTCCACTTGATGTGCCACCCATGGTAGGGACAGACCCTGAAAACCCAGAAGTGACAATAGAGAGGACCCCGAGTGATGATGAACCATTTTCTGGACTTGCTTTCAAGATCATGAGTGATCCTTTTGTGGGTTCCCTGACTTTTGTAAGAGTATATGCAGGAAAGCTTACTGCAGGATCTTATGTATTGAATGCAAACAAGGGAAAGAGAGAGAGAATCGGAAGACTTCTGGAAATGCATGCCAACAGTAGAGAGGATGTTAAAGTAGCCTTAACAGGTGATATTGTTGCTCTTGCTGGCCTGAAAGACACGGTTACAGGAGAAACGTTGTCAGATCCTGAAAATCCTATTGTGCTTGAGCGAATGGACTTTCCTGATCCTGTTATAAAGGTTGCTATTGAACCCAATACTAAAGCCGATGTTGATAAGATGGGAGCTGGGTTGGTCAAGCTTGCACAAGAAGATCCATCTTTCCACTTCTCACGGGATGAAGAGATCAACCAAACAGTCATTGAAGGAATGGGAGAGTTGCATCTTGAAATTATTGTTGATCGGCTCAAGAGAGAGTTTAAGGTTTGCTTCTGCTATTCAGCGCATCAATTTCTAATTTTTTTTCCAGTTGTTTGTTTTTCTTAACATGGTTTCTTATGTTTTAACATACACACCCATATACACAAGCAGACATGTACACACAGAGATGCACAAGAATACACACAGGATATAATATATGTTTATGTAATTATGTTATTAATGTCTTCTGTACTGTATGGAATCCTTTAATATAAGATATTCGTGCAGTACTTTTGTATCATGTCTAATTGTAGCACTTGTGGTATTTGCTTAATGTGGTAACCATTGATGAGACTGATTTTTAAATCAGGTCAATCAAGTTCCACTTATTCGTAATTGTGGATGATTTTGTCCCTTTTCTTTTCCTTTTTTACTTTTGCTAACTCTTAGCAAATTATTTGATTCAGTGCATTTCTTCTTTCACACGTGCCTAACTATCGTGTGTTTCGACTTTTGATAATTCTCGTTAGTTAAAAGTGTTTTTAATGCAAAAAAATTGTGAATGTATTGCTGATTTGGGGTTAATAACTTGAAAATGGGTGGCAATTGCAGGTAGAAGCTAATGTTGGTGCGCCTCAAGTAAACTATCGCGAGAGCATTTCCAAAGTCTCAGAAGTTAAGTATGTTCACAAAAACAGTCAGGTGGGCAAGGGCAATTTGCTGATATTACCGTAAGGTTTGAACCCATGGAAGCAGGCAGTGGATATGAGTTTAAGAGTGAAATCAAAGGAGGAGCAGTGCCAAGAGAATATATACCAGGTGTAATGAAAGGACTGGAGGAGTGCATGAGTAATGGCGTGCTTGCAGGCTTCCCTGTTGTAGATGTTCGTGCCGTACTAGTGGATGGCTCTTACCATGATGTTGATTCAAGTGTCTTGGCATTCCAGTTGGCAGGCAGAGGAGCTTTTCGGGAGGGTATGAGGAAAGCTGGTCCAAAGATGCTTGAACCCATTATGAAAGTTGAAGTAGTTACCCCGGAAGAACACTTGGGAGATGTGATTGGTGATCTGAACTCTAGGAGAGGCCAAATCAACAGCTTCGGCGACAAACCTGGGGGTCTCAAGGTATGTGAAACACTTGAGATCTTCTTTCCAATCTATTTTATTTGACAAGGGATCTTGCCATTGCATATTCTGGAAAGCCTGGTTAGAGCTCCGTTAGCTGGCCATAATAAGTACAAGTTGAGCCTGATATGGTGTATAAGTTAGGCATGCTAGCAGTTGAAAGTTGAAACTTCTTCCTTTGTAGATTAGGCCATTATATACTGCTGGATTAATACCTACTATTTAGGCTTACCATTGCAGTGCCTGCTGTAGTACAGCAAAGATTAAAACACACACATAATGGCCAAAGAGAGAACATGCTCCATTTCCATTATTAGTCCAACCATGAATTTGGAAATTAAATAGCAGCCTCTTGACCATTGTCTTGTATGTGTACATTATTTCATGGATTTGATTGTTGTTGATGCAGGTGGTTGATTCCCTCGTTCCACTAGCGGAGATGTTTCAATATGTCAGCACCCTCCGGGGAATGACAAAAGGCCGCGCTTCATACACTATGCAGTTAGCCAAATTTGACGTTGTCCCTCAACACATTCAAAACCAGCTTGCTTCAAAGGAGGAAGCAGTTGCTACTTAATCCGGTTCCCACATGTGGGGTTCGAGAAGATAAGGACGCTGTTGCTGCTTAACCTGGTTGCTAAGATAATTTTTATGAACTGCAGATGATTTCCCTGTAGAAATTAAGCTTACAATGTAATGCATTGAGTTAATGAAGCTCATTGAGTCTCCTCATAAATCATACACTGATATACGTATCCACAAGTATATGAATCGCGGCCTTATTGGTTTGATTTTGAGAAACCATGGCGTTGAATCATTGTACGTAGTTTTTATTTTTAAATTAAGACAAGGTTGGGGATTCAATTCTGTAAAATTAAATGGTTTGATTGTTTTTTTATTTTTTATTTTTTACAGACAAGGCATGTACTTTAACTAGATAATGTTCGTTTCTTTATCCTCATATATGAGGTTTACTTCCAAAATGAGTTGGCATACAATTTTTGCAGATTGAACGAGGAATTTTTCCGCTTCGCCGTGTCTAAAACTGAGGTTGGTGTTTATTGATACTTCATTAAATCTTAGTTAGATGCATGAGCAAATCACAATGCATTTGATGATGACATTTGCAGGACATGGAAGATAGATTGATTGAACTGGAAGCACTGGACAAAGGTGAGGGAAGCTTGTGCTTGGCTTGGTTATAATTCGTATGTATCTCTTTATAAGGGCGAATCTGTTTGTTCTTTCCTTCATCATATTTTTTTTAATTATTTCTAATCTTCTCTATCTGTGACCTGGTGTGTCCAACACATGAAGATGTTCATGGAAACTGTAGTTTTCTTGGGGTGGGGAATTTGGCATTCTTTCTGTCTCATGAAATTCTTACTTGATAGTTAGTTTGCTTTGGTTTGGCCTGGCTTGCATCTTGTGGAACTTTATTTACTTGCCTGTCCTATAGAATAACTACAAAGTATTTCATAAGGTACTTCTAAATGGGATCTTCTCTGTGTTTAACAGGTTATTGCAGATCCATCTTTGAGTTCAAAACAAAGATCTCTTGTCACGGATGCTGCACGTGCACTTGATACACCCTTTGTCATTTAATATAACCCTTAATATAAGTTTTTGAGAATTTCAAGTTTATTAATCCTTAATATTCAATCGCTTCCCAATTGATTACTAATATAACTTTGGTTCTATCACTATTTTTTGCCCAATGAATAATCCTCTTTTTTCAATACAAAGACGATATAGACAATTGATATTATATTTATTGCTATACAATTATTTCCTTAATACTTGTGCACAATTCTAAAACGACTTATATTAAGTGACGGAGAGAGTATATAATATAATTTACTTAATTATAAAACGACTTATATTAAGTGACGGAGGGAGCATTTTTTAGTCGCATGTCGCTGTCATGTTATTAATTTCTGACGTGATACTATCAATTAAACGTACTCAATAAAAATTAAAATTTTAATCTCTTAATTGAAAAAATTGAGGAGAATTTTTAAAGTGGGAAAAAAAGAGTCCTTCTAGGGGGATCGGCTATTTCCGACCGGGGTACTGATCGGCCGGAATTTTTATTTTATTTTATTTTATTTTTTTGCTTTTGACTACAAAATAATTAATGTGATTTATTGGGCAAATTTTTCACAATCGATTGATTTAGGTGTCTTTTTGGATACTACGTAACAAATGTGGTTATACGGCATCGTATAACCCTGCTTTGTTACGTGTATCCAAAAGACACCTAAATCAACGTGATTTTGTAAAAATTTCGGGCCCAATAAATCACATTAATTATTTTGTAGTCAAAAGCAAAAAAAAAAAAAAAAAAAAAAAATCCTGCCGGTCACTACCCCAGTCAAAAATAGCCGGTTCCTCTAGACTTTTTCAAAAAAAAATAAAATTCAAATTGTTAATCCATATTTAAGCCTTAATAGAACTTTCAATCATGACTTTAAATTTGGATGATAGTAGATTGGGTTCTTGGAACATTCTATTACACGCATTATAACTCCTGCAAAGTATAGGTAAACTTAAAAAGTAACTTAGTGAGTCTTTTTTAATTTATATCAAATCTTGCATAATTTAATTTATTTAATTAATTCATAACATAATCGAACAGGATCGATATACAATAAAAATGATAATTATTGTGTATAATATAATTTACTTAATTGAATTTTGGTTAATATAGTAAGCAATTAATATGTGTTTCTGATTCATGTGAATTAAAACGATTATAAATTTTGGGTATAAATTTGAGAAATCATTATAAATAAATATATGACACATTAAAATAGAAAAATTAAAAAACTCTTGAATTCCTGAGTCACCAAAATATATTCTTAAATTTCTAATTCGTTTTGATGAGTCGACTCGAGATCAACAAAGACAACTCAATACTTGCATATTCATATTGATTTGATCCTAGCTAAGTCAACTAATGATGAAGTGTTTTGATTTGGTCATGTCTACTGTTCTTTGAAATTAATTTGCTGGAACCATTTAATGACTTCACCCATTTGTTTTGAGTCAAGCACACCATTTTATATTTAATTTAATACACCAAATTAACAAATGGTTTTAATTAAATTTCATTATTTATAAAAAGATTTAACTAAAATGTCTTGTGAATTTGATGCAAAAATTATAAGAACAAGACAATTATTTTATTTTTGATAAATGTGCCCTTACCATTATAATAGTATAGGATAAAAAAAATCATAACATAAATTGACAAAAATATGTATATCTAAAATAAAATATTTTTGTCATATTAATATCAGATCTCCAAATAATCAAATTAAAGAAACTGCATTGTCTTCTCTACTTCGTTGACCTGATCACAAGTTTGACTTTCAATTAAAAATGTCAATAGAATCTCTCTCTCTGACTTCAACTAATCATACTGTTTGAAACATTCCATGCAAAGGAAATCTGGGAAAATCCTTGTGCATAGAAAGATATTCAGTTGACCATAAGCATGCAGATAAACTTATATTTATTTTTTAGTTTGGAACAAATTTTCAATGCCATTTGATATTTATTTTATATATTATGTTATGAAAAATAAATTTGATCAACTTTTTGATTGTCACTCAGGTGAATAATTAGTAATAGGTAAGCTCTTTCTATAATTTCTACCAATCTCATGTAGCGATAAATTTCGCAATTATAATTGGGCAAAATTTATCGCAATACGTAACATGACTCAAACTTTTTAGAAAATTTATCTCCTCATCGTCCCAAAATCAAAGTCCTATTTTATTTTTCTATAAATTTGGATATATATATATATATAATTGTAGTTTTTTAAATTAGATCGCAAAAGAATATAATATTTTAAATTTGCCATTACGGAAAAATATAATGTTTTAAAATTTTCATTATAGAAAAAATAATGTTATAAAGTTTCCCTTAATCTTATTATTCATAATGGGACTGTCATTTTGGGGAGTGCAGTTAACATGAAGTACATTTTGATCAATTAATCAATACAGTGTCGACACGCAGGTCGGAAGGTGATCTCTCTGCGTGTCAGTACTGTATTGATCAATTGACCAACTTATTATGAAGTTAACTTCATGATAATCCGATCTGTTATTTTGGGAGAATGGAAAAGGAAAAAAAATCCATTTTCCAAATAAAAGTGATTGTTAAATAAATGTTTTGGACCGACTAAAAAATTGATCTGTACAATTAATTTATTCGCAAAAATAAATTCATTTTATTTTTTCGATCTAATTTTTCTGTCCAAAATCCCTTTCCGCATATACTTTTTGTTTTTTGGACAAAAGACTCGACCACGCAATCCACAGGCCGACTGACTGTGTATGTTTATACCATTTCAACACAAAAGAGGTGTTTGGTGGCTAGTTAATTGGTTTTTATATTTTAAGGAATTCTATATTATTAATAATAATACATATATACTAATAATATGTTTGTTATAAAAAAGATAAGTATTTACTATCTTTCAATAATAAATTATTATAAATCTAAATCTCAATCAAATAAATAAATATATTTGACATGGATCTTGATTAATAAACAAATCTAGTTTCCCCAAACGGAGAATAATGACAATAAAATATAAATTACAGATATATAGCTTCAAAAAAAAAATCCATTGTGGTAAATGAGTATTTTTTTAAAGCATTCTCAATTCAACCACAAATACAAGAATAGTGTATTGTGGAGTCTTCTTAATGGAATACAAATAAGTAAATTATTACATCCACAACATTTTTTGTTATTTCCACAAGAAAAGTGTCGCTGTAGATGTATAGTGACGGTAAAAAATCGTCGCTATAGGATCTATAGCGACACTTTTATTGTGAAAATAACATTTTATGTTGTGAATTTAACAGTTTCCTACAAATAATTAAATGATAGAGACCAAACAAAAATATACTCCGTCCATTCTATTTAAATATAGAGTACTAATTTATTTTTATTTTTTTTAAAATATTAAGTTTATTAGAATAAATTTTTAATTATTTGTTAATAAGAATTGTTTAAATTTAAATATTAGAAAATTATCAAGAAAATAATATCCAAGTGTGCGTGCGTAGGTAGATCGTTTTTTATATTCAGAATTTTATTTTGTTTTTTTTTGGCGGGGAGAATAGATATAAAAAATTAAAATTTTTACATCATCTTTTAATAATATAAATGTGTTAAAGTTGGGTACCTCCAATTTTTTAAATAATATTTTTGTCAAGACTACGAATCAGTCTAGAATTAATTTAAATAAATTAAGGTATTGTCTGAATAATAAATGTCGCTTAAAATTTAAAATATTAATGAAATAATTATAAAATTTTCGTTAAATGTATATTTTATTGTGACAATGGAGTATCATTTAACTACAAATTTTGAAAACTACACATAATTAAACAAGAAAACCATTGAATTCCCCAAACAAATTAAAAGGAAAAGAGGAATTAAATTGATATCAAAAGATTTTTGTACAGGATCACAATTAAACATCAAACCCCATTTCCAAATATATAATAAATTCACCAGTCACCACCCCACCACCTTTCCGGGGTTGATAACCTACACCATCCTTAACTGACACGTGTCCACACAAGATAGAACTCACAGACGGTTGGAACAAACTTGCTACCAGCACTGCAGTAATACTGTCACGTAAAAAAAAAACATAACCTGCTGGTTATTATCATATCACCACCCAAGTCTACTACGTTCAGATGATTTCTCTGATTTGAATGCAAAACTCGGCAACGGACTCGCGCGCGGCGTCCTCATCGGCGACTCGGTCAGCCGCTTACCGTCGCTGTCGTAGTAAATCACGCCGGAGAAATCCAACGGCTGACATTTGTCGCCCATCAGGATCGTCCGCTGCCACACTCCTTCGCCGTCTTTCTTCTTCGCTCGGCCGTCGAATTCTTCGCCGACTCTCTTCTTCTGCCGGAATTGTATCGCCTTGTGGCTGATCGTCGACACGAGCTTCCTCGGTGAGGAATTGCTCGCCAGCTTTCTCGTGTGTTTGCTGCACAGAGCCAAAAAAGAAGTCATCGAGTCCAGTAAGCCGGCGCCGACCCACTTCGCCGGAGCGTGGTCGTCGCCGTTCTTCGAATTTGTGGAGGACATTTTTCTCGTCGTGGGTTCGTTTTTATGGGGAGTTGTGATGATCTGGGAGAAATGTGGGAGGAGAGTAGGTTTTTATAGGTGGGGGAGTGATGAAAGGTGACCGGTGATAGCCGGTAGCAGGTTTCTTGGGGGAGTTTTTGACTTGCTCCAAGTCTAATCTTATTCGTTTAGTAGTATTTTGTATTTTATTTTACTACAATATTTATTGATGTGAGACCTTTGAAATTTAATTTGACTAGGAATATGTAAATTCAACTTCATTAAGTTTATGAACAAGATTTATATATAAAATGAATTTAATACTTCTTGATCTGACAGTGTAATTATAATTATAAAAATAATGTTTAAATATATTTTCGTTAATTAAAAATCTCAAATAAAATGTCACTCAAATATAAGAAGGTAACATTTTTATGAAATTCCAAGGAAATTAATAAAAATTAATTCCACTAAAATTTGTTCAATTAGAATAAACCACTTGGAGCTCTTTTTGTCACAAGTTTGATTGTTATTGTTTTGAATATGTAAATGATAATTGTGGAAAAGCTGATTAATAATTGAGACATATTAAAAGAATATTCGGGTTTATGCATATTCAAATAAAATGAACAAATATGTTTGTTTAAAAGAATTATATTTTAGATAAAATTATTAATTATAAGCGTTTTATTTGTTTTTAAATATAAATTTGGGATTATTAGTTTAAGGATTATAAAATGACTTAATATGAAAAATTATTTATAACCATGTTTAATCAGATATTATAATCCCAAAATTATAATTCTAAGATTAATAGTCTTGGGATTATAATCCAATAAATTATAATCCTTGCAAACAAACATGATCCAAAAATAAAAATTGTTCATCGAGATAGTTAACTTGATTTGTTTAGTAGGCTTAATTAATAATTTAGATTTGATTTTATTATTAATTTTTCTCAAAGGAATTTGAAGGACAAGTTATAGGGAATTAAGATTTGATAGCATGTAAATCACATGGTTAAATAGAAATGGGGGAAACGTGACATTTCTCTTGTATACGATTTTAATAGGATCAAATTAATACAAAGAATTAATCATATAATATTGGTGCTTTACTAGAAGCCATACTATAGAAATCATATATAGGGCAACATTTTTAGCATTGAATTTTTTAATAATAATTTATGACATATATAATCAATCACATAAAATCTATTCAACCAATATTATGACGACACATCATTTGAGACAAAAAAATTTAGACTTAACATTATCATTTTCGATTTGTCATATAATAAATCTTAATTATGCTTATAATTATAAATTAGTTTAATGAAATATTCTAATCTTTAGGTTAACTAATTAATTTAATGAAAATATTTAGGAGAAAGAAAAATGATCCAACCAAGTGAAACCATAAATTTATCAGAAGTGGTTAGCATACTTCTTCTTTAAATCAAATTAAGATTCTATTTCCATTAATCGAATTAATTTATCTAAAAATGAATTTCGTACTAACAACTTTCGAACTTTTAGGTCCAAAATATTGTTGAGTCAACCCACGTATTGTCAACTTGGAACTTGGGTACCAAAATTATGGCCAAAGTAGGAAAATTTATTTAACAAAATTTTTATATTTATTTTAATTATATTTTAAAATTTTAATAATATTTATTGTTTTAACATTATAATTATTATGCTGACATTTTCAACGCCTTTAAAAAGAGATGTATTAGACAAAAACGTCTATTGTTAACATGGCTCGCTCTGGTTTAACCAAGCTCGTTCTTGAGAGAGGTTTAGAGCGCGATGATTAGGGGTTTAAGTAATTAAACAAGGATATCACGTGCCATCCACGTGGGCTGCACTTTGGTTGCCTACCAAAAGTTGAGTCAACCACATAAGTTCTCTATCTTGACTCGTACATTATAAAAAAATTTGTTACATTGCAATTTGTATGCAACTTGGAAGTAGGGTGTAGTTGCATGGGGGCCTTAATCTCATCAAAATCTTAATTTCCACAGCCTACTAAAATAATGAGCACCCACCACTTAACTTAATATGACTGCTGTAAAATGAGAAAATAGTTCGGGTTTGATTTATATTTGTTCAATTAAAAGTTTGATTCGAGTTCGATATGAAATATAAATGAGTAAAATATGAGCAAATTTTAAAGTTCGATAAATTACTCGAACCTCCTCAAATTGTAATTTTCAATTGATACTCGAATCATATTCATTCGAAAAAGTTCAAACTGCTCGGGCTCGATTCGGAATCGTGCTCGACTCGATAGCTAAATGAGCCTCAATCAAACCTCATTTCATACTCGATAAATTTTGTGAACCAAATCTGACCAACTCAATACTCGAATCGACTCGTTTAGTTCACACCCTTGTAGATATACACATTATAGTATCTATAATATAAAACCTTCATGAGAGGCTGACATCATCTTGGTGATTTTGTGTCGGGTCATTTTTTTATAATTTTAATTATATTATTATTTTAATTTTTTTATATTAATTTTTTTTATCTTTCTATTAAACCTTCCTAATTTTATAAAATTCATATTTTACTCCATATGTTGCTAGCAAGCCTTTTTTACCGTTAATTACTAAGTCTCACTAATTTGTATTTGATTATTTTTCTAAGAATATATTATGCTACTTGGATGCTATCTTAAAATTAGTTTAACTTTCACTAGCTGTATAATGTAGAAGTTCCCTCCCCTTCTTCTAGATTTATTAATTATATATCAAAAAACATCTATACACATTTTGTTACGTTTTATTTTTAGGCTCTATTACGACAGCCTAACTACCTAGTGAATTACTACATATTTTGTACAATTTTTATTTAATTTGTTTGAAACCACTTTACAATAAACTCAAAACTTAATTACTTAGCTTATTAGGTTGAATATTTAAGTTTCAAAACTTAATAACTTGGGTTATATTAAATCGAATATTTAAGTTCCAGCGCTATGGTTATTGGTTATTGGCCCTGTAGTAACTCTTATCTTATGATTTCCATCATGAGGTCAAATGTTTGATTCTTTCAATTCTTAGGTGTGTGAGTTTGATATGGATGTGTGTGGAAATTAGCAAAAAAAAATTAAGTTCCAAACGAACCTAGCTATATGGAAATCACACTCATGCAAACACCTATGGTAGTATTTATATAGAAAATTGATATTTTTACAATATTTTTTGATATTTTCATATGAAAAGTGTCGTTATATATGTATAACGACGACGTAAAACCGCTCACGATAAGTCTATATAGTGGATTTTTTAAAATAAAATATTATTTTTTGTTGTGAATTTATTAGTTTCCATTATATATTGTTCTATCACATATATAATATAAAAGAAAGAAACATTTTGTAAGTAAATAACTACATGGCTAGAATTCAAATACATCTAGGTTTGTTCCACGTTTGCAGTCCATCAGCACAATATCGTACCACTTTTGAATCATTGCGTTTGGACCCCAAACACAGTGTTTATGAGTTGAATAAGCAACGTTTGAAATAAATTGTTTATAAACTAACAAAATTTTCAACTGCATTTGATGCCTCCAAACATTCCATACGTGGATAGACGAACAAGCACATAGTGTATTTACTTTTGTTTTTACATATATTGTTAACTTGTACACTTGGATAATGTCATGATATTTTGGGTGAGTCTCTAGTGAGCTAAGATGATCCGAGAAGATACTATTTGAGTCAGTGATTTAATGTTTTATTTAGATGAATTTGATTCAATTCAAACTTGAGATTTAATCCGAAATTTATTCTGAATTTGATCCGAGTTATTTCAACTACGTGCACGTACACGTACACGTAATTGTGAAACATACAACTTAATAACGTACACGTTATTAGCCTCGCTCTTATTCTTTTTCACTCATTTATTTCACGGTCTAAATTTAGCTTAAGGAAATATATATTTTTCATGAAATATTGAAAAAAAATAGAAAATTAAAGAATGTTGTGGAAAACATTTTAGTAATCCTTAGGAGACATTTGGCAGCTCACAAGAAACATGCATTTCAGAACTTTCTAAGTTCTACACACTTTGATTTATATTCCCAATATTGAGACATTAATTAATTATTACTTTTAAACTTGACTTATTAACATTTAATTATGTTATTTTCTTATTATTACTTCTTACAAGATCACATTCTCGTGCGTGAGTAATTAATTAATACTTTTAGACTTGATTTATTTATTTTATTGAACATTTATGGGCTAAGGAAGAATTGATGTAGGCATGAGAAACATGGTTTTCCCAACTCATAATTCTGTACCATTTTTTTTATAATCAATTTGCAAATTGCAGGGTTTTTTTATTCAGAAAAAAATTCAGTTTACTTCAAGGAGCATTAGTTTGTATTTTGTTTATGAATGTCTCATGCATGTTTGATGTAAATAGTTTTTTTTTGTATCCGAATATGTTAGAACTTATGGTTCATATGGTGTGTACGAGAGTTATTGAGAAGTTCTTGAAAAAGGCCAGTGCCGAGCAAATACAACACTTACTAATTATGAATATGTCAAACAAATCGACATATATACTACTTAATCATATATAATTACAACAATAGTGAAGTAGTGATAAATTTGTAATCTGATTGTAGTCCTGAAATTTATGATTCCTATATATCTCGTGGCGAACTGTTCACCATTATTGTATCTTCAAAAGAAATCCGGTCCAACGAAATTCAATCCATATATACGATTGTTCAAACTAGACTTCTCCACTATTGTAGATGACTGATCTACAAATGTCTGATGAATTTTTTTTTTGAAATAATCAGTCAAAATATTAACTTTTTTGACTGATAAAACAGATGAGTAATATATTTAGTATACTCCAATATTGACTATTGCGTTGTATTTTGATCGAGGTCGTACGTATGGCTAGGCCTATCTCCTTTTTATTTCTTTCTATTCTCGCCGCAGGTCCTGTTAGCGACCAATTTGAAAAGTCAAAATAAAAACATAAGTCATTAATCTTTTATATATATATATATAAGAAAATAAAGTAGTGAAATTTGTGTGATTAATTAATTAGCTAGAGTTCCAACAAGGAATATATGTATGTATGAGATTTGAATGTAAATTGTGGGTATAGGTTACCTAAACCAATTAAGAATGATGGCTTTTGGTTTTGTTGGTTAAAAACCATGAGTGAGGTTAACAGACAGTGTTAGGTCACCTTCCAATATTTCCCTAGTGCAGTGCAGTGCAACATATTAGTCTAGATTTCTAGTTTTCTACACCAACTTAATTAGGGATAATCAGAAGATCTTAGCCTTATTCAAAGAATGTGGATGATTGATGTTTGTATAGCACTCCACTATACTCTTATCCTTCGTTGTTGCTAAATTCACTAGCTCCACACCACTTTCTTGAACTTTTGATTTTATCATGCGGAGAAGAAAACATTTTTATTACTCTCTCTCTCTCTCTCTCTCTCTCTCTCTCTCTCTCTCTATATATATATATATATATATATATATATATTTACGATGATAATAATAATATTATTAATAAGTAAGAGCTAAAAAACTTTATAACCATTTTATATTAACATTTATTTTTAGATGAAATGATAATAATAGGAAAAATTAGTGATAAATACAAGTTTTCAACTACATGTTCCTATTGAAAGCAATTTTTTTTGTTTTAATTATGTTTAATAATTAAATTACAACTACAAATATTTAATACCTTTTATAGAGTTTTTGTCATCTCAAAAATACGAAAATCAAATAAATATTTTGTTAGTTCTACCCGATCCGTCTCTCTTCTTTCTCTCTTTGTTATATAGCTATTTATATACATTCAATATTTCAAAATCCAGAAAACAGATGGGATTCTATGATGAGATTCCTCTCTTTGTCAAATACTCTCTCACTCCTTTAATATAAGTCGTTTTACAAAAGTATTTTTGTCCCATAATATAAGTCGTTTGAGAATTTTAAGTAAGTATTAATTGTTTAGTTTCCAATATTATCCCAAGTATTAAATATAACTTTGGTTTTCTCACTATTTTTGCCCAATAAATAACATTCTCTTTTTCCAAACAAGAATAATATAGACAATTAATATTATATTTAATATTACACAATCATTTTCTTAATACTTATGCACAACTTTAAAACGACTTATATTAAGGGAGGGAATACTTATTTACATGGACGAAGCCATTAATGGGCTTGAGGGGCCCAGGTTACCCTGACTTTTTTGTAAAAATAATAATATTGACCCTCTAAATTTTTTTATTTTTTCTTTAGGCCCCCATTTTTTCTTGGTAAAAACTAATTATACATAAAAGAATTTGTTGAAAAATTATTTAATGTTGAAAGAGAAATTGCTGAAAAATTCTCTTTTGAATCAATTCTGGAAGAATTAGTCTGTATGAAAAAAAATGAAATTACGCAGAGATAAATCACCTTCCGTCTGCGTGTTGACATTATATTGATTAATTGACCAAAGTTAATTTAATGCTAACCACTCCATATTTGCATACATATTCCAGAAATTGCCAACAGTCGCCTACGGATAGACCTAAAAAATAGGCGGATCAAGTCTAAACGGGCCGACCCGACCCGCTGGCTTAGGCCATGTTTTGCCATGTGTACCTAAGGATACCCAACTTGAGCAAACATGCATGGTCAGAGTGCCCTTGAAGCTTATTTATCTATGTCTAAATTGAGCTGGTCCAAAATCTAATCATTCCTCTGTTGGGATACTTCTCGAATCCTATTCAAAAAAGAATTTATTAATATGAAAAGGAAGAACTCCTATTTTTAATAGGAGTATTATTTTAGAAAGAAATCAATTTGTAGTAGGAATTTTATTTTAGAAGTGTCCTATTTTTAATAGGAATAGGAGATATGTGGGCTATATAAATAAAATATTATGTTGAGTTGTTGAAGTATAACATAATCAAAAGTCATGTAACATCCTAAGAGTTGAGAAAGGGTGTGGGTGGGTTTTGTGTTTGTGTGAAGGAGAGGGTTTTGCAGCTTTTATATTCCGTACAAAAAATTGTGTCGCGGAATTGTGGAATCTCAAGTTTTAGGGCGTAAAACTTGGGAGGAATATTGTAAACCTATTATTTTAATATAATGGAGATTCAGAGTTTGACCTGTATTTTTTCTTTTTTTCACATTAAATTTTTATTATTTTATCACTCTTTATTTTATTATGCGGTTTGTGTTAACTTAATTCCCAACACCCTTTTTTGTCGGTCTCGCTATGCGTGTCCATAAACTGTGGCCCAAAAGAAAATGAGAAATTTTGAGACCAAGGTATTAACTTTGGAATTTGGATACAAGATGGGCCGACTGGTTTATGCTCTTTTTGTAGTGGAGATGAAGTGTATTAATTGTCAACTATGTTTACTGTTTAGTATTTGAGCTTTCCAAATTGTTTGACTAGGCAGGCCCAATATGAGGTTGTTCTTCTTTTCATTCTGTTACATTTTACTCCCCCCGTTATTAAAAGATTATCGTTTTAGAAAAAAAAATTTGTTTCAATTTATTTAAATTTATTTGTCGTTTACAACTTTCTAGGAGAATAAATTATTTAATTCCTATATCACCCTTACTTTCTCTCACTGTCCTAAGAAATTCTCTCCGCTGTATTAATAGTTTTCAACTTCTCATAATTAGGGGTAGTGATGAAATTTCAAACAAATTTTAATTGTTAAATAATAGTATTAAATGACTTTCTTAATCCATGTGTAAAAACCTTAAACGACAATCTTAGTATGTTTTAATTAATGTAATATTTTGGTTTTTATTTTTATATTAATAAGAAAAGGTTGAGTTGAAAAAAAATAATATTCACTCACTTCCATACTTTCCAAAAAATTGCAAATTTTGGCATAGAGTTTTGTTTCATGTTTTCCTCAAAGTTATAACATGTTTAATTTAGTTCCGATGGCATAATAATAAAATTATGATAGCAAACACATAATAACTGTGTCATTTAACATTACCATAAAAAAAAAAATAGATAAATTTTTCGGACAAAAAAATATTGATAAATGAGACACTTTTATTATATATGGAACAAAGAGAATAGAATTGAAACATGTAATTTTGTAGCCAATTCCTCGTAGGGTTGGGGGGCGTCCGGTGCTATAGACCGATGCTAACAATCGGTACCTGTGTATTATTATTATTTTTTTAACCACAATTATAAGAATAAAAAATAAAAAATAATATTTTCTTTTACAATTTTTTTGTTCAAACTTACACTATTATTTTTTTATTTTTATTTTTATAATTATGGTTAAAAAATAATAATAATAATAATACACAGTACCGATCGTTAGTACCGCACCGAACCGCCCCCAATCCTTCCTCTTCGTATGTTTAATCGTAACATAATAATTTCTTCTTTTTTTCTGACCATAACATACGTTATATTGGACTCATAAATTTTGAAAACTATATATTTAGTCCCCTATTTCACTTATACTAGACAATTTCAACCACAAAGGATTTGAGATATTTATAAAGATTATTATTGTTCTTGGTGGACGTCAAATAAATCTTCAACCAAAAACTCAATTAATGGGTTAATAGAGAATCACCTAATGGCTAATATTGGTAATTAAGCAAGATATTTTGTTGATAATTATAGACTTTTTCATCAATTAATTTTTAATTTTGGAAAAGATTAGGTGTTAATTAGAGCATAATGATGTAATAACATCTGTCTCTTTCTTTCTTTCTCTTTCAAGCACACGTCCATAACGTTGACAAAGGAAAAAATTAAATAAAATGAAATGAAAAAGAGCCCTGGCCTCCTCATTTAAAATTCAAACTCCAAGGAGAAAAGGTTGTCCCATAGATAAATAATTTAACAAATAGTCATGGTATTTTGTCACTGATATATCACAATGTCTTGCGTATATTATATACTTCTTTCGTTCCAAATTATAAGATTATTATTGATTTTTTAAAGTTAATTTTAAACATTTTAAAACTCAAAATTGACATTAATTTCTTCAATTTTAGTCAATACAATGATAAATATTGTAAACTATTCAAAAAGTGCTGAAGAGCTGGTTTTAGCATAGTGGTTAAGATTGAGATATTGTGACATTTAGGTTTCAGATTCGATTCTCACTTCGGGTGAACTTATTTCTTTCTTTGTGTGAAGTTTGTTTTCTCTTGTTTGTAAGTTTATTTCTTCCTCATTCAGTGTGATTTGATTGATTATTTGATATTATACTTGATTATGAAATTATATGGTATTCCCCAAAAAGTGGGGCTTAAAAAAAAAACAATTCAGAAAGTAATATTCATTTTAACATTTATTGTTTTTTTTGATAAATTAAATTATCTCAATTTTGAGTTTGAAAATATTACAAATTGACTTTCAAAAGTCAATAATGATCTTATAAATTGCAACGGATGTAATATATTCTTATATCTAATAATGTGTAATTAAGATGTACATAAATGGATTACATCAATTTGCTTGGCAATATTTTGAAAAAAGGAAAAAAAAGAAGAAAAAAGAGAGAGGGAGTATTTTGATATTTAGATAACAAGAATGAATTGAATTGGAGGTTTAGATAACAATTCTTTCTATCACAAGAAAAAGAAAAAAAAATTGCAATATGTATACACATAAAAGGTAACATGCATAGAATCATGAATATCTTTATATATATATATATATATATATATATATATATATATATATATATATATATATATATATATCCCATTATTGTTGTGAAGAAAGAAAATCCCACAACAGAGTAGTGCATACTGCCAATAACATGATTTCTCAAGTCAATGATCATAACCACTATGTTGAAATATGTGAGACCATGTGGGTGCATATTGTCAATAACTTAAGTATTTAATCCACTAACCTAACCTACCCCTGATTGCTCAAGAAATATTTTCTCCATTCCTTTCAAAAGAGAGTTTATTTTATTTTTTTCAGCTTTAATTTTATGTATATAAAAATTATGAGGTCCTTGTTTAAAGAACAAAATGAAAAGTGGGAGCTAGGATGTTTCAAATTTGTTCCTAATAAGAAACAAC
Source organism: Panax ginseng (assembly GCA_020205605.1). Lineage (NCBI taxonomy): Eukaryota > Viridiplantae > Streptophyta > Magnoliopsida > Apiales > Araliaceae > Panax > Panax ginseng. The sequence goes on along the minus strand of CM035145.1, from coordinate 138,120,911 downwards.
TAAAGTTGGGTTTCATTTAAGGGAAATGATATATCTTGTCATAAAATATAGCGGCTTTTTTGGGAGTAAACACATAAATAGATTAAGAAAATAATATATATTGTGAATGTATACGTTAACCTTTTGAATTGATTGTCGAATAAGTATTAGCAGTATTTTTAAAAAAGAAGAAGTGTGATAAGTGAGATCCTAAACCCTAAACTCGTGCTATAATTTGTACCAATCACATGTATTGATAAGTTTAGTAATTTTAATTCTACGTAGCAAGACTCGGTAGATTATCCTTGTATTTTTACTTATTTATATAATGTGTTATTGTATTTAGTTGTAATAAAAGTCGTAATATTTTATCGCAAGATGATGATCTTCATATATTTAATAACAACATTTAAATATAATTAAGAGGTTAAATTTTTTAAAGAGTTATTATATAATACTTGGTTCCAAATGGCAACCCCTTTAATTTAGTTATACTTATAATATTCAAAATAATAATATTATTAAAAGTTTTATATATATCATAGCAAGCATAACTAACCCTATAGTTTAATGCTTTAATTAAGTGTAGAAGTAGAGCCTAATTTCCTCATCCGGTGGATGTGCCGTGTCGTGCCGTCACAAGCACTCTTCTTCTCTGAATTTAATGACAGAACAAATGTATAATAAACTTATTAATACTTTATAAAATATATATTAAATGAATTATTTTTAATGTACCTTAACATGAAAAATTAATAAGCTAAAAAATATTAATCATGTACGTACCTCAAGTTAAGCAAAGATTAAGCATGAAAATGAGGGACATAATTCAGCATGTAAAAATACAACATATACAAAAATTATATATATCAATTAATACTACAATTACAAATAGAGTTATTATTATATATATTTTATACCAATTTGCTAGGGTTTTTCAAGCTTTAAACAAGTGTATATATGAAAAAAAGTACAAGAAAATTACTTGTGGAAAAAGAGAGAGAGAGAGAATATATCAAAATGATCATATATAAATAATGCATGTTTCTTTTGATATGATCCCTAATGAAAGTGAAAAATAAATAACATTATACAAAACCAATTGTGGAGACCTCAATGGTGCAATGGGTTTGGGCCGGTGGGAACGAGTCTCTTATCGACATCGTAGCGCGGGTCGATCTCCGGTTCAGCCGGGGCGGCATGTTTCCGGTGGTGGTGGTGGTGCATGAAGGGCGTGAAGTCGAATTTTGTTGATAGTGATCTCCTATTGTAGTTTAGAGGGTGGTAGTTATAAGAGAAATGTGTGTGATCAAATTTGTGTGATCTACAAAAGAATAAAAAGAGGAGGAGGAGGAGGAGAGAGAGTAAAAGAATGACTTTTGGTGATGAAATGTGTGAAATCTTCAAAATCATAGTGGGGAAAGGAGAAGAGAGATCATGGGGAGGGAGAGAGAGAGAGAGAGAGAGAAATGAAGGTTTAATTTTTAGATGAGGAGTTGAGGACAGCTTATATGTGGTATAGAATATGAAATTCTTTTGAAAGTTGACATGGGATATATTGTGTTTGTTTCCATTATTATACTCTCTTTATTAATTACACATATATACAATATTGTATAAATATATACTTATTTCGTTTCTTTTTATTTGTCTTTTAAGAAAACAGAAATAATTTATTTTTATTTACCATTTAAGAAAGAATTAATTAATGACCTAAATTCTTAATTATATTATCTAACCATTAAATATTAATTTATTTATTTTTTCGCTACTATTAAGATTTGATCATACTCAACTTAATAATCTATATATATGCTTCTTCTTAATTAGTACTTGTTCGTCAGTCAGCTTATGGAGCATGCATGTGTTGATTTTGAAATTTTATTACACATAATTTATTTAGTTCACAAATACAGTATTTCTATACAAATGCTCTAAACCAAACAATATAACACCCTAATCGTCAATCAGGAAAGAAACAGAGGGAATAATATATATATATATATAGGAGAATATGATGTACTGTAGGTATAACTTTTAAAAGTTACATACCACTACGATCGTAGAAGTAAGCTATTCCACGATTTGTGAATTCACTCTACGATCGTGACTATGTATTTCTACGTGTAGAGTGAAATCACTCTACTATCTGGAGACTACTTACTATCGATCGTAATCGCAGAATAGCTTTAAAAAAAGTTATGGCTATACACAGCATTTTATTTTATATATATATATATATATATATATATGACAGGCTGTGGGTAAGAGAGAGAGAGTTATGAGGTCCAAATGATACGGAGAGGGAGCAGAAATGTGTATCATTCTCCCAATGAAACTTCCTTGGCGTTAAAGGAACAAAGGATCATTAAAAGCAGCTGGTTGTCAAACGTACGTATATGCCTAGGTTTATATATGTATCTATACATATAAATTTGTGTATATAATACATACTACTCAAGTCTGCATTCAAAATATATGGTGGCATTGAAAAAAAAATTTAATTCCGTTCCAAATTGTTTGATCGTTGATGATGATTATTGAAAGTCAAATTGAGATATTTTCAAACTCAAATAAATTAAGATGGTTCATTAAAAATCATGAAACAATAAAATTTACGATGATCAGTAAGTCTTTTTAGATAGTTTACAACTGATAAATTCATAGCAGAAAATGATATTTTTCACATGAAAACCGTCATATAGATCTTATAGCGACAGTTTTCACCGTCGTTATAAATCTATAACGACACTTATCATGTGAAAGCCTAAAAAAGATGCATTGTTTTATGTTGTTCTTCTCTATCTCTACTTAACTTTCGGAAGGGGGAAAAGACTTTGAAAAGTTTTGCGAAATGTGAGCTTCTTGTCGCACAGACCCCCAAAGGTGTTACCACTTTCCCTATATTCTGTGTGTGTATATATATATATGTATTAGGTATTGGTATCAACTCAGATAGTCATATGTAGGTTCAAATCTTCCAATTAAAGCAATCGTGGGTATAATTCATTGAGCATTCAATTTGACCTCTATTAGGATATATATTATATATAATAAACTAGAGACAGGAAGAAGATAACTCTTCAAGGTAAGAAATGTCAAAGAGGTTGTTTGCCATCCTTGGAGGAATTGATAATGATTAATTATTGAGTGGACAGATTCCCTTTTTCTTTTTGGAAAATAAAAATAAAAAGAAAAAGAAAAAAAAGAAAAAGAGGCAAGATTCAAAAGTCAAACCTTTGTAGGCACCCAAACACACCATGATTCTAATTGTATGCACACCAATTCCAGTTGTGTATATTGGTATTGGTTGAAATAGTAATTTTGTTCCAAAGCAGATCTTCTGTCCCCAATTTTTTTGTCCATTTGTGTCCAATCATCTTAAATTTTGACACCTAGTCTCTTACTTAATACCAATTAATTCTAAAATTAAATAAAAGAACATGTATCAAAATTTAAGTGAAGGAACACAAGAGGACAGAAAAATTAGGAACAGAGAATCTGCTCTCATTTTGTTCAGTTTGGAACAAATTCATATTAGTACCAAAAAAATAAAATAATTAATTAATACGAACTTAGTTTTTATATATTTAGGTAGGTTTTATCTTCAGTGAAAATTTCCTTTACAGACCATGGATTTTGTCCCAAAAAATTCAACTCATCACTTTTACTAGCCAATTTGAGAAAAAGTACCAAGGAAAGAAGAAAAAGTAATTTGCAAGACATGGTCTAAACTCAAATTTCAGATGTATTCTTCAAAATATAAAATCACTTATTTTTGTACTTCACAAAATCAGATAATCTTATATTTTAGTAATAGAATTTTTGAGTCTATTACGATATCAACACATGAAATAATAGTCCACAAAAACATCCATCTCAGATAATCTAGTTGTATTACTAACATTTATAGTTCGACATTCTGAACTTGAAGAATACAAGATAAACGGACTAAAAGTCATCTCAAAAATGGTCTGCTGTCCAGAAAGATTTAGTTTATACTTCGGCAGTCAAATAAGGCCCACATCCAGGCAAAGGACATGGGAAAAAGGGTAGGGGTAGGGGTAGGGGTAGGGGTGGGGGGACTCCAAAGGTACCCTCACATATGACACATGACCGAATTTATAAAAGTTTGGCTCTACCACTCCCACCCCCACCCCCACCCCCACCCCAAAAAAGAAGAAGCTGAAATGCTGTCCTGTATACCAACTGCCAGCACAAATACAAATCATCCATCTCTAACCAAGACAAGAAAATTTCAGTTAGTGAGTTTAGAGGTGCTATAATAAGCTTGAGAAGTAGGCAATAAAAGATTAGTTTAAAATGCCAGAAGAATCTTGCTATAAGATCCAACTTTAGAGACTTGGAATCTGAAAAAAGTTCAACCATCCTCCCAGTCTATGTCGTCATCTCCCGAAGCATCTGCTTCAACATTTAAGTCATTCACCTTAAAGTTTTCATTTGTATTTCCTGTAACAAGGCAAGTTGGAAAACACAGTTAGCCATGGAAGCTGCATCATCAAAATAATCCTTGTGTGACCACAATACCGATATCATTTATCTGTCTAAATTGAGAAAATAACTAGAGCTAAACAAAAGAAAACTTGAATCATATATTAAACCAGCCTAATATTAATAATGTACAAATATATGTTTATAAACATACTTTAGCTTTGTCAAATTTTACAGAAGTAAATATTTATATCAACTTATATTTGATATTTTTCATGCTGATAATAATATTAGAAAAATAATTTAAGTTTCTCAAAACAACCGCACATGGCAGACTATCAGGAACTAATGTACTAGCGTCCTCGGTTTATCCAAATATCATGTTCTTGCTACAAGACTGCAAAAGCTCACACATTATTTCAGAAGCAAACTCCAACCAACTTGCAAACCCACCCAAAAGTATAATAACTTTTGAAGTTTAAACCTGAAAATTAATTAATTTTTCCCATATTCTTGGTTGAGTGTGTGATATTAATGACTAGCCATCTCTGTTATCAGCACATGGTAGCAAAGTTTCATGCCAAGATGGGGGCTGGTTTGCCATCTCTCTTACAGACTCTAAACTTATGTGAGCATACACACTTACAAAAACAAAAGGGTAAATGCAGAGGCTGTTCATGTATCTATTCTTAAAAGTTTAATATCTGATATGCTTTTGTCAAGAAAGTATCCTTGAGAATTAATAATCCAATTTTTGCCTGATTAAATCTCAGATATCATGGAACAATGTTCAGTAGTACACTAGTAACTATAGTTGACAGAACTAGCTGGTTGCTTTATATTTCAAACAGAACTTCTAGTCTTTTCTTGTTGCATAGTACTCCCTCCGTCGCAAACTGAGAGTTCTGGTATTCTTTTTTGGATGCCTCAAAATATTTGACACTTCTATAAAACTAATGCAACTTTAATACAAATGGTCTTGCAAATTAGGGGAATAGAGATGAAAGCATGTGAACCCCATAATATAGTATTCTTGCACATTTATAATACTACTAGTATAAAAGGAACATGTAGCTCAAAAAATATTCTTTCTAAAGCTATGCATCGTGTTGAGTCCAATGACAGTCAATTTGGGTCTGAGGGTGTAGACTGTAGCCACAGAGTCAAGGAAACCATCTTTTCTTTAACAAGTTACTAAAATCTATATCATGTCTAATGCTCATACTCCCTGTTTGAATATTTCGTAACTCCAGTTTTTTTTTATTTCCCGTCTTTTTACTTTTTCTAAAGATAGAAGTTAGTCACTGCAGGAAAAATTATACTTTATCTTGTAGGAAGTTGATGCAAAAATTGAAATGATCCATTGGACAATGAAAGATACTGAAAAAGCTTTGATATCTACCGGCTGGTGGAGCTTCCTCCCACTCAACACCTTCATCTCCCTCATCATCGTCATCACGTTTTGATTTCATGCCAACTTGACGCTCTGAAGATGCACCATTAATGCTGTTGGAAATGCTTGTGTTTGAAGACTCCTGTTCCCTTTTGGTAGCCGCATCTTGTTCTTGCTGCCTTTGAAGTAGAGCAACATAATATGCTTTAACATACTCATCCTATGAAGATCATCAAGTGTGATGCCAAGAAAATTTTCAGACTTAGAAGGAATGAAGGCAGAACATACATGACATGGACCAAGATAATAAGAGAAATAAATATTTGTTTAAACTAGCCTGTAAATTCTTCACATCATCCTTTTCATCTATTGACTTCTTGTCATCAAATCCTCCAATTGCTGAAGTGCCCTCCATCTTTGAGTCTTGCTTGACCTCACCACGCTGCTCTTTTGTAAGGTTCATCCCTTGCTTGATCATCCACGGAGGCAAAACTTTCATGGGAGTATTTGTATTCTCAGATTTGTTTTTTGCTTCTTTACCATCAACACCAGAGAAATCAACTTCAACCTGCAAACAACAAAACATATTTTAGCTAAATACCCAAACCTATTCTATATATCAGATTTGGGAATGAATGTTATAACAAAACATTGCTGCCCCCCGGGGCAGCCGCTCCTAATAAATAAGAAACTACTATAAGAAAATAGAACAATAACAGCAACAATCCAGTGGTACAACTTGTGAAGGCAACTACATAGAAAAGGCACAACTAGAAAAGCTAAAAATATAGTATATGGCACAACACCGCATGCAGAAACAGTGTATTCTAAATTATTCACTAGAAGCTTCAAACACCATTAGGATTTAAATAAAACAAGTAACACCAAAATAAATTGCTTAGCTTGACTACCAGAAAAAAGAAATGCACAGATCAGTATAATAGTAAGAAAACAAATATAAAATGTATTTCAAGTAAAGAAGAAAGAAACATAGTAACACCTTTGTCTCTCCAAGAAATGGCATAGGCGTTCCGCCATAACCCTATGAGGATTTAGAGGGATCATTGCTATTAGAATCGCCATTTGCTGAACGTGCTGCAGCATTTGCTCGAACTTCCCATGCTTGAAGAGTTCCAAATTCCGGAACGGTCAAGTCTTTTACTCTGTTGAGTTGATCCATTAATGGCTTGAGCTGTACCTGCATCAATTAACCAACCAAATCTTTAGCTGTAAATATGTTTCACGTCTACCCATAGTTGAGTATATTATTATTTTTTAAAGTTAGTGGCAATGTTCTAAAAGGTGCTAGGAGGGAGGCGGGCGGCCAGGGGGGGCTAGGTAGGCGGGGCCTAGGCGAGATTTTTTATTTTAAGACAATTTTAATATTTTATCTTACATTATTCTAACAAAACAATAATATAAAGCAAAATAATCTATAATAAAAATAATAATTAAATTATAGAATTAGTAGTAATTGCACTTAAGTAGTAAGATATATATCTATTGCTTGAAATAATTAAATTATAGAATTAGTGTTACTAGTAAGTAGTAAGTATTAACTAGTAAGAAGTATCTTGGTATCTTCATATATATAATTATATACATACTTCTTCTCTCCAAAAATTTAAATAAATGTTATTTTTAAAAATTAGTGTGAAGTTTATTGGATGAGACATTTGATATTATTAATTATGAAATTATTTTAATTTGTGTAATTTTTAAAATTGAGAACTTATAGAAAATGACAAATACCATATACTAAGTATGACTAACATATCTTTGACTTATTAGTTTTATTCATAAACAAAATTGGTATTAAATAATAAAATTTAAAATTTTAAGAATTCAATTCAATATTAAAACTTAAGAAACTAAACATAAATTTAAGAATTATATTGAATTAAACTAAATATTACAAATGTATCATCATTTATAGAATTTCAAGTTGGTACAAGTTCAAAAAATTACAACTATAATAAAATTATCCATTTTGACTTGATCTTGTTCACTTTTTGTTGTGATTTGATATGCTACAACTTGCATTAAGAATATGATAAATCATTAGAAAAATAAATATATTAAGATTTGGTTTTTGTAGTAATTTTTTTTAAAAAAAAAAACCACCTAGGCACCGCCTAGCCTGCTTTTTTCACCGATTTGGCCTTAGGCGCGGCGCTAGGCAGGGCCTAGCGCCGCCTAGGCCGATTTTTAGAACAGAGGTTAGTGGACCCCACTTTTGAGGATAAACTAATCTTTACAAGACATTTTGATATAAACTTACGTAATTTAAGACATCCTTTGGACGAAAAAAATTTATTGTACATTTAGACAGCCATAAAACAGAGGTTGTAGTACACTGTTTTTAGGAATCAAAATATCAAACCCTACAAAATATTAGCATGCAGCAATCTAAAGTCGTAACATGTACCAATGGAGTTCTTAGGGACATTCTGTTGCTCAGGAAAATGAACAAAGTGAATATCTTGATTTGAATTATACCTAGGCTATAATTGCGACCGAATATAATAAATCCTGATATGCAAAAATAAAATTTTGAAATAAAATAGAAATGCAGATAATTTCATGCAAAGAGTCTGTAGAAATATCAACAGTTGAATAAAAGCCATACCAGTAATTAATTAAAATGCATAAAAGAACAAACCTCCAAGTTTTGAAGCATATCCCTCAGTTTTTCACGACGCCTTCTCCTTGCGTTGTCATCTCCATCTCCCATTTCTTGACCTGCTAACTTATCACTCTCTGCCACTAGTTCCCCATTGCAACTTTCACAATGAAAATACTCATCCTCTGGAGAAACCAGACGCAATGCATCCAAAGCAGTATATCTGAACATAAAATAAGGAAGAAATACTTTAGTGCCATCAAAATACCTGTTTATATGAATAACATGTATAACTACAAACATCACCAGAGATGATACCAACCTTCTCCCGCAGCTTGGGCATATATACTCCTGAACAGTGTTCTTGTTATCGAGTTCATCTTTTAGCTTTTTCTTCATGCGGTGCATTCTGTACCTCACAACATCATGTATCTGCAAAAAGTAGCTTGCTTTATCTATAATTTTATAGAAAATTATTTAATCAAATATCTGCAAAATCAAAAATTGAGATGAAATGGGAAGCACGGCTAGAGTTCCTTCCACCTGTACTAAGAAGCAAGAAATGAACACTAAAGCAAACATGACATGGCAGAGTCATGGACACAAAATTTCTATATACAAAAAAATAATAATGAAAAAAATAGGCTACTGATATTGGGATATATAATATATTACATAAAGTTGTCAATATATATTAATAATATGAACATAGTTATGATGAAAACTCTCCTCCTATACAAATTCCTCTGGTGAAGTCTTTTCTTTGTCTTACTTTTGTTGATGTAACATTCTTTTATATTTCTTTTAAAATAAAACATCATATCTTAGCAATCCCAAATATGTTAAGGCACGTTTAAAAGTGTCCAACAAATGGCATAGATGAAATTTAAGTATCAAATAAATGATATGTTGAGGGAGTGCGGGACATGTATTCAAGAGTATATGTCAAGTACCAATGAAGAGTGTTTGAGCAAAAAGAAATTACCAATATATGGTAAATGTCTATTGCAAATATTTGTTGTTTAAGGGAATCTGCCAGTTTTAGGCTCTCTACATCCCATGCTATCAATATGGAGACACCCATCAGCTAATTATATACAAAGTCCTCATTGTGCTTATCAAAATATAAAAGTTCTCAACATTAGTCACATAGTCAAAATGTTAAAATGACAAACAATGAATGGATGGCAAAGTAAATATCATGGATCAACAAAAGAACCTGTGCATAATCTAGGCAACAGTAAGAGTGAGTGTGCAGCTTAATCTTTTCCTCTCCCTCTCTTCCTGTCTGTTGACCATCAGCAGTGGCAGCAACCACAGCACTGTAAATTTTCGCACCTTTTGCCGTCTGTAACAATATCAACAATAAGCAATGATGCAACTTAAAGGAACAGAAATATTCCGCAATCACTCCATCTTAACAATAAATACCTAGTGCTAGAAAATATATAGATACATTTTGAACTATCATTTACTTGATAGAAGTCACTAAGTGATGCTGAATTGAATACATGTTGAGAAACTATAATGCATGAGCTTCATATAAAAGATTATAACTCCGAAGTGGCAGGATAACACATGGATCTCATCAAATTTAATTATAGAAATCCATCATTTAGAAAAGATCTTATGGCACAGTTTCTATTTACCCAACGGACCGAATAAAGATAAGTAAATAAGTGATGCGAAGGAACTGCTTTTTCTTATTTATAATCATTAAGTAACAGGGAATGAGATGCTTCTCGTACGAAGAGTTAGACTAAACAAGAAAAATTGACCTCTTTCCTGTGATCCCGAGTGATTAGCTTTTCTTCTTCAAAAAAACGCAAAGTTCGACGAAGTTGCTTTGAGTGCAGCTTTAAGTCCTTTGCCAAATCTTCTTCTCTTACCCACTGACGCCTGAAATAGAAAACAGAATACATATTTCTTTACAGTTGACCGTCTTAGTTTAATAACAGTTAACAAACTGTAGTTAAAATGAGTTGTCAGTTATACATAGTTAACCGTTCATGTCTTGGTCAAATGTTTCAATTAGTTATAGTTAAAGCAGTATAAATATGACTGAATCATCTGTAACCAGGGGAGGATCTACTATATGGCAATGTTCTATAAGGCGCTAGGCGGGAGTCGGGCGGCCAAGGGGGCTTAGGCGGGATTTTTTATTTTAAGCCAATTTTAATATTTTATCTTACATTTATCCAAACAAAACAATAATATAAAGCAAAACAATCTATAATAAAGATAATAAAGACCTTTGCTTAAAGTTAAAACACATATCCATATTGCTAATGTAAAAGTTCAAACACAAACATGCAATTGTTCAAAGTTCAAACATATTTTTAACGTATTAATTTTATTCATAAACAAGATTGCTATTAAATAATAAAATTTAAAAAATTTAATTCAATATTAAAACTTAAGAAACTAAACATAAATTTAAGAATTATATTAAATTAAACTAAATATTACAAATGTATCATCATTTATATAATTTGAAGTTGGTACAAGTTCAAAAAATTACAACTATAATTAAATTATCCATTTTGACTTGATATTATTTACTTCTTGTTGTGATTTAATATATTACAACCGAATATGGTAAATCATTAGAAAAATAAATATATCACTATCTGGTTTGGATAGTTATTAAAATTTTAAAAAAAACTTTCCGCCTAGGCCCCGCCTAATTTTATAGAGGAATTTTTTTGTTACCTTGGGCCTAGGTGAGGCGCCAGGGGGGCGCCAAGGAGGGCCTAGCGCTTAGGCGGACCTAGGCTGAGATTTTTAGAACACTGCTATATAGACAGTGTAGGCAATTGCCTACACTGGATTTTTGAAAGACATTTTTTAGGGGGGCTAATATATACATATATATGTATTGATTTAGATAAAAGTTTTTTTATTAGATTACATAAGATAAAAGAGGAACTTTTCATTATGTTTTTGAATTTTGGATACAAAAGAAAAAAATAGAAAATTTAAATTAGGATGGAGAAAAAATAATAAAAAACTTACAAGTCTTCTTTTGTGTTTTTTATGTTTGTACATGGAAAACATTTAATTTTTAATATAGATTACAACTTTATCCTTATATTAAATGTTCTTATGTTTGTATATAAAGAGTAACGTAGACACTACAAAAGATTTACTAGTCTTTTTCTTTTTCGTCTAAACCTGTTCAGCTTTTAATGGAAAACTTTAGTAAGAAAAGTGGTCAATTTTTTGGTCTATTTCTTTTCTTTTTCGTTCCTTAAAAAACTCACAAACAAGAAAAATAGATAGAAAATTTAATTTTTTTCACTCATTTCTTTTATTTTCTTTCTATTTTAAAACTTAAAAACACTATGAAAAAGTATAGTTTACTATTGTTTCTAGCATATAACCTCCATTACTAAATCCTTAGTTAATAGTAATGCTACATTTGTGTATATAAAATTATTTTCAAGTCTTCATTTAAAAATGTATTTCAAATTTTGGAACGGACGGAGTATTGTATATATTTTAATTTTATTACTAATTAACTCTATTTTTTTTGTAATTAAAATTTTATAAATTTTTTTTGCCCAAGTCCAATTCTGGATCCGCTACTGTCTGTAACAGGGATATATTTATATAATTGATAATGAAAACTGTTCTT